>CM055070.1:23015288-23047697 GCA_029204045.2 Tillandsia leiboldiana
TTTGAACTGCTACAATCTAATTTGTTCAAAATTCCTTTAAGCATTCTTGAAATTTTGGAACATTTCTTTTATCTGTTGTTTGTCCATATTGATGTGTTCAATGTCAATTGCTATAATTTCTTGTTCATTAGACAATCTCCTTTGTTCTCGTTGGATAGAGGACAATATATTTGCTTCTGTGGTGTCTCTCCTGGAGGTCGAAGGAGTTGTGTGGACGCTGACGGTGCATTTTGACCTTCATTCCATGGAGATTCTCTAGGCAGAGAGTGTGCTCTGACGAGGGGTTTCGTTAATCAGAATTCCACTACCCCTTAAATTCTTTCACCTAGTGTATCTGTTGGTTGTTGAGAAGACTTCAATAGCTTTTTTTTTTAAATATAACCTATCTTCTTCATCAGCAACCTGTTGTACTTCTTTACAAAATGTGGTCCCAATCTTCTTCCTGATTCTGAATCAATTTGAGTACATCTTCGCTCTCTTTGATTTGTTCCATCTGTTCCTTCTTGACAGATCTCGGTTCCTACCATTGTACAATGAGCACAATAATCCAAGCAAATCCATCCTTGCTGCTAGTGCTTAAGTAATTGAAAAACCCTGCGAGCAAGAACTCAAGAACACGCAAAAATTGTTTAATTTTCAAAAATTTGAAAAACTATACCCCAAACAATCATTATCGTGTAGAGATATTAGGAATCAATTAGTTTTGCAAAAAGAATTTTAAAAATAGATCAATCCATGATTTTCAAAAATCTTATTATATGCCCTAAAATCGAATTTTCAGAAATCGAAGCCTAAAAATCCGTTAATCAAAAGAATACCAAGCATATAAACAAAACTAATCTACTCAGAGTTCTTATTTCAAAAGAAATTTGATAAAAAACCATCTAGAATTGAATGTGAATCATGATTTCCACTCACGTTTGAAGAATAATGAAAAAACAGTGGAAAAATTGAATTTTGATCAAAGAAACTTACTTGAATCCGAAGAACTCGAGTTAGAAAGGCTCCAAATCGGTTGAAGTTTTAGAGAGAGAAACTCTAGAGCCTTGGAAACAAAAGCTTGAGGTGAATAAAATCAAAAACCCTTTTGTTTCATATAAACCCTAGCCGCGGTCCGGAACGGTGCAAGAATCCAGTCCGATCGGCTACCGCAGATAATATCTGCGTTCGGGATCCGGAACGGATTTTCCAGTCCGGATCGGCTCCAACTTTTTCTTCAGAAAAATTTTAGAAAAATTCCAGAAAATCCAGAAAAAGTATGTAAGCACTTTTGCATGTCAACTTTAAACAAAAGTTCGTTTCATATCAAAAGAAATAGATTATGCTAAATCTATCAATAATATCCAAGTAATGAAACGAAAATTTATAAAAATTAAATCCTTTAAAGTTGAACAAGTTCAAAACATCCATCACGATCTTATGAGTAATGCGTTTATCAAATCATTAATCTTGCAAAGAAAATGAAGCACCAAGATCGATAGATGTTTGAAATCCCAAATAAGTTAGATAATATATCTAGTCAATTTATTGTAAGGAGTGGCTCTTTGAGCATCTTTCAATAAAAATCCCCACCTTATACCAACCTTGGAATTTGACAGAGTCAAGTATTCCAAAAAGCATTTTATCTAATCATCAAGAAAAACATGCTTGGTATACATGTGGTAGCTGCACACAGTACTCGGACGACCGAGGTGGTAGCTCTTTCCTCCATGTGGTGGTAGTTTTCACACTCCTCATTGGGATGTAACTCTTTCCACATCTTTTGAGCATAAATATTTATAAACTCCCCCTCAATTGGCTATCAATTATTTAAGATATACGGTATTCAACCAAAATTGATCTCGTGTTCATACTTAACTCAATTTTCAAATAAGATAAAAATATACCAAGAGATCATTTGAGAGAGAAATTGACTTTGATCAATTAAAAATGAACTAATTGATATAAAAGATCATTGCATCAAATGAATTATCATGATATCCAAACCATAATAAATTTTTAAAATATGAAAGGATGCAAGTAAAGTCAATAACATATGCTCAATTAATGTTCTATGTACAAGCATAGATAAAGAACACAAACACACACAAAACTAACCTAAGCATTGGTTTCAAAAAGCATTATTTCAAAGAAAGCATCCAATTGCTTTACGCAAATGAATAAAACGTTTTTGATCCAAAGGTTTTGTTAAAAAGTCAGCTAATTGATCCTCAGTTGAAATATAAGAAATTTGAAGAATATTTGATTCAACTAGCTCTCTTAGAAAATGATATCTAAGTTCAATGTGTTTTGTTCTAGAGTGCAACACAGGGTTTTTAGAAATATTTATAGCACTAGTGTTGTCACAAAGAGTTACCGAAGTTGCAGGAATTCGGAAGTCGCTCAACACGCTTTTCATCCAAATGAGTTGGGTTGAACAACTACCCGCTGAAATATATTCGCTTCGGCAGTCGAGAGTGCAATGCAGTTTTGCTTTTTACTATGCCATGCAACAAGGCAATGGCCAAGATAAAAACATGCACCACTCGTACTCTTCCGATCATCCACAGATCCTGCCCAATCGGCATCTGAATATCCTATTATGTCAAGAGTTGTTCCCATAGGATACCAAATTCCAAAATTCAAGGTTCCTTTGACGTACCGGATGATCCTTTTCACCGCTTTCAGGTGAACCTCCTTTGGTGCTGATTGATATCTCGCGCAGATCCCAACACTAAAGGATATATCCGGGCGACTAGCCGTGAGGTAGAGTAGACTTTCAATCATGCTGCGATAAAGCTTCTCGTCTACACTTTCACTAAGAGATTCACTTCCTAATCCCTTGTTGCTAGTTCCCATAGGAGTCGGAAAGTCTTTAGAGTTCTCTAATCCGAATTTCTTCACCAACTCCTATGCATACTTGGATTGGCACAGATGGATGCCTTCTTCACATTGTTTCACTTGCAATCCAAGAAAGTATGTCAGTTTGCCCATCATAGACATCTCAAATTCGCTTTCCATGGTTTCTGCGAATCTAGAAGCATCATTATCCCTTGTTGCTCCAAATACAATGTCATCGACATAGATTTGTGCGACAATGAAGTTATCCTGATAATGCTTCACAAAGAGAGTCCGATCTGCTCCCCCTCGAGTGTAGCCCTTTTCCAAAGGGTGCTGTGATGACCTGGATCTCCGCAGTGCTGTTGCAGTACGTTGGGTGGCTTCTGGAGGCCTCCGGGGTGCGTTGGAGGTGTTTGTGCACCAAATGGACACAAGTGGCGGACTTCGGGCTTAATTGGATCACGTGGGTGATCAGTGGACTCCGTCGGATCTTCGGAAGTGGTTTCGCGCAGAGTGGATATTAAAATTGGGCTCAGCGCGAAGTTTGGGCAAAAGAACACCTTTCCGGAAGCCTTCGGCAAATTTTGGGGTTGGAATTTAGCAAAATGGACATCAAATTCGGATTCAGCGCGCGAAAACGGTCAAAATGGACTACCTATTTGATGTTTTGGACAACCGGACACTGTTCATGCCGGAACAGAGTTTCCGGCCGCCGGCGGCCAGCGGCGGCGGCGGCGGGCAGCGGCGGAGCAGCCGCAGGCAGCGCGACGGGCAGAGGCGCGGGCCGCCCGGTCCCGCGGCGGGCGTGCACCGGTGGCTGGACGCGTGGCGGCTCAGGAGTGGGCCGGTCCGCGGGGCGCGGTCTACGGAGAGCGCGGGGCGCACGGTGGACCGGCGGGACACGTGGCGGATTTTGGTCGGCGGGCTCATGCAGGCTGGGACCACGGAGCGCGGGGTGCCTCGGAACAGTGCGCGGCAGGGGGTGCCAGGCGGCGCGCCAGTGTTGGTCGGAGGGGTTAGTGCGGGCCAGGTGGCGCCCTGTGATTCGCGGGCGCCACCCACCCGCGTTGACCAGGGTGGCCACGCGGCGCGACGCGTGCGGCGGCATTGGCTGTTGCCTGTACGCGGGCGACGTGGAGGCCCAGGGACGTTTCGGGCACGCACAGTGTTGGGCCGGGCCCAACACTGTAGCAGCCCGAAAACCGGGAGCGCCCGAAAGTTGGGACCCATTGGTCATTTCTCCAATTGTTTTTCCTGGCCTATAATAGGCCGAGTTCTGCAGTGAAGAAAACTTTTCTCTGTTCCTCCTTGTCACAGTGCAAGCCGTCACGAGATTTCTTCATCTCCCAGAGCCGGATCCATCTACAGATTCCAGGATTTTTCTGCGTCACGCATACCAAGGTTTCTATTTTTACGGCGCGGCGAGACGCTCGTTCGTTTGTGGTCTTCTTCGTCGCGTTTTGGTGCGGGGACTCCCCCGACTTACCCTCGAGCACCCTTTTTCTGTTATTCTTGCGCCGTTGGCTTCAAGACAGGTAGGGCTACATTTCCTGTGTTTTCTGGTTTTTCCCATTCCGAGCTTTTCATGGGTTTTTCGGATCATCTTGTGACCTCATTTCTGGGGCGGAGTTTTGGACAGTGCTGCAGTATTTTGATGATATCTTCGTGCACAGGCATCGGATTGGAGCGATTCAAAAGGCGTTTTGCATCTACACATCACGTGGAATATCACCAATTTTTCTTGGAATTTTCTGAATATTTTTCGAAGGTGAGAAATCTCTGGTTACAGGAATTAGTGCTACAGTTTTTGAGAGCAGATTATTTTGGGGTGGTCCCCTTGTCGGATTTATTTCTCAGTGTGGGAAACTCGGATTTGAGCGTGCAGGTACTCGTTTCGACGGGTTCGTCGCGAGGATCGTGAGAGTATTTTTTTTGGATTTTTCCGGGCAATTCTCGCAGGTAAAAATAGGGCATCTTTGGACTGTTAGCTTTGGGACAGCATGTGTTGAGTTTAATTGTATGTTTTGGGGTAATTCTTGTTCAGTGATCGCGGCGGTTTAGCTTTTGGCCTGGAGCACTTTTGGACTTGGAATTAGCGATCGAGGTGGGTGGTTGTTATACTCCTCATTTTTCCGACATACCCCTAGGAATATTGGAGAGATTCCTCCAATTGGTTTATTGAATGATCAATTATGGACATGCATGCTTAAAATAAATGATTGTGAGCCTATCATATGAAAATTACTATTGTGGAACTCTGATAGTGGTTGGGGGTTATACATGTTTGTATGGGTATAGTTTTGGCACCTAACCTTGCATGTGGAATTTACTTTTATGCTGGGATAAAATGAAATGTCTTGTGGGAGGTACCACTTGAGGATCTTTTGGGACATGCATAGGTGGATGATTTGGGTGAGGGAAAGTTGTGGATTTTAAACATGTGTGGTTGGATAATGTTTTAGCATGATGGTTATATCTATGCGGAGCTTTTAATTGATACACATGTGGGGCCTTTATTTGTCGCACTTTCTTTATCTTTCATGAGGACATCTGCATGCTTGTTTGGACATCTAGGTAGGCCATCTTTTATCGCTACACTTTCATGCTGGAACTTGACTTAGGAGAAACCTTGCTTGTTTCTTTTCTCCTTTCGTTAGTCAGGTGGTATTTGCTGCTCGGGTTTGAGTAGGGGTTTGGGATAGTGTAGCCGGGGCATGGATTATGTATTATGGGTTTTGGCGGCGACCGCGGATATTGGGCGGTTGACCGGATGTCGGTTATAGGACATCGGTGATAGGGCAGGATTATGGATTAGAGGGTTTTGTGGCAACCGCGGATAGTAGGCGGTTGACCAGATGTAAGATGTGGGACATGGTTGTGATTGTGGGGTATTGCGGCAATCGCGGATATTGGGCGATTGACCGGATGGTTACTTTTGCATCTGATTGGGAATCAGTTTTCTTTTAGTGGAGGGTTGTGTTCCACTGGGGCTTTATAGTTGTGATCCAATCCTGCTTTTATCACACCGGCGCGGTTATTGCCCGGTGAAGCTTTTATCACACCGGCGCGGTTATTGCCCGGTGATGCTTTCCTCGTGTGGGTCGCTCCCCTCGAGATCCCCTCCGGAGGCCGGGGCCAGCAGTTATGGACAGTTTTGCTATCACATCGGCGCGGCTTATTTGCCCGATGACGAGGGCGGCAGCAGGAATTTTGCTATCACATCGGCGCGGCTTATTTGCCCGATGATGAGGGCGGTACAGATTGGGTTCATCTGGGATGATTGGTTATTGTTGCATACGGTTATTCCAGTCTAGGACTGTATTTAGAGGCATAGTAGTGGTAGATTTCCTTTTGCAGCGGTTTCATCTCTTACCACTCTTCTTTCCTTTTTGCCTCTGGTAGACCTAGTGGGTGTGTCAGAGTTTGAGGTTTTACCCACTAGGGGAGGCTACTGGTTTACTAGTAGTTCTCACCCCATTCTTCTTTTTCTTTCTTCTCCTTTGTTTTGCAGAGCCTTCTGCGGGTGCTGCTGGCATACAGCGGCGGGTCGAGGAGAGAGGACGGCTGAGTAGCTAGACAGTGGGCCCGACAGTGAGTAGCTAGACTGGTACCTCTTATGTATCCTATCTCAGACGGTTGTACTTTTACTTTTGGGGTCTGGCTTTAGCCAGCTGGTTGTATCTTTGTGGTGAGCTGGGAGAGAGACTTGTACTTTACTTTACAGTCATTTTGTATTTTCCTTCCAGTTCAGTCTGAGATGTAGTACTTTTTCTGTTCAGCTATGTTTTATTGCTCTATTTTTGTATCTGTTTTACTTGAGCAGGTTACCGGCGCATCGTGCATGCGGAAAATTCCGTGTGCACGGCGGATCTGTAGACGAGCCCGAGTTCTGGTTTACACTCGGGGCGTGACAGATTAGGTGGTATCGGAGCTTAGGGATAGGTCAGTTGGGACTTAGGAAACCCTAGGCTTTTGGTTAGCCCTAGGATGATAGGGCGTGAGGGACGTGACAATTTGCGAAAGTCCGTGATTTAGTTTTTGACTCTTCCAGAGAGCGAAGAGGGATCGACATTCCCTATTTTCTGTGTGACAGTTATGTTGGCTGCAGACAACATAAAGTTACAGAAATAGGGGGATGTCCTTGACTTTCGCTAGATTGGGTCGTGTGTGGTTGTGTGGCTGACTTGTCGTTTCTTGTGGCAGATGCCTCCCCGACGTCGGATTCCTACCGGGGGTGCCCCTACACCCCTTGTTGAGCCAGGACAGGCTGGACCTTCTGAGATTGCTGAGTTGAGGGCCTTGGTGGCCCAACTGGCTGAGACCAACCGCCGGCAGGAGCAGCAGATTGAGCAGCTACTGGCGCAGAGAGAGGCGCCGCCTTCGACAGATCTTGAGGCCTCGGCACCACCTGTGGTACCACTGGTGCCGACGGCACCATCATCGAGTAGCGGGGCTCGGGGAGTGGCCCAGACTTTGACCCCGGCCGAGGAGCAGGATATTGCTGACAAACTTGTTAAGTTTTGTAAGAACGAACCGCCTAGATTCTCGGGGCGGGACATGCAGCCGTGGGAGGTTGGAACATGGCTATCAGCGATGGAGAAGATTTTCAGGGATTTCTTCATCGACCCAAGGTACAGAGTCCATATGGCGGTACACTGCCTGGATGGAGATGCAGATGTTTGGTGGCGTCGAGTGGAGCCACGGGATTTCCAGATTTCTCGACAGTTACCCTGGTCTGAGTTCCGGCGTATGGTATTGGATACCTATTTTTCGACGAGCGTGAAGAGAAAACTGGAGGATGATTTGAAGAACCTTCAGCAGGGCGATCGGCCGGTTCAGGATTACTATCAGGAGTTCATACAGTTGCTTAACTGCGTGCCCTTTGTCGCCCGTGATGGACCACACCAGGTCGAGTTATTCAAGGCAGGCCTCCGCAGCGAGATTTATACCCTAGTGCATGCACAACGACTCCAGACTCTTAAGGAGGCCGTCGAGCATGCCGAATGGGTGGAAAGAGGCGACACAGTGGTGGCGAGGCGAGGCGG
The DNA here is from genome assembly GCA_029204045.2 of Tillandsia leiboldiana. NCBI lineage: Eukaryota > Viridiplantae > Streptophyta > Magnoliopsida > Poales > Bromeliaceae > Tillandsia > Tillandsia leiboldiana. Next base: position 23,023,154 of record CM055070.1, read on the forward strand.
GATGGTCGCACAGAGTTCCGTTAAGAAACGACCAGTACCCGAGGACGAGGGACAGGCTAGCGTGTGGAGACCGCCGCGGTCTCAGTTACCTAGCCATGGGCGTGCGGATCAGCGAGAGCCTAGTGGATCTCGGAGGCCATCGCAGCAGCAGCCGGAGTCTCAGCATCAGACACAGGGACAGCATCAGCTGGGACAGCCACGGCTTCGCGACAAAGACAGATGTATATTCTGCGGGGGACCTCATTTGTCGCACACCTGTGATCAGAGGTGGGGTCGTTGTTACAGGTGTGGACAGCCAGGCCACATTCGGGCTTCGTGCCACTTTTCGACTTCAGCGGCACCTTCATCAGCATCGGCTCTTTTTTCTCCTCAGCAGCAGTTGTCAGCTCAGCGGCTTTATGCTCCAGCGAGCGGATCACCTTCTTTTTACCCGGCGGATCACCGGCCGCCGGCTCAGAGCGGTCGGGTCTACGCCGCTCAGGTGGAGGACTTTACGGCAGCCGACCTTGTGGTGACAGGTATTATTTTTGTTATTTTATTTTATTTACCGGCATTGGTTTTGCATTGTTTAGCACTTGAGCATCCTAGTCTTTGGTTAGGGGTAGGACAGTTACCTTGGGTTCGGTAGGTTTATATTCTCGATCCTCAGCATGTAGGGGAGTGTTGTTGGTCCTGCCCGGTGTAGTTGAGTCCTTGATAGTACCGGTAGACCTGATGGTCTTAAACTAGTTTTGGGTTTTGGATTTGGTACTTAGGACGGTTTGGCTGGCTCGGTTTTCTTCTTTTCGCGGCGGTTGATTTGTGCCGCGAGGACGGTCCTCTTAGGAGGGGCTAGGCCAGAGGTAGATGGTGTGCTGGGGTTGCTCGGGGGCTATCTTTGCCTCTATGGTTTCGACTTTGTGAGCGGGGCGGGTGTCCCGCCGTGGGTGCGCAGCCTTTTTGGCTAGTGTGGTCGTGGGATTCCCCGGGAGTGCGGAGGTACTCACGTTGAGCTTGTTGCTTTTGGACTTGGTAGCTCGAGCGGTTAGCCCAGCTGTACTAGGACGAGGTGGTGCGGTTTCCTGGAGTGCCCGCCTCTATTCTGTTCTAGTAAGAGACCCGAGGATTGCGTCGCGTCTCTGGAGGAGGTATTTGACAGCTTTGGGAGCTTGAGTGGTGGATGATTGGATATTTACCCCCTCTACTTGGTTGAGGTTCCGGATTGAGGAATAACTTTAGTTTCGAGGATGAAACTTTCTTTAGTGGGGGAGGATGTGATGACCTGGATCTCCGCAGTGCTGTTGCAGTACGTTCGGTGGCTTCTGGAGGCCTCCGGGGTGCGTTGGAGGTGTTTGTGCACCAAAGGGACACAAGTGGCGGACTTCGGGCTTAATTGGATCACGTGGGTGATCAGTGGACTCCGTCGGATCTTCGGAAGTGGTTTCGCGCAAAGTGGATATTAAAATTGGGCTCAGCGCGAAGTTTGGGCAAAAGAACACCTTTCCGGATGCCTTCGGCAAATTTTGGGGATGGAATTTAGCAAAATGGACATCAAATTCGGATTCAGCGCGCGAAAACGGTCAAAATGGACTACCTACTTGTTGTTTTGGACAACCGGACACTGTTCATGCCGGAACAGTGTTTCCGGCCGCCGGCGGGCAGCGGCGGTGGCGGCGGGCAGCGGCGGAGCAGCCGCGGGCAGCGCGATGGGCAGAGGCGCGGGCCGCCCGGTCCACGCGGCGGGCGTGCACCGGGGGCTGGACGCGTGGCGGCTCGGGAGTGGGTCGGTCCGCGGGGCGCGGTCTACGGAGAGCGCGGGGCGCACGGTGGACCGGCGGGACACGTGGCGGATTTTGGTTGGCGGGCTCATGCAGGCTGGGACCACGGAGCGCGGGGTGCCTCGGAACAGTGCGCGGCAGGGGGTGCCAGGCAGCGCGCCAGGGTTGGTCGGAGGGGGTTAGTGCGGGCCAGGTGGCGCCCTGTGATTCGCGGGCGCCACCCACCCGCGTTGACCAGGGTGGCCACGCGGCACGACGCGTGCGGCGGGATTGGCTGTTGCCTGTACGCGGGCGACGTGGAGGCCCAGGGACGTTTCGGGCGCGCACAGTGTTGGGCCGGGCCCAACACTATAGCAGCCCGAAAACCGGGAGCGCCCGAAAGTTGGGGCCCATTGGTCATTTCTCCAAATGTTTTTCCTGGCCTATAAATAGGCCGAGTTCTGCAGTGAAGAACTCTTTCCCTGTTCCTCGTTTCACAGTGCCACCTTCACGAGATTTCTTCATCTCCCAGAGCCGGATCCATCTACAGATTCCAGGATTTTTCTGCGGCACGCATCCCAAGGTTTCTATTTTTACGGCGCGGCGCGACGCTCGTTCGTTTGTGGTCTTCTTCGTCGCATTTTGGTGCGGGGACTCCCCCGACTTACCCCGAGTACCTTTTTCTGTGATTCTTGCGCCGTTTGCTTCAAGACAGGTAGGGCAACGTTTCCCGTGTTTTCTGGTTTTTCCCATTCCGAGCTTTTCATGGGTTTTTCGGATCATCTTGTGACCTCATTTTCTGGGGCGGAGTTTTGGACAGTGCTGCAGTATTTTGATGATATCTTCACGTACAGGCATCGGATTGGAGCGATTCAAGAGGCGTTTTGCATCTACACATCACGAGGAATATCCCCAATTTTTCTTGGAATTTTCTGAATATTTTTTGAAGGTGAGAAATCTCTGGTTACAGGAATTAGTGCTACAGTTTTTGAGAGCAGATTATTTTGGGGTGGTCCCCTTGTCGGATTTATTTCTCAGTGCGGGAAACTCGGATTTGAGCGTGCAGGTACTCGTTTCGACGGGTTCGTCGCGAGGATCGTGAGAGTATTTTTCTTGGATTTTTCCGGGCACTCCTCGATGGTAAAAACAGGGCATCTTTGGACTGTTAGCTTTGGGACAGCATGTGTTGAGTTTAATTGTATGTTTTGGGGTAATTCTTGTTCAGTGATCGCGGCGGTTTACCTTTTTGGCCTGGAGCACTTTTTGGACTTGGAATTAGCGATCGAGGTGAGTGGTTGTTATACTCCTCATTTTTCCAACATACCCCTAGGAATATTGGAGAGATCCTCCAATTGGTTTATTGAATGATCAATTATGGACATGCATGCTTAAAGTAAATGATTGTGAGCCTATCATATGAAAATTACTATTGTGGAACTCTGATAGTGGTTGGGCGTTATACATGTTTGTATGGGTATAGTTTTGGCACCTAACCTTGCATGTGGAATTTACTTTTATGCTGGGATAAAATGAAATGTCTTGTGGGAGGGTACCACTTGAGGATCTTTTGGGACATGCATAGGTGGATGATTTGGGTGAGGGAAAGTTGTGGATTTTAAACATCTGTGGTTGGATAATGTTTTAGCATGATGGTTATATCTATGCGGAGCTTTTAATTGATACACATGTGGGGCCTTTATTTGTCGCACTTTCTTTTTCTTTCATGAGGACATCTGCATGCTTGTTTGGACATCTAGGTAGGCCATCTTTTATCGCTACACTTTCATGCTGGAACTTGACTTAGGAGAAACCATGCTTGTTTCTTTTCTCCTTTTGTTAGTCAGGTGGTATTTGCTGCTCGGGTTTGAGCAGGGGTTTGGGATAGTGTAGCCGGGGCATGGATTATGTATTATGGCTTTTGGCGGCGACCGCGGATATTTGGCGGTTGACCGGATGTCGGTTATAGGACATCGGTGATAGGGCAGGATTATGGATTAGAGGGTTTTGTGGCAACCGCGGATAGTAGGCGGTTGACCAGATGTAAGATGTGGGACATGGTTGTGATTGTGGGGTATTGCGGCAATCGCGGATATTGGGCGATTGACCGGATGGTTACTTTTGCATCTGATTGGGAATCAGTTTTCTTTTAGTGGAGGGTTGTGTTCCACTGGGGCTTTATAGTTGTGATCCAATCCTGCTTTTATCACACCGGCGCGGTTATTGCCCGGTGATGCTTTTATCACACCGGCGCGGTTATTGCCCGGTGATGCTTTCCTCGTGTGGGTCGCTCCCCTCGAGATCCCCTCCGGAGGCCGGGGCCAGACAGTTATGGACAGTTTTGCTATCACATCGCCGTGGCTTATTTGCCCGATGATGAGGGCGGCAACAGGAATTTTGCTATCACATCGGCGCGGCTTATTTGCCCGATGATGAGGGCGGTACAGATTGGGTTCATCTGGGACGATTGGTTATTGTTGCATATGGTTATTCCAGTCTAGGACTGTATTTTAGAGGCATAGTAGTGATAGATTTTCCTTTTGCAGCGGTTTCATCTCTTACCACTCTTCTTTCCTTTTTGCCTCTGGTAGACCTAGTGGGTGTGTAGAGTTTAAGGTTTTACCCACTAGGGGAGGCTACTGGTTTACTAGTAGTTCTCACCCCCATTCTTCTTTTTCTTTTCTTTTCCTTTGTTTTGTAGAGCCTTCTGCGGGTGCTGCTGGACATACAGCGGCGGGTCGAGGAGAGAGGACGGCTGAGTAGCTAGACAGTGGGCCCGATAGTGAGTAGCTAGACTGGTACCTCTTATGTATCCTATCTCAGACGGTTGTACTTTTACTTTTGGGGTCTGGCTTTAGCCAGCTGGTTGTATCTTTGTGGTGAGCTGGGAGAGAGACTTGTACTTTATTTTACAGTCATTTTGTATTTTTACTTCCAGTTCAGTCTGAGATGTAGTACTTTTTCTGTTCAGCTCTGTTTTATTGCTCTATTTTTGTATCTGTTTTACTTGAGCAGGTTACCGGCGCTTCGTGCATGCGGAAAATTCCGTGTGCACGGCGGATCTGTAGACGAGCCCGAGTTCTGGTTTACACTCGGGGCGTGACAGGTGCTTTGTCAACCTTTCGTACCATGCTCGCGGTGCTTGTTTTAGACCGTAAAGAGCCTTTTTCAAACGAAAAACATGATTAGGTAGTTTATGGTCAATGAAACCTTTCGGTTGAGCCACATAAACTTCTTCGTTCAAAAACCCATTTAAAAAGGCGCTCTTAACGTCCATTTGAAAGAGTTTGATTTTAAAATGACAAGCAATCGCAAATAAAATACGAATTGACTCGAGACGAGCTACCGGGGCGAACGTCTCATCAAAGTCTATACCTTCAATTTGTGAATAGCCCTGAGCAACTAGGCGTGCTTTGTTCCTGATAATGGTACCATCCTCGTTTTTCTTATTCTTGAAAATCCACATAGTACCAATCACGTTGTGTTGCTTCGGTGCCATTGTTAGTTCCCATACTTTGTTTCTTTCGAACTGATGGAGCTCTTCCTGCATTGCTTCAATCCAGTAGTCATCCTGAAGAGCTTCATCGACGTTCTTTGGTTCTATCATGGAGACATAACATGCGACTCCACAAACCAACTGTCTCCGAGTCCTAACTCCTTCTTGTGGGTCTCCAATAATATTCGATTCTGGATGATCCTTGGAGATGCGTAGCGTTTGAGGTAACGGAGTGCTCGGAGGTGCGTGTGATGATTCCTGCATATCAGATAAACTAGAAGAACCATTAGATGCATCAACATTATCGGAAGAATTATTATGGGAAGATGCATTTACAGGAGTATCATCATCAAGAGACATATCAGGGGTAGATTTATCAGATGTAAAATGAAAAGCTTCATCTACTTTAACATTAATAGATTCTACCATCGTTTTAGATTCGAGGTTAAATACCCGATATGCTCTACTATTTGTAGAATAACCCATGAAAATCCCTTCGTCACTTCGAGAGTCGAATTTTCCAAGATTTTCGCGATCACGCAAAATGTAACATCGAGTCCCAAAGATACGAAAATATTTGATATTCGGTTTTCTACAAAACCATAGCTCATATGGTGTATTTAAAGTTCCCGGACGCAAATACACTCGATTAATAACGTAGACCGCGGTGTTCACTGCTTCAGCCCAAAAATATAACGGGAGTTTCCGGCTGTGAAGCATAACACGCGCCATCTCTTGTACAACCCTGTTTTTGCGCTCGACTACACCATTCTGCTGAGGTGTATATGGTGCAGAGAATTCATGTTTTATGCCGTTGGAAGTGCAAAAATCAATGAATTTAGAATTGATGAATTCTCCACCTCTATCACTTCGAACACGAACGATCTTTTCATTTTTCTCAATCATAATACAATGACAAATCTCATGAAAAGAATCGAAAGTATTCGCTTTCTCTTTTAAAAATGTTACCCATGAATATCTAGAGAAATCATCAACCAAAAGAAAAATATACCATTTACCTCCCAAACTTGGTTGACGAGTCGGCCCCATTAAGTCCATGTGCAGTAATTCTAAGGGCCGATTGGTACCAACGTGGTTCAAGTTCTTGTGTGCTGCCCTTGATTGTTTTCCCTTTTGACAACCTCCACACACCATGTTTTCTTTAAAAGAAAGTTTAGGAACCCCCTTAACCACGTCTTTATTCGAAATCCTAGATAGCTCCTTAAAATTTATGTGACCTAGTATTTCATGCCAAAGAGTTTCATTATCCAAAGAAACTAGGTTACAATGTTCAGAAATTTTATTTGGAACTACATAGCAATTAATTTCAGATCTAACCCCTTTTAAAAAGAATAATTTACATAAATTACATGACATTCAATCATAGAAAAGTTAAAGACAAGGAAAGAATTCACCTTTGCATACCCAAACCTTTTGAGTTTTGGAGTGCGTTGGCAATGATTGTGAAGTTATTTTCCTTGGTGAAAGCGTCTTGTTCAACTGATCGCTTTTCTTTGATGACGTCGTCTTGTGGGGTGAACTACCGATGTTCTTTTCTTTTGAAGTATTCTCCTTTGATTTCCGGGGAATAAATGCGTCGGTAGTTGTTGCAAGAGGCGCTTGATTTGCACGTTTTGCTCCAATCTTGCAATCTCTTCTTATGTGCCTTGCAAAACCACAACGAAAACATACCTTTGAACTTGTCGAACCCGAAGTAGGTGAGGTAGGGTTGTTGTCGTTGTATGCAGTGATTTCCGTCGTCGGAGGAGGAGATACCGACTGGGGCACGAAAACTGTCTTACTCGAACTAGGACTGTCTCCAGTTCGATTGTATCCAAGGCCGAAACGGTTTGTTTGACCAAAACCAAGCATCTTATCCAACTTGCTCCTTCCCGAAGAAAATCGCTTTAAATCATCCTTAAGATGGAAAATGGTCTTCGTCATTTCCATTTTTTCATGTCGAGCCTCGGAGTAGAGCTTCAAGAAGTAACTTGCTTTATCCACCATTTTTACGTGTTCCTTCTCGAAATGCTCATTTTTCTCTTGAAGGGAAACATTTACTTTGATCAAGTTATCCCTTTTCACTTCAAGACCGTTTGAGAGAGAAGTTGCCCTTTTTACTTCTTCTTCGAGATCCTGCAATCTCCCTCTCAAACCCTTGTTTTGCTTAACCAGTTTCTTTGAATCCTTTAAAAGTTTATGGTAGGCAAAAGGAAAGTCTTCACCTTCGGAATTACTCGATTCGTTGTCCGTTGCATTCTTTTCAACTTGGGAGGAGTTGGACAATGAATCGGATGTAGTTGCCATAAGGCACACGAAGGGTGAAGTTGTGGACGCGTGAAATGTCGTTGCGTTGTTTTCTTCATCACTGGAAGATGACTCATTTGACGATGAGGTGTCATCCCAAGTGACGGCTTGCATCGCCTTCTTCTTCGACGGATTCTTATTGGGACACTCCGTTGAGATGTGGCCGTATCCTCGGCACTTAAAGCATTGGATTTGTCCCTCCGAGTTTTTCTTATCATTTGAAAAACTCTCTTGCTTTCTTGACTTGTAGCTTGAAGAACCTTTGCCTTTATTAGACTTTACGAAGGATGAGGTTTTACTTGAATTACCCCTTCGAATGTTTCGGCAAAATTTCCTTGTCAAGAGAGCAAGCTGCTTCTCGAAATCCTCCATAGATAGGTTCTCGTCATCGTCTGAGGAGGATGAATCCGCGTCTTCTTCTTTTCTTGTTTTCAACACAAAACCTGAAGACTTAGAAGTAGATGCCTTTCCAGAAGAATAGTTAGTAGGAAATGTCATTTCATATGTTTGAAGTGTACCAACTAATTCTTCTACACGGATTTCGTCCGGGTGTTTAATAGTTTCAATAGCCGTAACCTTGGAACGAAATCTTTCAGGAAGAGTCCTTAAAATCTTTCTTACAACTTTAAATTCTGGAATTTTCTCTCCCAAGTTAGCACATGTATTCACGATGTCTTGCAATCGTGTATAGTAATCTGTGAATGTTTCATTTTCTGCCATGAAAATAGAGTCAAATTTGGTCGTAAGCATTTGCAGCTTTTGAATCTTCACAAGGTTTGTTCCCTCATGTGTAACTTGTAGAACATCCCAGATTTCTTTCACAGTCTCACATGCCGAGACGCGAGAGAATTCAGTTTGTGACAAAGCATTAAATAAGCCGTTAATTCCTTTGCCATTGTAAGAAGATGAGTCAATCTCTTCCTTGGTCCATTTCGACCTAGGTTTGATGGTGTGAACATCAACAATAATTTCAGTTGGATTTGGCCATCCTAACTCGATTGATTGCCACACCCGTTCGTCGATGGAAATTAAAAAGGCTTTCATCCGTACTTTCCAGTAGGCATAGTTTGTTCCATCGAAGAACGGGGGTTGTTGATGTTTCCACCTTCATCCATTGTTTACAACCCTATTCCCTCTCTGATACCAATTGTTAGGGTTATGATAATATGGATCTTGTTACGGAATTTAAGTTGGCGTATTTCGTGAATTCGGTTAAGTCTTGAAGATTGAAGGTAACGAAGGTTGGATCATATAACTCAATCTCAAGAAAGAAGAATTCAAAAGGATCAGGTATGTTGAACTTAATATCTTTGGTGATCCGAATACTTCTTATAGTGTAGAAACACTTGGATGAACTTGTAATTGCATAATTATCAAAAACTGGACATGGGACATGTTCAGGATCCGGATCAGGCTTTGCAATCCGGATCCCGAAGGTGGTTCGTTCATACATCAGTTCAATCCGGATCGTCGTTTCCCTTGATCCGGATCCCGAACACTGGGTTTACCATTTTATTTAAGTGATCCAGATCAGGCTTTGCAATCCAGATCCCGAACGTTGATGTTTGGTGAACTGTATGAACGATCCGGATCAAGCACTTCGATCCGGATCCCGAACCTTCGTTTTTCTGGAATCTGTTTTTCTCGCTACTGCAATCCGGATCGCCGATCTCCGATCCGGATCGTCGTCATGAAAAATTCCAGAAAAGGATAGTTTTTGATCCTAATCTTTTTCCAAGGGTTTCTAACCTATAAATAGACCCTATGATTCTTTTTCTAGGGCTAATCCACATAATAGAAAAAGTAGCCGTCATCTTTTACACGGCCTAAGATCCACATATAGAGAAGAAAGGAAATCATCGATTCTATCTTATGTTTCTTCATCTATACTGATTGATTTGATTCTAGATTTTCATACTCATATTTTGAGTTGAATCAAATCAATAAATACTTAGATGGTATTTCCGATCTATTTCTAATCTAAGTATTTGGCGGATCATCACCACCCAAAAAAACAACGATTTACCCCAAAATCGGCGCGTGGACTCGCGTGGCCTTGTGGATTCAAGGTGCTACCGCTCTCGTGGATTCGGAGCGAGGTACGTTCGTGGATTCGAAGCATGCTACTGGGTGAAGACCGTGGATTCGGTCGGACGTCGTGGACTCGACGTTGGACGCCCTGGATTCGGCGTTGGACGCACATCGTGGATTCGAGAAGCGTCGTGGAGTGAGCGGAGAAGATCAACTAGGAGGGTATGGAAAAGGTTGAGTCGTCTGTGAGTACGGTATATCACCTTGTACGTGTTTAATTCTAGTGGATTTCACCGTGTTATCGGTCCCGTGGTTTTTTACTCCGGTTTGGAGTTTTCCACGTAAAAATCTCTGCGTGTTATTTATTTTTCCGCATTGGGTTTTATATCGCAAAGATTTTTGAGTGTTTATTGTTTACACCTATTCACCCCCCTCTAGGTATTTTTTCCCCTATTTAGATCCAATTATAAATAACCCAACAAGTGGTATCGGAGCGGGAATAGGGTTGTAAACAATGGTTGAAGGTGGAAACATCAACAGACCTCCGTTCTTTGATGGAACAAATTATGCGTACTGGAAAGTACGGATGAAAGCCTTTTTAATTTCCATCGACGAACGGGTGTGGCAATCAATTGAATTAGGATGGACTAATCCAACTGAATTTATTAGTGATGTTCGCACCATCAAACCTAGGTCGAAATGGACCAAGGAAGAGATTGATATATCTTCTTACAATGGCAAGGGAATTAATGCTTTATTTAATGCCTTATCACAAACAGAGTTCTCTCGCGTCTCGGCATGTGAGACTGCGAAAGAAATCTGGGATGTTCTTCAAGTTACGCATGAGGGAACTAACCTTGTGAAGATTCAGAAACTACAAATGCTTACGAGCAAGTTTGACTCTATTTTCATGGCAGAAAATGAATCGTTCACAGACTATTACACACGATTGCAAGACATCGTAAACTCATGTGCTAACTTGGGAGAGAAGATTCCAGAATTTAAAGTTGTAAGAAAAATATTAAGAACTCTTCCTGAAAGATTTCGTTCCAAGGTTACAGCCATTGAAACTATTAAACACCCGGACGAAATCCGTGTAGAAGAATTAGTTGGTTCTTTACAAACTTATGAAATGACATTTCCTACTAACTATTCTTCGGGAATTAAAGGTATCCTCTTCTAAGTCTTCAGGTTATGCTTTGAAAACAACAAAAGAAGAAGACGCGGATTCATCCTCCTCAGGCGATGACGAGAACCTATCTATGGAGGACTTTGAGAAGCAGCTCGCTCTCTTGACAAGGAAGTTTCGCCGAAGTTTCCGAAGGGGTAATTCAAGCAAAATTCCATCCTTCGGAAAGTGGAAGAAAGGCAAGGGTTCTTCAAGTTACAAGTCAAGAAAGCATGAGGGTTTTTCTAAGGATAAGAAAAGCACAGAAGGACAAGTCCAATGCTTCAAGTGCCGAGGATACGGCCATATCTCAACGGAATGTCCAAATAAGAATCCGTCCAAGAAGAAGGCGATGCAAGCCGTCACTTGGGATGACACCTCATCGTCAAATGAGTCATCGTCAAGTGATGAAGAAGACAACGCAACAGCGTTCCACGCGTCCACATCTTCACCCTTCATGTGCTTAATGGCAAGTACATCCGAGTCATTGTCCAACTCCACTGTTGCAAAGAATGCAACGGACAATGAATCAGATGATTCGGAAGGTGAAGATTTTGCTCTAGCCTACCACAGACTTTTAAAGGATTCAAAGAAACTGGCTAAGCAAAACAAGGGGTTGAGAGGGAGATTGCAGGATCTCGAAGAAGAAGTAAAAAGGGTAACTTCTCTCTCGACCGATCTTGAAGTGGAAAGGGATAATCTGATAAAAGCAAATGTTTCCCTTCAAGAGTCCAATGAGCAACTCGAGAAGAATTATATAGATATGGTGAACAAAGCAAATTACTTCTTGAAGCTCAATGGCGAGGCTCGACAGGAAAAATTGGAAATGACAGAGACCATTCTCCAACTCAAGGATGACTTACAGCGATTTTCATCAGGAAGGAGTAAGTTGGATAAGCTTCTTGGTCTTGGTCAATCAAACAAGTTCGGCCTCGGATACAATCGAACTGAAGACAATTTTAGTTCGGTTGGGACAGTTTTTGTGCCTCAGTCGGTATCTCCTCCTCCGACACCAGAATTCATGACAAGCAACGACAACAAGCCTACTTCACCCTCCTCGGAATCGTCAAGCACTAAGGTATGTTTTCGTTGTAATTTTGCAGGGCACATAAGGAGAAATTGCAAGATGGGAGCCAAACGGTTAACTCAAGCACTTATTGCAACGACTACCAAAAGGGTGATTCCTCGGAAATCAAATGCAAATTCTTTGAAGGAAAAGAGCCTCGGTAGTTCATCAAACAAGACGACGACGTCAAGGAAAAGCGACGGATCAAACAAGACGCTTTCACCAAAGGTATCAACCTCACAATCATTTCCGACGTACACCAAAACTCGAAAGGTTTGGGTACGCAAAGGTGAAGTTTTCCCTTGTCTTGTTACAAATATTTCCTTGCATGCTTATGATAATTCGTCTTGGTATCTGGATAGCGGCTGTTCCCGTCACATGACCGGTGACAAAAACTGCTTTCAAAATTTTGAGAAAATCTCCGGAGGACTTGTGGTTTTCGGAGACGGTCAGTCTTCCAAAATTGTTGGAAGAGGAACAGTAGCTATTCCAGATGGCCCGATTCTGAATAATGTGTTATTTGTTGATGGGCTTAAGACTAACCTCATTAGTATCAGTCAACTTTGCGACAATGGTTTTTCTGTTAATTTTTCATCTGTTGAATGCATTGTAACTGATAAGGATCATGTTTTCTTTTTAAAAGGGGTTAGATCTGAAAACAATTGTTATGTTGTTCCCAATAAAATTTCTGAAAATTGTAACTTAGCCTCTTTGAATAATGAAACACTTTGGCATGAAAGGCTAGGACACATAAATTTTAAGGAACTTGTTAGAATTTCGAACAAAGACGTGGTCAAGGGGGTTCCTAAACTTTCACTTAATCAAAACGTTGTGTGTGGTGGTTGTCAAAAGGGAAAACAATCTAGGACTGCACACAAGAACTTGAATCACGTCGGTACCAAACGGCCCTTGGAATTATTGCATATGGATCTTATGGGGCCGACACGTCAACCATCCTTGGGAGGTAAATGGTATATTTTCTTATTGGTTGATGATTTCTCTCGGTATTCTTGGGTAGCATTTTTAAAAGAGAAAGCTGATACTTTTGATTCTTTTCACGAGATTTGCCTTCGTATTATGATTGAAAAGAATGAAAAGATCATTCGTGTTAGAAGTGATAGAGGTGGAGAATTCATAAATTCTAAATTCATTGATTTTTGCACTTCCAACGGTATTAAGTATGAATTCTCAGCACCCTATACACCTCAACAGAATGGTGTTGTCGAGCGCAAAAACAGGGTTGTTCAAGAGATGGCACGTGTAACTAGACACAATGTGATCGGTACTAAATGGATTTTCAAGAACAAGAAAAATGAGGATGGTACCATCATCAGGAACAAAGCACGTTTAGTTGCTCAAGGCTACTCTCAAGTAGAAGGTATAGACTTTGATGAAACGTTCGCCCCTGTAGCTAGACTCGAGTCCATTCGTATCTTATTCGCTATTGCTTGTCACTTTAAAATAAAACTCTTTCAAATGGACGTTAAGAGCGCGTTTTTAAATGGGTTTTTAAATGAGGAAGTTTATGTGGCTCAACCGAAAGGTTTTGTAGACTGTAAACTACCTAACCATGTTTTCCGTTTGAAAAAGGCTCTTTACGGTTTAAAACAAGCACCGCGAGCGTGGTACGAAAGGTTGACAAAGTACCTTTTGGAGAAAGGCTATACTCGAGGGGGGGCAGATCGGACTCTCTTTGTGAAGCATTATCAAAATAACTTCATTGTTGCACAAATCTATGTCGATGACATTGTGTTTGGAGCAACAAAGGATAATGATGCTTCTAAATTCGCAGAAACCATGGAGAGCGAATTTGAGATGTCTATGATGGGGGAACTGACATACTTTCTTGGATTGCAAGTGAAACAAAATGGTGAAGGCATCCATCTGTGTCAATCCAAGTATGCAAAGGAGTTGGTAAAGAAATTCGGATTAGAAGATTCTAAAGATTTTCCTACTCCTATGGGAACTAGCAATAAGGGATTAGGAAGTGAATCTCTTAGTGAGAATGTAGATGAGAAACTTTATCGCAGCATGATTGGAAGTCTACTTTACCTCACAGCTAGTCGCCCGGATATATCCTTTAGTGTTGGGATTTGCGCGAGATATCAATCAGCACCAAAGGAGGTTCACCTGAAAGCGGTGAAACGGATCATCCGGTACATCAAAGGAACCATTAATTTCGGAATTTGGTATCCTATGGGAACAAGTCTAGATATTATTGGATACTCAGATGCCGATTGGGCAGGATCTGTGGATGATCGGAAAAGTACGAGTGGTACATGTTTTTATCTTGGCCATTGTCTTGTTGCATGGCATAGTAAAAAGCAAAACTGCATTGCACTCTCGACTGCCGAAGCGGAATACATCTCAGCGGGTAGTTGTTCAACTCAACTCATTTGGATGAAAAGCGTGTTGAGCGACTTCCGGATTTCAGCAACTTCGGTAACTGTTTTATGTGACAACACTAGTGCTATAAATATTTCAAAAAACCCTGTGTTGCACTCTAGAACAAAACACATTGAACTTAGATATCATTTTCTTAGAGAGCTAGTTGAATCAAATATTCTTCAAATTTCCTACATTTCAACTGAAGATCAATTAGCTACTTGTTAACAAAACCTTTGAATCAAAAATGTTTTATTCATTTGCGTAAAGCAATTGGAATTCTTTCCTTGAAATAACCTCTTTTTGAAACTTTTGTTTAGGTTAGGTTTTGTTTTTGTGTTTTTGTTCATTATCTATGCTTAGACATAGAACATTAATTGAGCATTAGTTTTTGATTGACTTTAACTGCATCCTTTTATATATTTAGAAATCTATTATGCCTTAGATATCATAATATTTAATTTGATGCAATGATCATTTATGTCAATTAACTCATCTTTGTTTGGATCAAAGTCAATTTCTCTCGATGATCTCTTGGTATAGTTTTTATCTTATTTGACTGTTTTGTCGAGTATGAAATCGAGATCAATATTTGGCTAAATACTTTATATCTTAAATAATTGATAGCCAATTGAGGGGGAGTCAAAGAAAAAGTATTATGCTCAAAAGATGTGGAAAGAGTTACATCCCAATGAGGATTGTGAAAACTACCACCACATGGAGGAAAGAGCTACCACCTCGGTCGTCCGAGTACTGTGTGCAGCTACCACATGTATACTGTCACGCCCCGAGTCCGCCAATTTGTACGGTTCGGGCACGCCAACAGACCCGCCTATCGGGTATGACCTTTCACTACCCGAAAGGAACGGTAACATCCATAATCATACAACAAGTATATGCGGAAGCTCAATATCAGAGTACTGAAAATCACTATAAATTTGAACTTTCATTTTATAAACAAACAGTTTAAACGATAATGAAAGCATACAAGAGTGAACCATAACTTAAATTTATTACACTTTACATTTCTGAACTTACAAATAAAATTATTACAACTCTTTTACATAAATTCCTCACCATACAAAGTTCACTCAAGAAATATATAAAAGGGATACCTCTGCTAGACCCTCTAGGTCTCTATGCTGCTGGGCCCTTGCCCCTGACGTATGCCTCGCCGTCTGCATCTGAACCGTCTCGTCCGCTGTATCCCGACCCGAACCTGTGGGGGGGGGGGGGGGGGGTCACCCAAGGGGTGTGATAACTCCTGACAGAGTTCCCAGTGGGTTCAACCACCGAGAAAAAGTGTCCTACACCACTTGGTCCAATGGAATCAATAATAATAGTGCTAGGAAACTAAAATCCTCGATATCAAATGCAGCTATGCAAAACAATATATCACTGTCTGTATATAATCATCGACCCAGCACTACTCTGTCTAGCCACACTAGGCTGCTAAGCACCAACTCGGCCACTATGCCGCTATATACAGGGTTCAACTAACCCGGCCACCTTGGCCACTCTATCTTTCTCTTTTTTCTTTACATTCTGGTGCTTTAGTTCAAGTTAACCCTCGGAAATTCTTATCCACTGGGCCCCAGCCTGGTATTCCTGCTACAATAAGATAAGATTTCTAAGGT
This sequence comes from Tillandsia leiboldiana, assembly GCA_029204045.2. Lineage (NCBI taxonomy): Eukaryota > Viridiplantae > Streptophyta > Magnoliopsida > Poales > Bromeliaceae > Tillandsia > Tillandsia leiboldiana. The sequence goes on from CM055070.1 coordinate 23,038,977, forward strand.
TGCCGATAACACCCGCAGGTGTTACCCCGTCCTACGGAAGAAACGTCCCGAACGGGTCTCTACCCGGGAGAGGGGCTCTGCCAACTGCTCCAACTTGGGCCGCGTTTCACTCCTTAGGTCCGCCCGTTTTATCTTTATCTTTTCTTTTGCCTTTAGCTCTTTGCTTTGCCTTTACTTGGGAAGCTGAGTCTTGCTCACACACTTCCCCCGGGAGTGACATATGCTCAACCCTCCCATTGGCAACTTAACTTTAATTCTTTAATTCACTTGGGAGTGACATATGCTCAACCCTCCCAAGGGCCATTTAGGCTTTTCTTTTACAGGGTCCGAGGGTTCCAAAAGACGAATGCCTACAACCCCAATCAAACAAGAACAGGTTGTAGCACCGCCTCCCGTAGTGCTTGGCCCAATACATTTTATCTTATCCTTTTTACCTTTCATTAATCATTCTCTTTCTTTAACCATTCTCTTTACACTTTATGTTCAGATGAGTTTAAGGCACCTTGGCACTCATCCACCTGGGAGTGACATATGCTCAACCCTCCCGTTAGCATTCATGCCTCAATGCTTCTCTTTTACTTTTCTCTTTTATTTCAAGCAATTTGCTTATCTTGATCATTAATCACTTTTAGCTCGCTCTCGAGCAATTTGCTTGTCTTGATCATTAATCACTTTTAGCTCGCTCTCGTGCAATTTGCTTATCTTGCTTATTAGCCACTTTAGCTTTTACTTAAGCTTTATTTCCTTTATCCTAAGTTCTTTACTCTAGGATAATTTGGGTGTCTATAACACCAATTTAAGTTTGAACAATTTACTCATTCACATTTCCACTTATTTTGCCACTTGGCAATATCTTAAGTTTCCTGACCACTTTATACTTTTCTTACTTGTTCTCAATTCACAACCCTAAACTTCAATTACCCTTAAGGTTGCACTATATCACTGCACTATGTCACTAGGACACTAGTTACTTTCTATCTTATCTAACTTAAGAGTTTATTAACCCTATTTCCATTTTCTCTTTCTTACATGTCTCCACCTTTGGTCATTTTTCATTTCCTTTATTTAACTCAGATTGAAGTTAAACTAATTAATCCCCTTACCCAGACGTCCTATGACTTTCTGGGGTTACAATATTTAATTCTTTAACTTGGGGATCAAATCCCCATATTTCCTGATTCCTCACTAAATCCTAGAGTTTTACTAACTCTATTTTTCCTGTTCCATGTTTAACCTAGGGTTGCACTAACTCTATTTCATCACTAGAGTTTAACCCTACTAGTTCATCTTAGGTTTCTTTACCTAAGTTCCATATCTTGTTTAATCTAGAGTTCTCTGACTCTATGTTTAACACTCTATTGTCAACCTTAGGTTATTTTTCCTAAAATAATGCCACTCGTCGATCTAGGTATATCTCCTAGGTCATCATGCCACTCGTTAAACCTTAATCTAGATTTTCTCCTAGTCTTACTACCAACATGTCCTGTTTCCTTATGTCACATGATTCCTAGGGTTATACCCTAACATGCTCACAATCATAATAGCTAATCCTTTTTCATGCATGCAGTTATTTTCATTTCATTCATCAAGTAGTAATTACTTCTACGCATGCATATTCATCCTATATCTTTGGCAACCAACAGTTGCACTTTTTCCTCTGTGTTCATTACACATGCACATCTATTCCTCTAACTCTGGCAACCAACAGTTGCACCTTTCCATTTGAAACCATCTACACAGGCAATCATAATCATAATTACCTAACGCCTCTAACAGGCTACTATCATGCTTCGAATCGAAAAGCAAGGGAGCAAGGAGAGGTCACCCAATTTCGGCAGAATTCCCCACCTTGTAGTGTACCCAATAGCTTGTAGACACTTGCAATTGGTCTCCGCGCGATTCCTCTTGTCCCCTCGAGCTTGCACGCAAAACGGCACACTTCCCTCGACTACGCACGTAAAATGGTGCACGTCCACCAAACCTGCACGCAAAATGGTGCGCGTTAGAAAAACCCACACGCAAAACGATGCGCGCCACTTTAGTCGGCAGCAAAACGATGCGCGTCAACTCAACCTACACGCAAAACGGTGTACGTACCCCAAATCTGCACGCAAAACGGTGCACGTTCAACTGTAGGGTTGCACGCAAAACGATGCACACTTTTCTAGTCCTGCACGCAAATCGATGCAAAATATTATGGTCAGCACGCAAAACGGTGAGCGACAATACAACCGGCACGCAAAACGGAGGACGTACCTCAAATCTGCACGCAAAACGGTGCACGTTCAACTGTAGGGTTGCACGCAAAACAATGCACGCTTTTCTAGTCCTGCACGCAAATCGATGCAAAATATTAGACTTTGCACGCAAAACGGTGCACAGCAATTCAATCTGCGTGTAAATCGGAGCACGTACCTCGGGTTGGCACGCAAAACGGTGCACGTTGCTTTTTCCACATTGCACGCAAATCGGTGTATGTTTTCCGGGTTCACGCTCAAAACTGCGCACATTTTCTGCATCCGCGCGCAAAACGGAATACGGTGTCAGAACCCGCGCGCAAAACGGAGCCCGCACGCAAAACGGTGCAGCAAAATACGGTCCCTGACACGCAAAATGGTACGGGGTCAAATTTAATGTCCAAAATGAGGCCTACAAACTGTGCCAAAAATACCGTAAAAACGACGAACAAAACCTACCTCGATAGCGTCGCGCCGCCCCACGTGCATACACGCGATCACCAGACTGTTTGGAGCATCTTGCGCGCTCCACGAGGTCGTCGCCGCGCCGCTCCAACCCACGAAATCCCCTCCATCTCTCTCTCTCTCTCTCTCTACTTGCTCGGTTGGAGAAGAAAAATGGAGATGGAGAAATTGTAACTCGGTTCGGAGGAGGAAGAAAAGAAGAAGAAGAAGAAAAGGACGTAGGAGGGTTCATTGGACCCGGTCCGTGGCACCCACCAAGAGGGAACCGCCATGTGGCAGTCCACCCCACAGGTGGGCGCGCACCAGGCGCGCGCGCCCACTGCCCGCGCAGGAAGGCCCACTTCCCTAGCGCCAGCTGCGTGACTTGCGCTGCAAGCCACCCCTCGAGCCGCGTGCCGTCGCCGTTTCGGAAATCCGTTTTCGTCTCGTTTTCTGTCCATTTTTCGTCCGTTTCCGTCCAAATTTGATAGGCGGCTTCGTTTCAGCTTAATTTACCACAAAAAAATTTAAATTTCACTTTGGGCCATTTCTGGGCCACCAAAAGTCCCGCTGTATCTAGAATCATTGGCGGACCTCGTTCTCGCAATCAGGGTATCCGATCAACACGAAATTTTTACCGTGACCTTAAAACATAATTACACAGCTCCTGTAATTTTCTCAGAATTTTTCGACACTGTTGGCGGAGCCCGTTCCCACTATCCGGCCTCCGATCAACGCGAAACTTTTTCTGTGGCCTTAAAACATATTTACGGGGCTCCCGTAATTTTTTCGGAATTTTTCGACACTGTGAATTTTCCACTAAAAATCTGGGCCCCCTTTCTCAAATAAATTTTTAGATCTCTCCATTTTAACCCGATTTGGGCCCAACTCGCGTCCAAATGTTCCTTACTTCCCCAACTTTCATAACAATAGTATTTCATACCACCTTATTTATATTTATTTATGTGCCGAAAATCCGGTACTTTACATTCTACCCCCCTTAAAATAAGTTTCGTCCTCGAAACTTTAATCACAACTCGACTTCTAGTTAATCGAGAGGGAGGAATCTTATCCCACTACTGGGCTCACTGTATATCATTACTGGGCCTCAATTGCCCGTTCGCCGAACCATACGAGCAACTCATCCATGAATCCCTATCTCAACCCAGGGACAAACTCAGACCCGTTGTCTGACAACTTTCACTAAGTAGGTGAAAGACACAGTTGAGCACTTGCTCTTTCAATTGCCACGAATGACCCAGTTTTTTTACTTGCGAAATTTTCACTTTAATTCCGCCATCATTATTTTCACAACGAGGTTGCGTCTGTAACAATTACAATTACTGCATATTCCGGTCGCTCCACTGCCTAAGGTGGAGGGTAAGTGCCAATCCTCAAGTCCTCAACTATCTGACACGCTACTAGCGCTCTAAGTCCATGGGTTATCAGCTAACCCGATATCTCGGACTACTAATAGGTCCGCAGACCACGATCCAATAGGGGCCTATAGCCCAACTGGTCCAACACCGTACAATGACTCTCACTAGCATACAGATCCAATCGTCGTACGGGTAGATCCACACTTAGGATTGCTACCCCAGCACTCCCCACTAGGAGCTACCGTACCTCAATCACCGCTAGCTCTACGGCCTGGTCACATCACACTCTCAGTGTTACTAATAGCCTCAATGCTCACACGTGGCATTCCACGTTCCGGGTCATCGCTCGAACTACCGTCCCGACGAAATCTCTATCATGCCCCGCCATCAGGTCTCGGGCCGCTGTCTCTCACAGCTGACTGCGCCTGCCCACTGGGCTACAGGCCCACAGTCCACAAACACGGTCCAGGCACGGATCGTCCCAAAGCGAACCCGCTAATCGTCGCCACGCGACCACTACGCTCCACTGAGCAAAACCAAACTAACCAGTCGTCAATCCACGACCCAACTCTCTATCAACTCTGGCCACACTAGGCAAGGTTAACACGCCACCTAATCAGCTCTCTCTGGCTAAACGATACTCGTGCTCCATGAGCACCCAAACAGTTGGGCGTCCTACGCCCCCACGCTAACTCGTAAAAATCCAGTGTCAAGCAACTTGCTTAAACACACGTACGGCTCCCGTACACCTCCCCCAACTGGATGAGGCACCACAATGAACGTTCACCAACTCTGGTGATTAACTTGCAAATCCTGCGGGTGGCAATCCTCGCTCGCCATCACACCGATCCATCAGAACGGCGCCACAAACTCTCGCTCTTTCGAGAGGTTCTCGCATCCTGAAGCCTATTCTAGGCCTCACCAACACTACCACGTGGCAACCTAGCCACAATCAACACAGCCAGACGGTCAATACCGTGATCAGGGCGAACTCACGCCGCCAGGCCCGTGAATCTTTCTTGCCCTAACCCTTAGGGCACAGCAACTTGGCTCTCGCGACATAGCGATCGCCATCACCTTGCGAGTCGGTCTCTCACCGGACCTTACTAACCATACTTTGCCCAGCAAACCAGCTGACACCAGCCTACAACACCCCCTGCTGAAGGTGTAGGGTGCGCCGACGAAAGTTCGGCGGCCACCTGCCACACTCTCTACTGTTGCCTCTTAGCTTGCTCTGTTTCCCATTTTTCTTGAGATAATGTCCTCGCCCATCTAGGCGTCGTAATCCGCTTCCCTGCCGGCGGAAAACCTCCGCTTATCGGCAAGAAGCATCGGGTCTGCTGCTGGACCACATCAACAAGAGCGGTCACCTGACAGTCGCAGTTCGTGTGCCTTGTTTGACCCGAGCCCTCCCGTGACTCGAGTCAAAACAGGTGCGTCTCCTATGTGGTGTCATCGCCAATATGCACACCACAACGAAACACTAGCCAAACTTAGCCATTTGAGCAACGCGCAGCCCGTATACCAAAAAAAAGCTCGTCGACTCAACCATGCGAAAGTATAGGAGGGTACTCCTTTTCATCTCCAACATTACATTGTCGGCTGCCAACGTAATATCCGAAGAATGAAAGCTCGTCGCCCTCGATCAGTCCCAACATCCTTCTTGGGAACAGCAATAACCAATCAATACTTTCGCCCAACAATCCACACGCTCTCTCCGTGCTAATCCCTAGGGTCTCCCTAAAGTTGCTAACCACCTAAGACTATTCCTAGGCTCTGATACCACTCTAATCTGTCACGCCCCGAGTCCGCCAATTTGTACGGTTCGGGCACGCCAACAGACTCGCCTATCGGGTATGACCTTTCACTACCCGAAAGGAACGGTAACATCCATAATCATACAACAAGTATATGCGGAAGCTCAATATCAGAGTACTGAAAATCACTATAAATTTAAACTTTTATTTTATAAACAAACAGTTTTAAACGATAATGAAAGCATACAAGAGTGAAACCATAACTTAAATTTATTACACTTTACATTTCTGAACTTACAAATAAAATTATTACAACTCTTTTACATAAATTCCTCACCATACAAAGTTCACTCAAGAAATATATAAAAGGGATACCTCTGCTAGACCCTCTAGGTCTCTATGCTGCTGGGCCCTTGCCCTGACGTATGCCTCGCCGTCTGCATCTGAACCGTCTCGTCCGCTGTATCCCGACCCGAACCTGTGGGGGGGGGTCACCCAAGGGGTGTGAGAACTCCTGACAGAGTTCCCAGTGGGTTCAAACCACCGAGAAAAAGTGTCCTACACCACTTGGTCCAATGGAAGCAATAATAATAGTGCTAGAACTAAAATCCTCGATTATCAAATGCAGCTATGCAAAACAATCTATCACTGTCTGTATATAATCATCGACCCAGCACTACTCTGTCTAGCCACACTAGGCTGCTAAGCAACCAACTCGGCCACTATGCCGCTATATACAGGGTTCACTAACCCGGCCACCTTGGCCACTCTATCTTTCCTCTTATCTTTCTCTTTTTTCTTTACATTCTGGTGCTTTAGTTCAAGTTAACCCTCAGAAATTCTTATCCAACGGGCCCAGCCCGTAGTCCTACTACCATAAGATAAGATTTCTAAGGTTGCCGATAACACTCGCAAGTGTTACCCCGTCCTACGGAAAAACGTCCCGAACGGTCTCTACCCGGGTGAGGGGCACTGCCAATGCTCCAACTTGGGCCGCGTTTCACTCCGTAGGTCCGCCCGTTTTTATCTTTATCTTTTTTCTTTGCCTTTAGCTCTTTGCTTTGCCTTTACTGGAAGCTGAGTCTTGCTCACACATTTCCCCCGGAGTGACATATGCTCAACCCTCCCGTTGGCAACTTAGCTTTAATTCTTTAATTCACTTGGGAGTGACATATACTCAACCCTCCCGTTGCAACTTAGCTTTAATTCTTTAATTCACTGGGTGACATATGCTCAACCCTCCCAATGGCCATTTAGGCTTTTCTTTTACAGGGCCGAGGGTCCAGGTTCCAAAAGACGATGCCTACAACCCCAATCAAACAAGAACAGGTTGTAGCATCGCCTCCCGTAGTGCTCGGCCCAATACATTTTATCTTATCCTTTTTACCTTTCATTAATCATCTCTTTCTTTAACCATTCTCTTTACACTTTATGTTCAGATGAGTTTAAGGCACCTTGGCACTCATCCACCCGGAGTGACATATGCTCAAACCTCCCGTTAGCATTCATGCCCTCAATGCTTCTCTTTTACTTTTCTCTTTTATTTCAAGCAATTGCTTGCCTGATCATTAATCACTTTTAGCTCGCTCTCGAGCAATTGCTTGTCTTGTCATTAATCACTTTTATAGCTCGCTCTCGAGCAATTTACTTATCTTGCTTATTAGCCACTTAGCTTTCACTTAGCTTTATTTCCTTTATCCTAGTTCTTTACTCTTAGATATTTGGGTGTCTATAACCCCAATTTAAGTTTGAACAATTTACTCATTCACATTTCCACTTATTTTGCCACTTGGCAATTCTTAAGTTTCCTGACCCTTTATACTTTTCCCTTACTTGTTCTCAATTCACAACCCTAAACCTCAATTACCCTTAAGGTTGCACTATATCACTGCACTATGTCACTAGGACACTAGTTTACTTTCAATCTTATCTAACTTAAGATTTTATTAACCCAGATTTCCTTTTCTCTTTCTTACATGTCTCCACCTTTGGTCATTTTTTCATTTCCTTTAGTTAACTCAGATTGAGAGTTGAAACTAATTAATCCATTACCCAGACGTCCTATGACTTTCTGGGGGTTACATATTTAATTCTTTAACTTGGGGCTCAAACCCCCATATTTCCTGATTCTCACTGAATCCTAGAGTTTTACTAACTCTATTTTTCCTGTTCCATGTTTAACCTAGGTTGCACTAACTCTATGTCACACTAGAGGTTTAAACCCTACTAGTTCATCTTAGGTTCCTTTACCTAAGTTCCATATATTGTTGACCTAGAGTTCTCTGACTCTATTTTAACCTCTATTGTCAACCTTAGGTTATTTTTCCTAAAATAATGCCACTCGTCGATCTAGGTATATCTCCTGGGTCATCATGCCATCCACTCGTTCAAACCTTAATCTAGATTTTCTCCTAGTCTTACTACCACCATGTCCTTTTCTTATGTCACATGATTCCTAGGGTTATACCGCAACATGCTCACAAAACATCATAATGAACTATCCTTTTTCAATCCGTTATTCCAATGGCCTCAGTTATTTCATTTCATTCATCAAGTAGTAACTTACTTATACGCATGCATATTCATCCTATAATTTGGCAACCAACAGTTACACTTTTTCCTCTGTGTTCATTACACATGCACATCTATCCTCTAACTCTGGCAACAACAGTTGCACCTTTCCATTTGAAAACATCTAACAGGCCAATCATAATCATATTTACCTAACGCCTCTAACGATACTATCATGCTCCGAATCGAAAAGCAAGGGGTCAGGTCAGACAGGTCACCCAATTTCGGCAGAATTCCCCACCTTGTAGTGTACCCAATAGCTTGTAAGACACTTGCAATTGGTCCTCCGTGCGATTCCTCTGTCCCCTCGAGCTTCAAAAAACCCCGCACGCA
>CM055070.1:23047797-23160867 GCA_029204045.2 Tillandsia leiboldiana
CCGAAACACTGGTTTACCATTTTATTTAACGATCCAGATCAGGCTTTGCAATCCGGATCCCGAACGTTGATGTTTTGGTGAACTGATGAACGATCCGGATCAAGCACTTCGATTCCGGATCCCGAACCTTCGTTTTCTGGAATCTGTTTTTTCTCGCTACTGCAATCGGATCGAAGATATCCGATCCGGATCGTCGTCGGAAAAATTAGAAAAGGATAGTTTTTGATCCTTAATCTTTTCCAAGGGTTTCTAACCTATATAGACCCTATGATTCTTTTCTAGGGCTAATCCACATAATAGAAAAATTAGCCGCATCTTTTAAACGGCCTAAGATCCACATATAGAGAAGAAAGGAAATCATCGATTCTCATCTATGTTTCTTCATCTATACTGATTGATTGATTCTAGATTTCATATTCATATTTGAGTTGAATCAAATCAATAAATACTTAGATGGTATTCCGATCTATTTCTAATCTAAGTATTTGGCGGATCATCACCACCAAAAAAAACAACGATTTACCCCAAAATCGGCCGCGCGTGGACTCGCGTGGCCTTGTGGATTCAAGGTGCTACCGCTCTCGTGGATTCGGAGCGAGGTACGTTCGTGGATTCGAAGCATGCTACGTGAAGACCGTGGATTCGGTCGGACGTCGGGACTCGACGTTGGACGCCGTGGATTCGGCGTTGGACGCAGATCGTGGATTCGAGAAGCGTCGTGGAGCGAGCGGAGAGAAGATCAATAGGAGCGTATGGAAAAGGTTGAGTCGTCTGTGAGTACGGTATATCACCTTGTACGTGTTTAATCTAGTGGATTTCACCGTGTTATCGGTCCGTGGTTTTTTACTCCGGTTTGGAGTTTTCCACGTAAAATCTCTGCGTGTATTTATTTTTCCGCATTGGGTTTTATATCGCAAAGATTTTTGAGTGTTATTGTTTACACCTATTCACCCCCCTCTAGGTTTTTTTCCCCTATTTAGATCCTATTATACATAACCCAACAAGTGGTATCGGAGCGGGAATAGGGTTGTAAACAATGGTTGAAGGTGGAAACATCAACAGACCTCCGTTCTTTTGAGAAAAATTATGCGTACTGGAAAGTACGGATGAAAGCCTTTTAATTTCCATCGACGAACGGGTGTGGCAATCAATTGAATTAGGATGGACTAATCCAACTGAATTTATTGTGATGTTCGCACCATCAAACCTAGGTCGAAATGGACCAAGGAAGAGATTGATATATCTTCTTCACAATGGCAAGGGAATTAATGCTTTATTAATGCCTTATCACAAACAGAGTTCTCTCGCGTCTCGGCATGTGAGACTGCGAAAGAAATCTGGGATGTTCTTCAAGTTACGCATGAGGGAACTAACCTTGTGAAGATTCAGAAACTACAAATGCTTACGAGCAAGTTTGACTCTATTTTCATGGCAGAAAATGAATCGTTCACAGACTATTACACACGATTGCAAGACATCGTAAACTCATGTGCTAACTTGGAGAGAAGATTCCAGAATTTAAAGTTGTAAGAAAAATATTAAGAACTCTTCCTGAAAGATTTCGTTCCAAGGTTACAGCCATTGAACTATTAAACACCCGGACGAAATCCGTGTAGAAGAATTAGTGGTTCTTTACAAACTTATGAAATGACATTTCCTACTAACTATTCTTCGGGAATTAAAGGTATCCTCTTCTAAGTCTTCAGGTTATGCTTTGAAAACAACAAAAGAAGAAGACGCGGATTCATCCTCCTCAGGCGATGACGAGAACCTATCTATGGAGGACTTTGAGAAGCAGCTCGCTCTCTGACAAGGAAGTTTCGCCGAAGTTTCGAAGGGGTAATTCAAGCAAACTCCATCCTTCGGAAAGTGGAAGAAGGCAAGGGTTCTTCAAGTTACAAGTCAAGAAAGCATGAGGGTTTTTCTAAGGATAAGAAAAGCACAGAAGGACAAGTCCAATGCTTCAAGTGCCGAGGATACGGCCATATCTCAACGGAATGTCCAAATAAGAATCCGTCCAAGAAGAAGGCGATGCAAGCCGTCACTTGGGATGACACCTCATCGTCAAATGAGTCATCGTCAAGTGATGAAGAAGACAACGCAACAGCGTTCCACGCGTCCACATCTTCACCCTTCATGTGCTTAATGGCAAGTACATCCGAGTCAGTCCAACTCCACTGTTGCAAAGAATGCAACGGACAATGAATCAGATGATTCGGAAGGTGAAGATTTTGCTCTAGCCTACCACAGACTTTTAAGGATTCAAAGAAACTGGCTAAGCAAAACAAGGGGTTGAGAGGGGAGATTGCAGGATCTCGAAGAAGAAGTAAAAAGGGTAACTTCTCTCTCGACCGATCTTGAAGTGGAAAGGGATAATCTGATAAAAGCAAATGTTTCCCTTCAAGAGTCCAATGAGCAACTCGAGAAGAATATATAGATATGGTGAACAAAGCAAATTACTTCTTGAAGCTCAATGGCGAGGCTCGACAGGAAAAATTGGAAATGACAGAGACCATTCCCAACTCAAGGATGACTTACAGCGATTTTCATCAGGAAGGAGTAAGTTGGATAAGCTTCTGGTCTTGGTCAATCAAACAAGTTCGGCCTCGGATACAATCGAACTGAAGACAATTTTAGTTCGGTTGGGACAGTTTTTGTGCCTCAGTCGGTATCTCCTCCTCCGACACCAGAATTCATGACAAGCAACGACAACAAGCTACTTCACCTCCTCGGAATCGTCAAGCACTAAGGTATGTTTTCGTTGTAATTTTGCAGGGCACATAAGGAGAAATTGCAAGATGGGAGCCAAACGTTAACTCAAGCACTATTGCAACGACTACCAAAAGGTGATTCCTCGGAAATCAAATGCAAATTCTTGAAGGAAAAGAGCCTCGGTAGTTCATCAAACAAGACGACGACGTCAAGGAAAGCGACGGATCAAACAAGACGCTTTCACCAAGGTATCAACCTCACAATCATTTCCGACGTACACCAAAACTCGAAAGGTTTGGGTACGCAAAGGTGAAGTTTTCCCTTGTCTTGTTACAAATATTTCCTTGCATGCTTATGATAATTCGTCTTGGTATCTGGATAGCGGCTGTTCCCGTCACATGACCGGTGACAAAAACTGCTTTCAAAATTTTGAGAAAATCCGGGAGGACTTGTGGTTTCGGAGACGGTCAGTCTTCCAAAATTGTTGGAAGAGGAACAGTAGCTATTCCAGATGGCCCGATTCTGAATAATGTGTTATTTGTTGATGGGCTTAAGACTAACCTCATTAGTATCAGTCAACTTTGCGACAATGGTTTTTCTGTTAATTTTTCATCTGTTGAATGCATTGTAACTGATAAGGATCATGTTTTCTTTTTAAAGGGGTTAGATCTGAAAACAATTGTTATGTTGTCCCAATAAATTTCTGAAAATTGTAACTTAGCCTCTTTGAATAATGAAACACTTTGGCATGAAAGGCTAGGACACATAAATTTTAAGGAACTTGTTAGAATTTCGAACAAAGACGTGGTCAAGGGGGTTCCTAACCTTTCACTTAATCAAAACGTTGTGTGTGGTGGTTGTCAAAAGGGAAAACAATCTAGGACTGCACACAGAACTTGAATCACGTCGGTACCAAACGGCCTTGGAATTATTGCATATGGATCTTATGGGGCCGACACGTCACCATCCTTGGGAGGTAAAATGGTATATTTTCTTATTGGTTGATGATTTCTCTCGGTATTCTTGGGTAGCATTTTTAAAAGAGAAAGCTGATACTTTTGATTCTTTTCACGAGATTTGCCTTCGTATTATGATTGAAAAGAATGAAAAGATCATTCGTGTTAGAAGTGATAGAGGTGGAGAATTCATAAATTCTAAATCATTGATTTTTGCACTTCCAACGGTATTAAGTATGAATTCTCAGCACCCTATACACCTCAACAGAATGGTGTGTCGAGCGCAAAAACAGGGTTGTTCAAGAGATGGCACGTGTAACTAGACACAATGTGATCGGTACTAAATGGATTTTCAAGAACAAGAAAAATGAGGATGGTACCATCATCAGGAACAAAGCACGTTTAGTTGCTCAAGGCTACTCTCAAGTAGAAGGTATAGACTTTGATGAAACGTTCGCCCTGTAGCTAGACTCGAGTCCATTCGTATCTTATTCGCTATTGCTTGTCACTTTAAAATAAAACTCTTTCAAATGGACGTTAAGAGCGCGTTTTTAAATGGGTTTTTAAATGAGGAAGTTTATGTGGCTCAACCGAAAGGTTTTGTAGACTGTAAACTACCTAACCATGTTTTCCGTTTGAAAAAAGGCTCTTTACGGTTTAAAACAAGCACCGCGAGCGTGGTACGAAAGGTTGACAAAGTACCTTTTGGAGAAAGGCTATACTCGAGGGGGGGCAGATCGGACTCTCTTTGTGAAGCATTATCAAAATAACTTCATTGTTGCACAAATCTATGTCGATGACATTGTGTTTGGAGCAACAAAGGATAATGATGCTCTAAATTCGCAGAAACCATGGAGAGCGAATTTGAGATGTCTATGATGGGGGAACTGACATACTTTCTTGGATTGCAAGTGAAACAAAATGGTGAAGGCATCCATCTGTGTCAATCCAAGTATGCAAAGGAGTTGGTAAAGAAATTCGGATTAGAAGATTCTAAAGATTTTCCTACTCCTATGGGAACTAGCAATAAGGGATTAGGAAGTGAATCTCTTAGTGAGAATGTAGATGAGAAACTTTATCGCAGCATGATTGGAAGTCTACTTTACCTCACAGCTAGTCGCCCGGATATATCCTTTAGTGTTGGGATTTGCGCGAGATATCAATCAGCACCAAAGGGGTCACCTGAAAGCGGTGAAACGGATCATCCGGTACATCAAAGGAACCATTAATTTCGGAAATTGGTAATCCTATGGGAAACAAGTCTAGATATTATTGGATACTCAGATGCCGATTTGGGCAGGATCTGTGGATGATCGGAAAAGTACGAGTGGTACATGTTTTATCTTGGCCATTGTCTTGTTGCATGGCATAGTAAAAAGCAAAACTGCATTGCACTCTCGACTGCCGAAGCGGAATACATCTCAGCGGGTAGTTGTTCAACTCAACTCATTTGATGAAAAGCGTGTTGAGCGACTTCCGGATTTCAGCAACTTCGGTAACTGTTTTATGTGACAACACTAGTGCTATAAATATTTCAAAAAAACCCTGTGTTGCACTCTAGAACAAAACACATTGAACTTAGATATCATTTTCTTAGAGAGCTAGTTGAATCAAATATTCTTCAAATTTCCTACATTTCAACTGAAGATCAATTAGCTACTTGTTAACAAAACCTTTGAATCAAAAATGTTTTATTCATTTGCGTACAGCAATTGGAATTCTTTCCTTGAAATAACCTCTTTTTGAAACTTTGTTAGGTTAGGTTTGTTTTTTGTGTTTTTGTTCATTATCTATGCTTAGACATAGAACATTAATTGAGCATTAGTTTGATTGACTTTAACTGCATCCTTTATATATTTAGAAATCTATTATGCCTTAGATATAATATTTAATTTGATGCAATGATCATTTATGTCAATTAACTCATCTTTGTTTGGATCAAAGTCAATTTCTCTCGATGATCTCTTGGTATAGTTTTTATCTTATTTGACTGTTTTGTCGAGTATGAAATCGAGATCAATATTTGGCTAAATACTTTATATCTTAAATAATTGATAGCCAATTGAGGGGGAGTCAAAGAAAAAGTATTATGCTCAAAAGATGTGGAAAGAGTTACATCCCAATGAGGATTGTGAAAACTACCACCACATGGAGGAAAGAGCTACCACCTCGGTCGTCCGAGTACTGTGTGCAGCTACCACATGTATACTGTCACGCCCCGAGTCCGCCAATTGTACGGTTCGGGCACGCCAACAGACCCGCCTATCGGGTATGACCTTTCACTACCCGAAAGGAACGGTAACATCCATAATCATACAACAAGTATATGCGGAAGCTCAATATCAGAGTACTGAAAATCACTATAAATTTGAACTTTCATGTTATATAAACAAACAGTTTAAACGATAATGAAAGCATACAAGAGTGAACCATAACTTAAATTTATTACACTTTACATTTCTGACTTACAAATAAAATTATTACAACTCTTTTACATAAATTCCTCACCATACAAAGTTCACTCAAGAAATATATAAAAGGGATACCTCTGCTAGACCCTCTAGGTCTCTATGCTGCTGGGCCTTGCCCCTGACGTATGCCTCGCCGTCTGCATCTGAACCGTCTCGTCCGCTGTATCCCGACCCGAACCTGTGGGGGGGGGGGGGGGGGGGTCACCCAAGGGGTGTGATAACCTCCTGACAGAGTTCCCAGTGGGTTCAACCACCGAGAAAAAGTGTCCTACACCACTTGGTCCAATGGAATCAATAATAATAGTGCTAGGAAACTAAAATCCTCGATATCAAATGCAGCTATGCAAAACAATATATCACTGTCTGTATATAATCATCGACCCAGCACTACTCTGTCTAGCCACACTAGGCTGCTAAGCACCAACTCGGCCACTATGCCGCTATATACAGGGTTCAACTAACCCGGCCACCTTGGCCACTCTATCTTTCTCTTTTTTCTTTACATTCTGGTGCTTTAGTTCAAGTTAACCCTCGGAAATTCTTATCCACTGGGCCCCAGCCTGGTATTCCTGCTACAATAAGATAAGATTTCTAAGGTTGCCGATAACACCCGCAGGTGTTACCCCGTCCTACGGAAGAAACGTCCCGAACGGGTCTCTACCCGGGAGAGGGGCTCTGCCAACTGCTCCAACTTGGGCCGCGTTTCACTCCTTAGGTCCGCCCGTTTTATCTTTATCTTTTCTTTTGCCTTTAGCTCTTTGCTTTGTGCCTTTACTTGGGAAGCTGAGTCTTGCTCACACACTTCCCCCGGGAGTGACATATGCTCAACCCTCCATTGGCAACTTAACTTTAATTCTTTAATTCACTTGGGAGTGACATATGCTCAACCCTCCCAAGGGCCATTTAGGCTTTTCTTTTACAGGGTCCGAGGGTTCCAAAAGACGAATGCCTACAACCCCAATCAAACAAGAACAGGTTGTAGCACCGCCTCCCGTAGTGCTTGGCCCAATACATTTTATCTTATCCTTTTTACCTTTCATTAATCATTCTCTTTCTTTAACCATTCTCTTACACTTTATGTTCAGATGAGTTTAAGGCACCTTGGCACTCATCCACCTGGGAGTGACATATGCTCAACCCTCCCGTTAGCATTCATGCCTCAATGCTTCTCTTTTACTTTTCTCTTTTATTTCAAGCAATTTGCTTATCTTGATCATTAATCACTTTTAGCTCGCTCTCGAGCAATTTGCTTGTCTTGATCATTAATCACTTTAGCTCGCTCTCGTGCAATTTGCTTATCTTGCTTATTAGCCACTTTAGCTTTTACTTAAGCTTTATTTCCTTTATCCTAAGTTCTTTACTCTAGGATAATTTGGGTGTCTATAACACCAATTTAAGTTTGAACAATTTACTCATTCACATTTCCACTTATTTTGCCACTTGGCAATATCTTAAGTTTCCTGACCACTTTATACTTTTCTTACTTGTTCTCAATTCACAACCCTAAACTTCAATTACCCTTAAGGTTGCACTATATCACTGCACTATGTCACTAGGACACTAGTTACTTTCTATCTTATCTAACTTAAGAGTTATTAACCCTATTTCCATTTTCTCTTTCTTACATGTCTCCACCTTTGGTCATTTTTCATTTCCTTTATTTAACTCAGATTGAAGTTAAACTAATTAATCCCTTACCCAGACGTCCTATGACTTTCTGGGGTTACAATATTTAATTCTTTAACTTGGGGATCAAATCCCCATATTTCCTGATTCCTCACTAAATCCTAGAGTTTTACTAACTCTATTTTTCCTGTTCCATGTTTAACCTAGGGTTGCACTAACTCTATTTCATCACTAGAGTTTAACCCTACTAGTTCATCTTAGGTTTCTTTACCTAAGTTCCATATCTTGTTTAATCTAGAGTTCTCTGACTCTATGTTAACACTCTATTGTCAACCTTAGGTTATTTTTCCTAAAATAATGCCACTCGTCGATCTAGGTATATCTCCTAGGTCATCATGCCACTCGTTAAACCTTAATCTAGATTTTCTCCTAGTCTTACTACCAACATGTCCTGTTTCCTTATGTCACATGATTCCTAGGGTTATACCCTAACATGCTCACAATCATAATAGCTAATCCTTTTTCATGCATGCAGTTATTTTCATTTCATTCATCAAGTAGTAATTACTTCTACGCATGCATATTCATCCTATATCTTTGGCAACCAACAGTTGCACTTTTTCCTCTGTGTTCATTACACATGCACATCTATTCCTCTAACTCTGGCAACCAACAGTTGCACCTTTCCATTTGAAACCATCTACACAGGCAATCATAATCATAATTACCTAACGCCTCTAACAGGCTACTATCATGCTTCGAATCGAAAAGCAAGGGAGCAAGGAGAGAGGTCACCCAATTTCGGCAGAATTCCCCACCTTGTAGTGTACCCAATAGCTTGTAGACACTTGCAATTGGTCTCCGCGCGATTCCTCTTGTCCCCTCGAGCTTGCACGCAAAACGGCACACTTCCCTCGACTACGCACGTAAAATGGTGCACGTCCACCAAACCTGCACGCAAAATGGTGCGCGTTAGAAAAACCCACACGCAAAACGATGCGCGCCACTTTAGTCGGCAGCAAAACGATGCGCGTCAACTCAACCTACACGCAAAACGGTGTACGTACCCCAAATCTGCACGCAAAACGGTGCACGTTCAACTGTAGGGTTGCACGCAAAACGATGCACACTTTTCTAGTCCTGCACGCAAATCGATGCAAAATATTATGGTCAGCACGCAAAACGGTGAGCGACAATACAACCGGCACGCAAAACGGAGGACGTACCTCAAATCTGCACGCAAAACGGTGCACGTTCAACTGTAGGGTTGCACGCAAAACAATGCACGCTTTTCTAGTCCTGCACGCAAATCGATGCAAAATATTAGACTTTGCACGCAAAACGGTGCACAGCAATTCAATCTGCGTGTAAATCGGAGCACGTACCTCGGGTTGGCACGCAAAACGGTGCACGTTGCTTTTTCCACATTGCACGCAAATCGGTGTATGTTTTCCGGGTTCACGCTCAAACTGCGCACATTTTCTGCATCCGCGCGCAAAACGGAATACGGTGTCAGAACCCGCGCGCAAAACGGAGCCCGCACGCAAAACGGTGCAGCAAAATACGGTCCCTGACACGCAAAATGGTACGGGGTCAAATTTAATGTCCAAAATGAGGCCTACAAACTGTGCCAAAAATACCGTAAAAACGACGAACAAAACCTACCTCGATAGCGTCGCGCCGCCCCACGTGCATACACGCGATCACCAGACTGTTTGGAGCATCTTGCGCGCTCCACGAGGTCGTCGCCGCGCCGCTCCAACCCACGAAATCCCCTCCATCTCTCTCTCTCTCTCTCTCTACTTGCTCGGTTGGAGAAGAAAAATGGAGATGGAGAAATTGTAACTCGGTTCGGAGGAGGAAGAAAAGAAGAAGAAGAAGAAAAGGACGTAGGAGGGTTCATTGGACCCGGTCCGTGGCACCCACCAAGAGGGAACCGCCATGTGGCAGTCCACCCCACAGGTGGGCGCGCACCAGGCGCGCGCGCCCACTGCCCGCGCAGGAAGGCCCACTTCCCTAGCGCCAGCTGCGTGACTTGCGCTGCAAGCCACCCCTCGAGCCGCGTGCCGTCGCCGTTTCGGAAATCCGTTTTCGTCTCGTTTTCTGTCCATTTTTCGTCCGTTTCCGTCCAAATTTGATAGGCGGCTTCGTTTCAGCTTAATTTACCACAAAAAAATTTAAATTTTCACTTTGGGCCATTTCTGGGCCACCAAAAGTCCCGCTGTATCTAGAATCATTGGCGGACCTCGTTCTCGCAATCAGGGTATCCGATCAACACGAAATTTTTACCGTGACCTTAAAACATAATTACACAGCTCCTGTAATTTTCTCAGAATTTTTCGACACTGTTGGCGGAGCCCGTTCCCACTATCCGGCCTCCGATCAACGCGAAACTTTTTCTGTGGCCTTAAAACATATTTACGGGGCTCCCGTAATTTTTTCGGAATTTTTCGACACTGTGAATTTTCCACTAAAAATCTGGGCCCCCTTTCTCAAATAAATTTTTAGATCTCTCCATTTTAACCCGATTTGGGCCCAACTCGCGTCCAAATGTTCCTTACTTCCCCAACTTTCATAACAATAGTATTTCATACCACCTTTATTTATATTTATTTATGTGCCGAAAATCCGGTACTTTACATTCTACCCCCCTTAAAATAAGTTTCGTCCTCGAAACTTTAATCACAACTCGACTTCTAGTTAATCGAGAGGGAGGAATCTTATCCCACTACTGGGCTCACTGTATATCATTACTGGGCCTCAAATTGCCCGTTCGCCGAACCATACGAGCAACTCATCCATGAATCCCTATCTCAACCCAGGGACAAACTCAGACCCGTTGTCTGACAACTTTCACTAAGTAGGTGAAAGACACAGTTGAGCACTTGCTCTTTCAATTGCCACGAATGACCCAGTTTTTTTACTTGCGAAATTTTCACTTTAATTCCGCCATCATTATTTTCACAACGAGGTTGCGTCTGTAACAATTACAATTACTGCATATTCCGGTCGCTCCACTGCCTAAGGTGGAGGGTAAGTGCCAATCCTCAAGTCCTCAACTATCTGACACGCTACTAGCGCTCTAAGTCCATGGGTTATCAGCTAACCCGATATCTCGGACTACTAATAGGTCCGCAGACCACGATCCAATAGGGGCCTATAGCCCAACTGGTCCAACACCGTACAATGACTCTCACTAGCATACAGATCCAATCGTCGTACGGGTAGATCCACACTTAGGATTGCTACCCCAGCACTCCCCACTAGGAGCTACCGTACCTCAATCACCGCTAGCTCTACGGCCTGGTCACATCACACTCTCAGTGTACTAATAGCCTCAATGCTCACACGTGGCATTCCACGTTCCCGGGTCATCGCTCGAACTACCGTCCCGACGAAATCTCTATCATGCCCCGCCATCAGGTCTCGGGCCGCTGTCTCTCACAGCTGACTGCGCCTGCCCACTGGGCTACAGGCCCACAGTCCACAAACACGGTCCAGGCACGGATCGTCCCAAAGCGAACCCGCTAATCGTCGCCACGCGACCACTACGCTCCACTGAGCAAAACCAAACTAACCAGTCGTCAATCCACGACCCAAACTCTCTATCAACTCTGGCCACACTAGGCAAGGTTAACACGCCACCTAATCAGCTCTCTCTGGCTAAACGATACTCGTGCTCCATGAGCACCCAAACAGTTGGGCGTCCTACGCCCCCACGCTAACTCGTAAAAATCCAGTGTCAAGCAACTTGCTTAAACACACGTACGGCTCCCGTACACCTCCCCCAACTGGATTGAGGCACCACAATGAACGTTCACCAACTCTGGTGATTAACTTGCAAATCCTGCGGTGGCAATCCTCGCTCGCCATCACACCGATCCATCAGAACGGCGCCACAAAACTCTCGCTCTTTCGAGAGGTTCTCGCATCCTGAAGCCTATTCTAGGCCTCACCAACACTACCACGTGGCAACCTAGCCACAATCAACACGCCAGACGGTCACTACCGTGATCAGGGCGAACTCACGCCGCCAGGCCCGTGAATCTTTCTTGCCCTAACCCTTAGGGCACAGCAACTTGGCTCTCGCGACATAGCGATCGCCATTCACCTTGCGAGTCGGTCTCTCACCGGACCTTACTAACCATACTTTGCCAGCAAACCAGCTGACACCAGCCTACAACACCCCCTGCTGAAGGTGTAGGGTGCGCCGACGAAAGTTCGGCGGCCACCTGCCACACTCTCTACTGTTGCCTCTTAGCTTGCTCTGTTTCCCATTTTTCTTGAGATAATGTCACTCGCCCATCTAGGCGTCGTAATCCGCTTCCCTGCCGGCGGAAAACCTCCGCTTATCGGCAAGAAGCATCGGTCTGCTGCTGGACCACATCAACAAGAGCGGTCACCTGACATCGCAGTTCGTGTGCCTTGTTTGACCCCGAGCCCTCCCGTGACTCGAGTCAAAACAGGTGCGTCTCCCTATGTGGTGTCATCGCCAATATGCACACCACAACGAAACAACTAGCCCAAACTTAGCCATTTGAGCAACGCGCAGCCCGTATACCAAAAAAAAGCTCGTCGACTCAACCATGCGAAAGTATAGGAGGGTACTCCTTTTCATCTCCAACATTACATTGTCGGCTGCCAACGTAATATCCGAAGAATGAAAGCTCGTCGCCCTCGATCAGTCCCAACATCCTTCTTGGGAACAGCAATAACCAATCAAATACTTTCGCCCAACAATCCACACGCTCTCTCGTGCTAATCCCTAGGGTCTCCCTAAGGTTGCTAACCACCTAAGACTATTCCTAGGCTCTGATACCACTCTAATCTGTCACGCCCCGAGTCCGCCAATTTGTACGGTTCGGGCACGCCAACAGACTCGCCTATCGGGTATGACCTTTCACTACCCGAAAGGAACGGTAACATCCATAATCATACAACAAGTATATGCGGAAGCTCAATATCAGAGTACTGAAAATCACTATAAATTTAAACTTTTATTTTATAAACAAACAGTTTAAACGATAATGAAAGCATACAAGAGTGAAACCATAACTTAAATTTATTACACTTTACATTTCTGAACTTACAAATAAAATTATTACAACTCTTTTACATAAATTCCTCACCATACAAAGTTCACTCAAGAAATATATAAAAGGGATACCTCTGCTAGACCCTCTAGGTCTCTATGCTGCTGGGCCCTTGCCCCTGACGTATGCCTCGCCGTCTGCATCTGAACCGTCTCGTCCGCTGTATCCCGACCCGAACCTGTGGGGGGGGGGTCACCCAAGGGGTGTGAGAACTCCTGACAGAGTTCCCAGTGGGTTCAACCACCGAGAAAAAGTGTCCTACACCACTTGGTCCAATGGAAGCAATAATAATAGTGCTAGGAAACTAAAATCCTCGATATCAAATGCAGCTATGCAAAACAATATATCACTGTCTGTATATAATCATCGACCCAGCACTACTCTGTCTAGCCACACTAGGCTGCTAAGCACCAACTCGGCCACTATGCCGCTATATACAGGGTTCAACTAACCCGGCCACCTTGGCCACTCTATCTTTCTCTTTTTTCTTTACATTCTGGTGCTTTAGTTCAAGTTAACCCTCAGAAATTCTTATCCAACGGGCCCCAGCCCGGTAGTCCTACTACCATAAGATAAGATTTCTAAGGTTGCCGATAACACTCGCAAGTGTTACCCCGTCCTACGGAAGAAACGTCCCGAACGGGTCTCTACCCGGGTGAGGGGCACTGCCAACTGCTCCAACTTGGGCCGCGTTTCACTCCGTAGGTCCGCCCGTTTTATCTTTATCTTTTCTTTTGCCTTTAGCTCTTTGCTTTGCCTTTACTTGGGAAGCTGAGTCTTGCTCACACATTTCCCCCGGGAGTGACATATGCTCAACCCTCCCGTTGGCAACTTAGCTTTAATTCTTTAATTCACTTGGGAGTGACATATACTCAACCCTCCCGTTGGCAACTTAGCTTTAATTCTTTAATTCACTTGGGAGTGACATATGCTCAACCCTCCCAATGGCCATTTAGGCTTTTCTTTTACAGGGTCCGAGGGTTCCAAAAGACGAATGCCTACAACCCCAATCAAACAAGAACAGGTTGTAGCATCGCCTCCCGTAGTGCTCGGCCCAATACATTTTATCTTATCCTTTTTACCTTTCATTAATCATTCTCTTTCTTTTACCATTCTCTTTACACTTTATGTTCAGATGAGTTTAAGGCACCTTGGCACTCATCCACCCGGGAGTGACATATGCTCAAACCTCCCGTTAGCATTCATGCCTCAATGCTTCTCTTTTACTTTTCTCTTTTATTTCTAGTAATTTGCTTGCCTTGATCATTAATCACTTTTAGCTCGCTCTCGAGCAATTTGCTTGTCTTGATCATTAATCACTTTTAGCTCGCTCTCGAGCAATTTACTTATCTTGCTTATTAGCCACTTTAGCTTTCACTTAAGCTTTATTTCCTTTATCCTAAGTTCTTTACTCTAGGATAATTTGGGTGTCTATAACACCAATTTAAGTTTGAACAATTTACTCATTCACATTTCCACTTATTTTGCCACTTGGCAATATCTTAAGTTTCCTGACCACTTTATACTTTTCTTACTTGTTCTCAATTCACAACCCTAAACTTCAATTACCCTTAAGGTTGCACTATATCACTGCACTATGTCACTAGGACACTAGTTACTTTCAATCTTATCTAACTTAAGAGTTTATTAACCCTATTTCCATTTTCTCTTTCTTACATGTCTCCACCTTTGGTCATTTTTCATTTCCTTTATTTAACTCAGATTGAAGTTAAACTAATTAATCCCCTTACCCAGACGTCCTATGACTTTCTGGGGTTACAATATTTAATTCTTTAACTTGGGGATCAAATCCCCATATTTCCTGATTCCTCACTAAATCCTAGAGTTTTACTAACTCTATTTTTCCTGTTCCATGTTTAACCTAGGGTTGCACTAACTCTATTTCATCACTAGAGTTTAACCCTACTAGTTCATCTTAGGTTTCTTTACCTAAGTTCCATATCTTGTTTAACCTAGAGTTCTCTGACTCTATGTTTAACACTCTATTGTCAACCTTAGGTTATTTTTCCTAAAATAATGCCACTCGTCGATCTAGGTATATCTCCTAGGTCATCATGCCACTCGTTAAACCTTAATCTAGATTTTCTCCTAGTCTTACTACCAACATGTCCTGTTTCCTTATGTCACATGATTCCTAGGGTTATACCCTAACATGCTCACAATCATAATAGCTAATCCTTTTTCATGCATGCAGTTATTTTCATTTCATTCATCAAGTAGTAATTACTTCTACGCATGCATATTCATCCTATATATTTGGCAACCAACAGTTGCACTTTTTCCTCTGTGTTCATTACACATGCACATCTATTCCTCTAACTCTGGCAACCAACAGTTGCACCTTTCCATTTGAAACCATCTACACAGGCAATCATAATCATAATTACCTAACGCCTCTAACAGGCTACTATCATGCTTCGAATCGAAAAGCAAGGGAGCAAGGGGAGAGGTCACCCAATTTCGGCAGAATTCCCCACCTTGTAGTGTACCCAATAGCTTGTAGACACTTGCAATTGGTCTCCGCGCGATTCCTCTTGTCCCCTCGAGCTTGCACGTAAAACGGCGCACTTTCCTCGAGTCCGCACGTAAAACGGTGCACGTCCACCAAACCTGCACGCAAAATGGTGCGTGTCAAAAAAACCCGCACGCAAAACGATGCGCGTCAACTCAACCTACACGCAAAACGATGTACGTACCCCAAATCTGCACGCAAAACGGTGCACGTTCAACTGTAGGGTTGCACGCAAAACGATGCACGCTTTTCTAGTCCTGCACGCAAATCGATGCAAAATATTAGGGTCAGCACGCAAAACGGTGCGCGACAATACAAACGGCACGCAAAACGGAGCACGTATCTCAAATCTGCACGCAAAACGGTGCATGTTCAATTGTAGGGTTGTACGCAAAATGATGCACGCTTTTCTAGTCCTGCACGCAAATCGATGCAAAATATTAGACTTTGCACGCAAAACGGTGCACATCAATTCAATCTGCGTGTAAATCGGAGCACGTACCTCGGGTTGGCAGGCAAAACGGTGCACGTTGCTTTTTCCACGTTGCACGCAAATCGGAGTATGTTTTCCGGATTTACGCTCAAAACTGCGCACATTTTCTGCATCCGCGCGCAAAACGGAACACGGTGTCAGAACCCGCGCGCAAAACGGAGCCCACACGCAAAACGGTGCAGCAAAATACGGTCCCTGACACGCAAAATGGTACAGGGCCAAATTTAATGTCCAAAATGAGGCCTACAAACTGTGCCAAAAATACCGTAAAAACGACGAACGAAACCTACCTCGATAGCGTCGCGCCGCCCCACGTGCATACACGCGATCACCAGACTGTTTGGAGCATCTTGCGCGCTCCACGAGGTCGTCACCGCGCCGCTCCAACCCACGAAATCCCCTCCATCTCTCTCTCTCTCTCTCTCTACTTGCTCGGTTGGAGAAGAAAAATGGAGATGGAGAAATTGGAACTCGGTTCGGAGGAGGAAGAAAAGAAGAAGAAGAAGAAGAAAAGGACGTAGGAGGGTTCATTGGACCCGGTCCGTGGCACCCACCAAGAGGCAACCGCCATGTGGCGGTCCACCCCACAGGTGGGCGCGCACCAGGCGCGCGCGCCCACTGCCCGCGCAGGAAGGCCCACTTCCCTAGCGCCAGCTGCGTGACTTGCGCAGCAAGCCACCCCTCGAGCCGCGTGCCGTCGCCGTTTCGGAAATCCGTTTTCGTCTCATTTTCTGTCCATTTTTCGTCCGTTTCCGTCCAAATTTGACAGGCGGCTTCGTTTCAGCTTAATTTACCACAGAAAAATTTAAATTTTCACTTTGGGTCATTTCTGGGCCACCGAAAGTCCCGCTGTATCTAGAATCATTGGCGGACCCAGTTCTCGCAATCAGGGTATCCGATCAACACGAAATTTTTACCGTGACCTTAAAACATAATTACACAGCTCCTGTATTTTTCTCAGAATTTTTCGACACTGTTGGCGGAGCCCGTTCCCACTATCCGGCCTCCGATCAACGCGAAACTTTTTCTGTGGCCTTAAAACATATTTACGGGGCTCCCGTAATTTTTTCAGAATTTTTCGACACTGTGAATTTTCCACTAAAAATCTGGGCCCCCTTTCTCAAATAAATTTTTAGATCTCTCCATTTTAACCCGATTTGGGCCCAACTCGCGTCCAAATGTTCCTTACTTCCCCAACTTTCATAACAATAGTATTTCATACCACCTTTATTTACATTTATTTATGTGCCGAAAATCCGGTACTTTACATATACCAAGCAAGGTTTTTCAAGTTTGATTAAATAAAATGCATGTTGAAATACTTGACTCTGTCAAAATTTCAAGGTTGGTATAAGGTGGGAATTTTAATGAAAGATGCTCAAAGAGCCACTCTCTTCAATAAATTGACTAGATATATTATCTAACTTATCTGGGATGTTAGACATCTATTGATCTTTGTATTTCATTTTCTTTACCGAATTGATGATTTGATAAAGGCATTACTCATAAGATCAAGTTAGATGTAATTGAAGTTGTTCAACTTTAAGGGATTTAATTTTTATATATTTTCATTTCATTTGTTGGATGTTATTGATAGATTTGGTATAATCTATTTCTTGTTGTATGAAACGATGATTTTCATTTAAAGTTGATACACAAAAGTGCTTACAATCTTTTTCTGGTTTTTCTAGAATTTCTCTGAAATTTTCTAAAGAAAAAGTTGGAGCCGATCCGGATTGGACCTACCGATCCGGATCCCGAAAGCAGATATTATTCTGCGGGCAGCCGATCCGGATTGGACCTGCCGATCCGGATCCCGAACACAGATTTTCTCTGCGGGTAGCCGATCCGGATCGTAATCACGAACTGATCCGGATCGCGGCTAGGGTTTTATATAGAACAAAGAGGTTTTGATTTCTTTTATCCCAATCTTTTGTTCCAAAGTTTCCAGAGCTTCTCTCTCTAGAATTCATCCATCTTGGAAGCTTTCAAACTCAAGTTCTTCGATTCCAAGTAAGTTTTATTGATCAAAATCTCAGTTTTTCACAGTTTTTCATATTCTTCCTCAAAACGTGATGAAATTCTTGTATCTATTTCGTTTGTGGATGGTTTTTGATCAAATTTCTTTTGAAATAAGAACTCTGGGTAGATTAGTTTTGATTATATGCTAGGTATTCTCAAGATAAACGAATTTTTGGCCTTCGATTTCAAAAATTTCGGTTTTAGGGCATATAATGGGAATTTTTGAAAATCATGCGATTGATCTATTTTTAAAATTCTTTTTGCAAAACTAATTTGATTCTTAGTCTCTCTACACGATAATGATTGTTTGGGTACAATTTTTCTAATTTTTGAAAATTGACAATTTTTTCGTGTTCTTGAGGTGTTGCTCACAGGATTTCTTTTCACAAGAAACCAATAGCAATGGTGATCACGTGGATCATTCTTCTTCTGGCTGCTATGGTACATACGAGAGACACTGTCAAGCCCAAGAGGGCTAAGAAAGCGAAGAAAACTAAAGATGATTCCGATACAGAATCTGAGACGGAATCGATCGATTGGGATGAGTTGCAAGTTGAAGCAACAACTGTTCCCACTGCTTCGAAGGGAAAAGCGCCTGCGGAAACATCGAAGGCTCCGCCTACTGCTGCTGAAAAGGGCAAAGCTCCTATGGAAGAAACTTCTGGGAAGACAAAAAGAAAAAGACTTGCTCGACGGCTTGGACGAGCTCGAGGTATTGAAATAAATGAACCATGTCAAGATGAAACAAAGAATATCCCTCAAACTGAAAATGAATCTGAAGACGAAGAAGATTGGGATACATTTCTTACTGAAGTACAACAAGGTATTGATGAAGAAAATAAGGTTTACCTAAAGAACAAGAAGCTACTGAAGTTTTCCTCAATACTTAAGCAGCAAGCAAGGAAAAAGAATGTGCCAAGCAATGAACCTCTTGACAATTCACATTCTCTGCCAAGAAGATCTCCTCGGAATGAAGGTCAGACTGCTCCGTCAGTCGTCACACAACGTTCTTCAACTTCCAGAAGAATTGACCAAAAGACAAACTTAGAGTCTTCCATCAAACAAGAACAAGATAAAATCACTCTAGAACTCAGAAAGATGTCCAAGGACATACATCAGATGAAACAAGAGTGTTCTACGATTTCGGGAATGCTTAAAGGAATTTTGAAAAAGCTGGGCTGCACGAGCTCTGAAGACTCTGCCTCAGATGATTGACTTGTGCTGATTTCTAATAATTCTCTTGTGCAGGAACTTCAGATTTTTAACTTTCTTTTGTGCAGGTTTTACGTTTTAGTTTTTAGTTTTTAGTTCTCAAACTTTTGGTACTTGAACTGTTAACCATTCTCTCCACTTTGGTATTTTTTGGCTAACTTTTGTGACAAAAAGGGGGAGAGAGAAGTATAAAAGAGAAGTATAAACAATGATACAAATGTTTGTGAGAAACTTGAAACTATGGAGGTAAGTATAACCTCAACTTGAAAGGTAAGTAGAACTTCAACTTTCGATTTTCATTTGTGTTTGAATTCATGCCTCGACTAACTATTCGACTAACTATTTGGGCATGTAATATAACTAACAAGTTGATGTTCACTAACATGACAACTTGAAAGGTAAGTAGAACTTCAACTTTCGGTTTTCATTTGTGTTTGAATGCATGCCTTGACTAACTATTCGACTAACTATTTGGGCATGTAATATAAATAACAAGTTGATGTTCACTAACATGACATTTGGATTTTGATTGCATAGAAGATATGTTGGTGTTTTAACTATGATCAATTTACATATCTGAATGTATAAATGTCATGGTAAGTATAAATGAGTATAAACTTCATCTCTGTAGGTGGTTTTTGAATGATATAAAATTCTTGAGGTATCTAACAATTTATTTTGCCAAAAATGAATTCTTTTGCAGAGAGTACATATGTCTAAGTCTAGAGTCTGTTTTAGGAGTTTAACTCATGTATTTTATTTTGGATCTTCATTGTAAATTTTTGTTGTATGGTGATAGCAACAAAAATATCTTTTTGAATTTTCTTGAGTGGATCTATGTTTTGTCACGAAACCGCCAAAGGGGGAGATTGTTACGGAATTTAAGTTGGCGTATTTCGTGATTTCGGTTAAGTCTTGAAGATTGAAGGTAAAGAAGGTTGGATCATATAACTCAATCTCAAGAAAGAAGAATTCTAAAGGATCAGGTATGTTGAACTTAATATCTTTGGTGATCCGAATACTTCTTATAGTGTAGAAACACTTGGATGAACTTGTAATTGCATAATTATCAAAAACTGGACATGGGACATGTTCAGGATCCGAATCAGGCTTTGTAATCCGGATCCCGAAGGTGGTTCGTTCATACATTAGTTCAATCCGGATCGTAGTTTCCCTTGATCCAGATCCCGAACACTGGGTTTACCATTTTATTTAAGCGATCCGGATCAGGCTTTGCAATCCGGATCCCGAACGTTGATGTTTGGTGAACTGTATGAACGATCCGGATCAAGCACTTCGATCTGGATCCAGAACCTTCGTTTTTCTGGAATCTGTTTTTCTCGCTACTGCAATTCGGATCGCCGATCTCCGATCCGGATCGTCGTCATGAAAAATTCCAGAAAATGATAGTTTTTGATCCTTATCTTTTTCCAAGGGTTTCTAACCTATAAATAGACCCTATGATTCTTTTTCTAGGGCTAATCCACATAATAGAAAAAGTAGCCGTCATCTTTTACACGGCCTAAGATCCACATATAGAGAAGAAAGGAAATCATCGATTCTATCTTATGTTTCTTCATCTATATTGATTGATTTGATTCTAGGTTTTCATACTCACATTTTGAGTTGAATCAAATCAATGAATACTTAGATGGTATTTCCGATCTATTTCTAATCTAAGTATTCGGCGGATCATCACCACCCAAAAAAACAACGATTTACCCCAAAATCAGCGCGTGGACTCGCGTGGCCTTGTGGATTCAAGGTGCTACCGCTCTTGTGGATTCGGAGCGAGGTACGTTCGTGGATTCGAAGCGTGCTACTGGGTGAAGACCGTGGATTCGGTCGGACGTCGTGGACTCGACGTTGGACGCCATGGATTCGGCGTTGGACGCACATCGTGGATTCGAGAAGCGTCGTGGAGCAAGCGGAGAAGATCAACTAGGAGCGTATGGAAAAGGTTGAGTCGTCTGTGAGTACGGTATATCACCTTGTACGTGTTTAATTCTAGTGGATTTCACCGTGTTATCGGTCCCGTGGTTTTTTACTCTGGTTTGGAGTTTTCCACGTAAAAATCTCTGCGTGTTATTTATTTTTCCGCATTGGGTTTAATATCGCAAAGATTTTTGAGTGTTTATTGTTTACACCTATTCACCCCCCTCTAGGTGTTTTTTTCCCTATTTAGATCCAATTGTACATAACCCAACAGATCTAAATAGGAGAAAAAATACCTAGAGGGGGGTGAATAGGTGTAAACGATAAACACTCAAAAATCTTTGTGTAATAAAACCCAATGCGGAAAAATAAATAACACGCTGAGATTTTACGTGGAAAACTCCATCACAGGAGTAAAAAACCACGAGACCGATAACACGGTGAAATCCACTAGAATCAAACACGTACAAAGGTGATATAACATACTCACATACGACTCAACCTTTTTCCATATGCTCCTAGTTGATCTTCTCCGCTCGCTCCGCAACGTGCCTCGAATCCACGATTTGCGTCCAACGCCGAATCAACGGCGTCCAACGTCGAGTCCACGACGTCTGACCGAATCCACGGTCTCCACCAGGTAGTACGTCTCGATCACACGAACGTACCTCACTCCGAATCCACGAGAGCGGTAGCACCTTGAATCCACCAGGCCACGCGAATCCACGGGCCGATTTTGGGGAAAATCGTTGTTTTGTTGGTGGTGAAAATCCGCCGAATACTTAGATCAAAGATAGATCGGAAATGCCATCTAAGTATTCATTAATTTGATTCTACTCAAAATCTGAGTATGAAAACCTAGAATCAAATTAATTAATATAGATGAAGAAACATAGAATTAAATCTAGTTATTTTCTTTCTTCTCTATATGTGGATTTATAAGTTTTTCTCCGTTAATTTTCCTCGTTCATTTACGGAAGTAAAAACTTATTGTGGATTACCCTAAAATATGGAATTAGGGTTTACTTATAGGTTAGAAACCATTGGAAATGGGTAAGAATCAAAAACTGACTGTAACAGATTTTTACCCGCACGACGGTCCGGACTGGATTAGGCTCGATCCGAACTGTCGTTGTTTTTCAGAGAATTCCTGAAAAAACAAGGTTCGGGGTCCGGAACGAAATACCTACGGTTCGGACTGTTCATGTGATTTCAGCAAAATCCACGTTCGGGGTCCGGACTGAGACAGGGATGTTCCGGACTGGATTTGCGCATGAACCAACCTACGTTCGGGGTCCGGACTGTAGTACCCTGTTCCGGATCCTGAACATATAGCAGTCCAGTTTCTTGATTTTTAAGCGATTAAAAATCCATCCAAGTGTTTCTACATTATAAGAAGTATTCGGATCACCAAGATTGTTTAGTTAAACTTACCTGATCCTTTTGAATTCTTCTTTCTTTAGATTGAGGTATATGATCCAACCATCTTCATCTTCAATCTTCAAGACTTAATCATTTCATGAAATACGCCAAAACAAATTCCTTAACAAAATTCCCATCCGTAATTTTACCGGAAGCCCCCAGAAAAGCCAATTTGATCCAATTTTTGCGCCGGGTCCATTTCTGAGGTCCGATTTCGACACTACTACCTTCGTTACACTGTGTAAGCCTCCAGTAGTCACTGCTAATGCTGCAAAAGCCTCTGCGGAAGTCCGGATCATCACAACTGTCATCCGACATGCCGCCATGTCGGTCTATTGATCTTAGGCAATGTCATATCCCGCTCAGTATGCCGGTGCAAAACAACCCCCCCATTGCAGAACTGCAGCACCGCAAATAGCCGCAAGGAGGCCCCGTATGCAAAAATCGCCGCGTAGGGATCACGGGTCAAACAAACCACCTCTCCGAAAAAGTACACCCACGCGATGGCCAAACCGCTGGTGTGCGTGAAAGCGCCATGAGCATAACGATCGCATAACCAAAACCAATCCTCTCTCCGTGACAACAGTCGCCCAAGTGATGTAGCAGAAACCGCCCAACCGGTCAAATATGATAACAAGAATCTACCCCAAAATGTCCATTGTTCTATCATCATATGACTTATGTTGTTTAATTACCGAAAAGTGCATTTCCCCTACTTATGCCGCCCATCGGTCGGATAAGCTACACAAAGTCCGTATTCAGTGCACACCCTTCGGTAAGAAGATATACCATAATATATTATGCCATCACAATAACCGTGACAGACGATCATCCTACTGACACACACTAGTCATGAGAAAATAATAAAAAAAAGAAGCAAGGTCAGATGTTACCGATTTGCCAGTGTTCCTGTCTTCTGATCGGGATACCCATCTCTACTGAATGGTCAACCTGAGTACATGACTCCTTTCCGAATACCTGTGAATCATTCAGACCTACCCAAAGTCCACCAATAACAAATATATAGTTTTACATTAATCGACAATTTAGTGGTCTCGCCCACTGTGCCAAAAACTCCTTTTGTGATGACCCGGATCTCCGCTGAGAGTTTGCAGTGTGATTGGGGACTTCTGGAGACCCATGGTGTATGTTGGAGGTGATTGCGCGCAAATCGAACCTCAGTTTTGGTCCCGGCACATAAAACGGATCAAGTTTGCTTCTCCGGGAATTTTCGGCAAATTTTGGAGGTGGAATTTGGCAAAACGGACAACGGATTTGGATTCAGCGCGCGAAAATGATTGAAATGGACTGTTTATTTGTATTTTTCGGAGCCCGGATGTCGTGCACGGATTTTGAGGCAGTGGCACTATTCTGTCGACCGGCGGGCAGCGGCGGAGCGGGCTCGGGCAGGCGACGGAGCGGGCGCGGGCAGGCGCGCGGTGCACGGGGGCGTCTTGCCACGTGGCATCTTCTCACTGGTTTCCAGTGGACGCGTGGCGGGCTTGGGTTGGTCGGTGCAGTGGACCGGGACCACGGTGTGAGGACCCGAATCCCCACTTAAGGGTTTATTGATGGATTAGTGGCTTCTGGGAGTGTTTGTGCGCGTGTCGAGCCCAAGAAATGGATTTTTGGTGTAAAATAGGAGCAAGTTTGCTTAACCGGTGGCCTTTGGAAAATTTTAGAAGTGGAATTGGGCTGACCGGACATCGGATTTGGATTCAGCGCGCGAAAATGATGAAGATGGACTATTTACTTGTATTTTTCGGAGCCCGGATGCGAAAACACGGATTTCGAGGTTTGTGGGCACTGTTCCGGCAGCCGGAGAAGCGCCGGAGGCGGCTGCTAGCGGCGGAGCGCGGCGGCGGGTGGAGGCGCAGCCGCTCGGTCCACCGCGGAGGCGTACACCCGGGCGCTGGACACGTGGCGGCTTCTAGTTGGCCGGCGCAGCGGGCGCGGTCCACGAAAAATGTGAAGACCGGGAACTTCGTGGTCATTACAGTGTAATCGACAGCTTGTGGATGCCTATTTCTGTGGATAGTGTTGGTTGCGCGCAAACCGGACCCGAGAAACGGACTCATGCGCGAAATGGATCAAGATTGCTTATTTGGGGAGTTTCACCGAAAATTGGAAATGGATTCTTGCAAAACGGACTTCGTATTTGGATTCAGCGCGGAGAAACGATGAAAATCGGCTCTTTGGTTGTATTTTTCGGAGTCCGGATGAGCGAAAACGGGCAACCGGAAGTTCGGGGGATTATTCGGGCGCAGGGGAAGGCCGTGGACCGGGGGTGCCACGTGTCGGCACCCCATTGGGCCGGTGTTGGCATGCGGTCCAGGGGGTTTGCGGGAGGACGCGTGGCGGGCCGTGGTTGGGCCCGCCGCCGCGCGCACGTGGGCGCGCTATGCGCTCCCGGCGTGTGGGGACACGCGGCGCGCACCCGTTGGTGGCGCCGCGGCCACCAGGATCAAGCCGCGTGGCTTGATCCGGGCGGCTTGTCCCGGGCGACGTGGCGGCCCGGATGGCCGCCACGTGTCCGGCCCACCAGGCCGAGCGGGCCGGGCCCGCACTGTAGCATCCAGGTGATGGGGAGGAAGGGATTTAATTGTGTTTCTTCTCCTTCTTCTTCTTCTTCTTCTTCTTCTTCTTCTTCCTCCTCCTTCTTACTCCTTGGACTAGGGATTTTTGGGGGACTCCTGGCAGAGCTGCACCAGCAACCCTACTTCATCTTCATCACCATGGATGGGCCATTGGAGCTCCATGATCATCATTTTCCCTATGATGGAGCACAAGCACCATTGCTGGATTTTCGGAGCTCCACCGTCGCAGTTTAGTACGAAAATTCTCCAGGCTTCATTTCTTGGAATTTCGAGCTCATTCTTGGTTCTACATTTTCACAAGAGGTAAGGCTACAATCTTTGTATTTAGCTCTCCCCTCAGATCTCTTGATTTTATAGAGTTTTAAGGCCATCTTTGGGACCCTCCATTTCAGTCTGGAATCCTGAGCAGTCCTCAGTGTTTTGGCCTTTCTGGGCACTAGAATGGGAAGTTTTGGATGATTTTTGCGGAGAAATTTCCAGGACTCAAAGATCTAATATATTGGTATGTATCATTTTTCCGAGATCTGAGTTTTTATTAGGGTTTATGCATGATCTTGGGAGCACCTTGCTGCATTCGTGTACAGATGGAACTTGGTGGATAGTTCAAAGTGTTTATGGGTTTTCTCCTTCATCCGAGCATGAAAATTTGAGTTATTTAGCTCAATTTGTATCTAATCTCGAAAAGGAATCCAATGGTACCTCTCTTGCAGGATTTGGAGCACTTTTGGTTACGTAAAATTAATGATCTTTCCAAGTGCTATTATTTGGATTACTGCAGTCCCTGTTTTATTTTGGATTTGAGCAATGCACCTTGGAATGCAGATAACTTCGTGGATACAAGGTCTTTTTCAGAAATTCAAGTTGGGACTTTTTCTTAACTGCAAGGTGAGCAAATTCTCTTTTGTGATCTGTGGATAAATCCCTTTGGAAAAGCCCCTAATTAAGCTTGGAAATGCTAGCAAGTTTATGTTAGCAATTTTTGGACAGCATTGTGATTCTTGCTACAATTGAATGTTAAGGGAAATTAATGGTGGATTTTGGGGACTTGAAGACATTTGTATGAAAGAGGAGATCTTTGTTTTACTGTTGGAGACTTCATTTTGAGGTATTTGAGATTGCACATATTTTTTATTTAACCTTGTAGCACTTGCTGAAATTCTGGAATTTGAGTGCGTAGTGTGCATTGTTTCAGCGATTGCGCCCAATCCGTGAGGCGGATTTGGATGATTTTCGCGGTATCGGACTCCTGGGAGGATAAGCCAAAATTCAGCCAGATCGGGCATTGGATCGTCAAGATTCAGGTGGGTGGTTGTGCTTTGCCGAAAACAATGATTTACCCACTCGGGCTATTGGTTTTCCCTCGTGGCATAGTTGATTGTTGTTCTCTTTTCCTTGGTGTAATATGCTCGGATATCCATGTTTAGATTAAGTTAATTGATCCTCAGTGTATACGTGAGTGAATGAATAGTTGGATTGATGTTGCATTATCTCATAAGAAGTTGATTATAAGTGATCATCCTTTAACCTATGTTATGTGAGGGTAATTGGGAAATTAATCTTTAGCCTACACTTTGTGATGAATGGTTAACCTAATTATGGTGAATGATGGCGATAGTTATAAGTAAACGATTTTAGTTGATTTTTGTGAAGGATATGGTTGCTATGTAAGAAGGGACCGTTATGACTTTATGTGAATGTCATATGGGCTAAGTGTGAATGGCTATCCAGGGTGATCTTATTGATGATTCTTGAACCTATGTCATGAGAGGTTATGTGTTAAATGATTCTTGACTTATCTACGTGAGAATAATTGACCTTGTAGATTTTCCTTCTACATCTTGTGATATTTATCATAATGGTTGATCCTTAGACTATTTTGCGTGAGATTGTGTATTGTGAATGGTCGGCGATTTAGCCTATGTGGAAATGAATGTTGTTGGTGGATTCTATGTGCATCCTATGTGAGATTAATAAAAGTTGTTGAACCTTAGTCTATTCATTGGTGATAGTGGATTGAATGACCATATTCAAGTAATGTTAAATGATCTTTATCAAGTCTATATGTGAATGGATGTTTCTTTTGAGGGTGGTTAGTGGTTTGTGTGAGAATAGCTGACTACATTAATCTTGATCATCTATGTGAGATTCACTCTTTATGAAAGTAATGATTGTCATTTATCTCCTGATTCATGTTAGGTGGAAACCATGCTGGATACTATTCTCTCTTTATTTCCAAATGTGAAAGGTGCATACTTGTGTAGTTTTGATGTATGCTATGTTAACATCCAATCCTTTTATGAGATTGATTATGTAATTTGGATAGTATGCTCTAATAAATGTAAGAACATCGACACCTGTTTACTTTATATCATCTTGGGACATCTTCATGCTTGTATGGTCATCTAGATAGGCCACCTTTTTCTGCTACACTATCATGTTGGACTTGACTTAGGAGAAACCATGCTTTATACTTTTCTCCTTCTCATTTTAGACTCTGGGTATTTGTGGCTCGGGTGCAAGCAGGGGGTTTGGGATGGTGTAGTCAGGTTTCTGGGGATTTGGGACAGGCAGGGCCTGATGGCAGGGATTGCGGCAACCGCGAACTGTGGGCGGTTGACCGGGTTATTATTATTGCATCAGATTGGAGGTGAGGGATCGAGGTTCCTTAGTGGATGGTTTTTCCCACTTACTTAGAGTCTTGATACAGTCCTGCTATATCAGATACTTATCGTTACATACTTTACTCGTGTGGGTCGCTCCCCTCGAGTGCCACTCCGGAGTAGGCTTAGGGCCGAGCCGTGTGCCGGTCGATTGGATACTTTGGGATCGTGCCATGTGCCGATCAGATTCTGGGTTCTTGAGTTGACACCAGAGCAGGCAGTACCAGTGTTTACTGGTGTATTGATTGGGTTTGGTCAGGCAGGCTTTGACATTCTGAGGCATACTTTTAGCTATTCTTTTAGCTAGGCATTTTAGAGGCATTTTAGTGGTAGCTCTCTTTTATCAGTAGTTCTGTTTATAGCTTACCACCTCTCTTATTCTTTTTCTTGCCTCTGATAGACTTGTGGGTACGTCGGGGTTTGAGGCTTTACCCACAGGGGGAGGCTACTGGTTTTACTAGTGGTTCTCACCCCCATTGTCGTTTTTCCCCTTTCCTCCCTTTGTTTTGCAGTGTCTGCTGCGGGAGTTGCGGATCTTCGGTTGAGGGTTCGAGCGAGGGAGTCGCGAGATAGATCCCTACCAGTGTTGATTTCTACAGTGGGATAGATGTACCAACCCGGATTGTGGGTTTCACTGTACTCAGTTGTATTTTATTATTTTTAGTTATCTCCCTTTTTGGATTTATAGATGTTGTATAGGTAGCTTTTACTTGTATTATAGTTTCGGTGGATCGAATTATTGTACTATTATTTTGGGAGATGGATATTGTACTTTTATTTTTCAGTTGTACAGTGATTTAGGTTTTTATTACAGCAGTTTTGCTTCAGCTCTGATATTTGTTTAGTTGTTAGATGGTACTTTGCAGGTCGGACGCTTCGCCTATGCGGGGTTTCGCATAGGTGGCGGATATGTTGGCGAGCCCGGGTCGCAGTTTCGACCGTCGGGGCGTGACAGAAAAGGCGCGAGTGTACGGTGGACCGAGGGGTGGACACGTGGCTGCTCGTGGTTGGCTGGTCCTTGTGCGCGCGGTCCACGCAGCGGCGGGGGCAGGTGACCGTATAGGCAGGGCTGTCGGGGGCGACGTGGGGGAGCCACGTGGCGCCCCGCGGTTGGCCGGGCCCAGCCGCCCCACGCCCGCGTGTCGGGACACGCATCGCTGCGTGGTTGGCGGGCGCGCGTGCGCCGGGCGCGGGCAATGTCGGCGGGACCCGTGGCGGGCTCTCGGGATTTCGGGCGCGCACAGTGTTGGGGCGGGCCCAACACTGTAGCGACCCGAATGTTCTGGGCGCCCGGAATTGGGCCCAAAAAGCCCAATTTCGGGATTCTTTTCAGGTTGAGCCTATTTATACCCTCTTCCACGCCTTGTGAGAGGCTTTTCCCGAGCTTCCCTACCCTTGGACCCTTCAGCAAAGTTGGAGCTCCTCGTGTTGCGCATCTTTTGGCGGAGGCCTGGAATTTTTGGAAGCCGCGGCGTCGACGACTTCGGCATCGTAGCACAGAGCGACGATCTTTCATCGGAGGCCCGTTATCGTCGCAGCTCTGTCTGAGAGGTCAACAGAGCTACTCCGACAGTATTTTTGGACAATTTTTGCGGCGTTGGATTCACGAGAGGTAGATCTACGATTTTAGTATTTCCCACTTTTCTCAGATTTGAGCTTTTCTTGGGGTTTCTGGTATGTTTTTAACCCCCTTTTCTGCTGGTGGAGTTTATGGACAGTAGCAGCTTGCCGGAATTTTATTTCCGTGCTCGAGCGTCGGATCGAGATGAGCCTATACACTTTTTGCATCTACTCGTCGCGAGGATTATCGTCGTATTTTTCTGGGATTTTTCTGAGGCTTTCCCAGAGGTATATTTTTTCCCCTTTACTGTGCAGAGTATTATAGTTGTGTGATTATGAGGTTTTGTGCACCCTGTGTTGTGGAATTTGTAACTCGGCCTACGGGGCTCGGATTTGGACGTGCAGGTACCCGTTTCGAAGGTCTCGATGCGAGGATCACAACAGTATTCTTATCGAATTTTTCAGAGTCTATTATGCAGGTGGAAATTTCAGATCTTCAGGACTGTCTTCTGCAGATTTTTGTACTTGGATACTTTTGGATTAAAGTGTAACCTTGGACCTTTTGTTGTACCCAGGGGTGTTTGCGGGTGTTGTTGAATCTGTTGGTGTTGAGGGTTATTGGAGACTGTTGTTCTTGGGTATTTTCAGCTGTGGAACCTTGGACAGTTAGCGCCCTCAGGTGGGTGGCCTTGTCTCCAAGATTGATGGACTGTACATTAAATCTGCTATAGTAGGACTATGCATGATTGTGAAATTCTTGTGCAGCATGCTAGAATGTAGGAATTGCTATTCCTTGTATTATCTGATGATCTTGTCATCTCCTTGCTTTCTACCATCTATAAATTATAGTTATCTTGGAACTTGACCTAGTACCCCCGTCATATATTGCATGTGTAACCAGACCAGTAGAAAACTCCAACTTGGGCTAGGATTATTCTGCTTTAGACATCCACACTTCTTTTCTTCCTGGACATAGTGTTTTACTCGCCCGAGTAGTGGGCCGAGTGGTCGGGATTCCTTTTAGTGTGGGATGCATGTTACACTCGTGCTTGGGAGCAGAGTGGAATCTGGTAGATGCAGTTGATCATTTATCTATGGCGGGAGCCGTTTGGGTAAACGGCAGTCCCGAGATGTTTTATCTGTCGCCACTGTGTTAGTGGCAGTTGTATACCAGTGTCAGCAGGACCTTGAACCCAGAAACTTTTTGGACACACACATGATTTTAGTCAACCAATGTTTTCTTCCAAACATCGTTGGGTCGCCTGAGTCTGTTCTTGTTTGATTGGACGAAGGCATTAGCTCTTCGAGGTTTGGATATAAAACTTGTTTTCAAATTGTTTTTCCTAAAAAGAACTAAAAATCATTAAATATGAATTTCTTCCAGATCAAAATGGCTTTCAGTAATAAATGTCACCTTTTTCCTATAAATTTAACCACTCGAGATGATTCGAGTGGTCTGGATTCTAAGGGCTGCCTTTTTCTTTGGGTCGAGAACAACGAGAGGCTATGCCTAGAGCCTGTTCTTGTTTGATTTGGGTTGTAGGTTCTAGTCTTTTGGGGTTCCTGGACCCTTCATTGTGTCAGTTGTGGAGTTTATCCTGTCAGTGAGTCTGCATGTTGGGATGTTGGCCTGTTGAGGCAGTTGTTCGCAGTGGATGCGATGTTGGCCTGTTGAGGCAGTTGTTCGCAGTGGATGCGACGTTTGGCCTGTTTGGCCTGTTGAGACAGTTTCTCGCAGTGGATGCGATGTTGGCCTGTTGAGGCAATTTTCCGCAGTGGATGCGATGTTGGCCTGTTGAGGCAGTTTGCTACGAGATGTTTGAGGATCCTGAGTCTTTCCATTCTAAGAGAGTGAGCGTGGATTTTGGACTATAGCCTACAGTGCCACTTTGAGCTCGACAGAGTGCGCGGATACCTTTGTCCTCGTTGGGGTCGCTCCCCTCGAGTGCCACGTCCGGGGTGGGTCTGCACTTTGGTATCGCGACTTGTCGACGCCGTCCCTCTGACTGGGCCAGTTTTGGCAGTCACGGATGCAGTCCCTCTAGCTGGGCCAGTTTTGGCAGTCACGGACGCCCTACGTAAGTCCGGTCCTCCGTGGATGTAACGGCAGTAGGTAGGCGCAGGTTTGACTGGACCCGAGGAGGCAGTCAGGTAGATTGGGTGATCTGAGTTGAGGGTCAGTAGATGCATCATGTTTCCATATGTTTCACTTTTTGAGCATCTAGATAGAGGCATAGTAGCTATAGAGTCATTCTTTTCCAGCTCTTTTCTTTCAGTGCTACTTTGTTACTTTATGCCTCTAGTAGACTTAGTGGGCAGACCGTCGGGCTTGTTGGCGGCACCCACTGAGAACTACTGTGGGATGTAGTTCTCACACCCGTCGTGGTGTATTTTTCCCCAGGGACCTCTACTCCAGTTCCTACTGTTCCAGTTGCTGATCCTGCTGATTGAGGTGAGGGAGTCGCGAGATAGATCCCTACCAGTCGTCTTTCTGAGAGAGTAGAAGTACCCCCTTTACTACTTTGAGAGTTACTTGTTGAGAGACCTTTACTATGTATTTGTGAGGACTTGGGTTGTATTTATTTTATTTCTAGCAGTTACTTTTCAGCTCTGATAACTGTATAGCTGTAGTATCTTTCTTTTGCAGGTTAGTCGCTTCATCTATACGGGACTTCCAGTATACGCGGCGGATCTATTGGCGATCCCGGGTCGCAGTTTCGACGCCGGGGCGTGACACACGGTGCAGGCCGGGGCGGCCTCGGGGGGCGTGCCTGGCAGGGGTCGCAGGCGGCGCTGACAGTGCGCACAAGCGCGCGCCAGGCGCTCGTTGACCGGCTTTCCCGCGCTCGGCTGCCCCACGTGTCGGCGTCCGCGGGTGGCCACGCGGCGCTCGTCGTGTCACGCCCCGGGGTCGAAACTGCGACCCGGGCTCGCCAACAGATCCGCCAACTATGCCAAACTCCGCATAGGAGAAGCGTACTACATGCAAGAAAAGTACTAAAGCTAACAGATATCAGAGCTATAAATAAAAATCTGCTGTAAAACTAAAATCAACCACTGTACAATTGGAAATAATACAATAATGTCCGTCTCCCAAAATGATAATCATACAATATCCTCAGATACAATAATCCAAAACTCAGCAGGGAGGTATCTCTAATAAAATACATCAGTGTACAGGCTCTCGATACATAACATATCCTCACTACATCAGTCTCTCAAAAGAGGAAAAAAAATAACTAATCTACTGAAAATCCCCTCTGAAGGGGTACCGCTACTCTCCAACGACGGGTAGGGATCTAGCTCGCGACTCCCTCGCCTCGATCAACAACCGCAGAATCAGCAACTACCGCTAAGACTCTACAAAACAAAGGAGAGAAAAGAAAGGGAGGGGGAAAACCCCCAACGGGTGTGAGAACTACACCAAAAAGGGAGTTCTCAGTGGGTACCGCCACCAGGCCCGACGATCTGCCCACTAAGTCCACTAGAGGCATAAGATAACCAAAGCAGTAAAGATTGAAATAAGAAAGCCGGAGACTCTCAACAGCTACCATGCCTCTATCTAAATGTTCAAAGGGGGAAACTCTGATAAAGATATGCAACACTCGCACACGAGGTGCTCAATCGACCCAATCGAGCTGACTGCCACATCGGGTCCAGTCAAACCTGCGCCCACCTACAACCACCTCCCGCGGACGGGCAGGAATTACGTAGGGCGTCCCAACGGACTAACTCGCTATCGAATAGTGGCTCATGCAGGCTATAGTCGAAATCCACGCTCTCTCTCAGAACGGATAGACTCAACATGTGAGGACCCGAATCCCCACTTAAGGATTTATTGATGGAGTAGTGGCTTCTGGAAGTGTGTGTGCTCGTGTCGGGCCCAAGATTTGGATTTCGGGTGAAATTGGAGCTTGTTTGCTTTTGTGGAAGCCCATTAGGGTGATCGAGGGTTTTGCGCGCTTATTGGAACCAAGGATTTGACCCGGCATGAAAATCGGATCAAGTTTACTTTTCCGGGAATTTTTGAGAAATTTTAGAAGTGGAATTTGGCCAATCGGACTTCGGATTTGGATTCAGCCCGCGAAAGCGGTCAAGATGGACTATTTACTTGAATTTTTTCGGAGCCCGGACGCGAAAACACGGATTTCGAGGCTTAAGGTTACTGTTCCGGCGGCCGGAACGGCGCCGGCGGCGGCGGAGCACGGCGGCGGGCGGCAACGCAGGCGCGCGGTCCACCGCGGGAGGCGTGCACCGGGCGCTAGCCACGTGGCGCGCTCCGGTTGGCCGGCGCAGCAGGCTCGGTCCATGGGCCTTGGCGGGGTGCACGGTGGACCGTGATCATGCCACGTGGCGTGATGGCATTGGCCGGTCTTGGTGCGCACGGTCCATGCTGTGGGTCGGGTGCACGGTGGACCGGGGTGGACACGTGGCGGTTCTGGATTGGTGCGGTCTAGCGCGCTCGGTCCACGGAGTGCACTGCGGTGGCCTCGGGATCCGCGCCCGACAGCGCGGCGTGCGCGCACGCGGGCGCGCGTTGACGCGTTGTTCCCGCGTGCGGCGGGCCACGTGGCGGCGCCCGCGGCTGCCACGTGTCGCCGTCGGAGTGGCCGGCTTCCCTGTTTGTTGTTCGGCGCCACGTGTCGGCTTGTGAGTGGGTGGCTCACGTGGTCCAGGCGCACCGAGAAAATTCCGGCACATGGATGGCATTTCTCCAATTGTTTTGTTTGGTTGGCTTAATTTTTGAACCCGAGCTGCCTTCACCTCGGTTTTTCTCCACCTTCCCGAGCTCCCCAACCCTTGCACCCTTTAGGAAAGTTGTAGACCTCCGAGTCCTCGATCTTTCTGCAGAGTTTTGGGATTTTTAGGAGCACGCATCCCGAGGTTCCAGATTTTACGGCGCGGAGCGACGTTTCATCTTCGGTGTTCTTCTTCGTCGCAGATCGGTGTGAAATTCCCCCTGGGTTACCCCGACCTCCTTTTTTAGTGATTCTTGCGCCGACTTACTCCTAAGAGGTAAGGCTTCATCTTTCTTATTGATCGCGCTTTTCCGTTCTGAGTGTTTGGCACGGATCCGGAGGTGCCATTGTGACCCTTTTTCTGTGAGGAATTTTGGGGCAGCATCGGAGTGTTTTGGCGTTATCTTCTCGCACGAGCGTCAGACGGAAACGTGCTTGTACAACTTTTTCATCTACAGATCGCAAGGAACATGCTAGTATTTTTCTTGGATTTTTCAGAGATTTATTTGGAGGTGAAAATCCCTGTTTCCCTGTGTACAGTGCTACAGTTTTTGATGCAGAAATTGTTTGAGTGCACCACCTTGCCGAATTTATATCTTGACCTACCGAACTCGGTTTTGGACGTACAGGTATCCGTTTCGAAGGTATCGACGCGAGGATCGGCGTGATATTTTTACTGGAATTTTTGGAGGCTGTTTTACAGGTGAAAATTTCACAGAAAGAAGCCTGTTCATCGCAAATTGTTAAATTGTGGAATTTAGTGGAATTAAGTGTAATTTTTGGAGGTATTTTGTACCCAGGATGCTGTAAACACTACTTTGGTACTGTGGGCACGGTGATTTTGCTGGTATATCTGTTTCTGGGCTTTATTAACTGTGCGACCCTGGACAGTTGTGCACCTTCAGGTGGGTGGCCTTGTCTCCAAGACTTATGGAACGTTCATTAAATCTGCTATAGTAGGACTATGCATAATAGTGATACACTTGTGTAGTATGCTAGAAAGTGATAGCTGATAATTCTAGTGTTATATGATGATCACGCAAATCTCTTGTTTCCTACTATTTGTAAATTATTGTCGTCTTGGAACTTGACCTAGCACCCTTGTCATATGCAGCATGTGTAACCAGACCAGTAGAAAACTCCAACTTGGGCTAGGTTTATTCTGCTTTAGACATCCACACTTCTTTTCTTTCCTGGACATAGTGTTTTACTCGCCCGGGTAGTGGGCCGAGTGGTTGGGTTTCTTTTAGTGTGGGATGCATTCTTGCACTCGTGCTTGGGAGCAGAGTGGAGTCTGGTAGATATAGTTGATCGTTCATATGTGGCGGGAGCCGTTTGGTAGACGGCGGTCCCGAGATGTTTTGGTTTCTTGTTTATTTGTCGCCACTGTGTCAGTGGCAGCTTGTACCAGTGATAGCAGGACCTTGAACCCAGAACTGTTTTTGGACACGCACATGATTTTAGTTAACTAATGTTTTCTTCCGAGCATCGTAGAGTCGCCGAGTCTGTTCTTGTTTGATTGGATAAAGGCATTAGCTCTACGAGGCTTAGATATAAAACTTGTTTTCAATTGTTTTCCTAAAAAGAACTAAAAATCATTAAATATGCATTTCTTTCAGATCAAATGGCTTTCAATAAGAAATATCACTTTTTCCGATAAATTTAACCACCCGAGATGATTCGAGTGGCCTGGGTTCCAAGGTCTGCCTTTTTCCTTTGGGACGAGAACAACGAGAGGCTATGCCTAGAACCTGTTCTTGTTTGATTAGGGTTGTAGGTTCTAGTCTTCCGGGGTTCCCGGACCCATTATTGTGTCTGTTGGGGAGTTATTCTGTCAGTG
The DNA here is from genome assembly GCA_029204045.2 of Tillandsia leiboldiana. NCBI lineage: Eukaryota > Viridiplantae > Streptophyta > Magnoliopsida > Poales > Bromeliaceae > Tillandsia > Tillandsia leiboldiana. The sequence continues at coordinate 23,083,669 of CM055070.1, forward strand.
ATGCCTGTTTTAGGGAGCCATTGGGTTGACAGCGGTCCCGACTGTCGAGTGTTCCTTGTTGCTCGGGTTAGAGAGCAGGGATGGGGGATAGTATAGCTATATTGTTGAGTCGGGTGGGATTGCACCAGATTATCGACTCGGGTTAATTTTTCGGTAACCGCGAACTGTGGGCGGTTTGACCGATTAGTGTTATACATCAGTTGGGGCTGGGTTTTTGCATTGTGGATTGAGTGAGTCTCCACTTTGAGCATAGTGTTGACTTTTGCCCGATTGACTGAGATGCATGACAGAGCTGTTGGACATGGGTTACTTATGGACTCGAGCGGGTCACTCCCCTCGAGTGCCACTCCGGAGTAGGCGAGACCGGGTTGTTGTAACCGGCGTTGTGATTGAGCTTTAGACTGGGTTGTTGTAACCGGCGTTGAGATTGAGCTTTAGACCGGGTTGTTGTAACCGGCGTGAGATTGAGTTCTTCTATCGTGACTTGTCGACGCCGCCCCTCTGGCTGGCCCAGATGTGGCAGTCATGGACACCCTGCGGTAGACCGTCCTGTTGAGGATGTGCAGCAGTAGGTGGGCGCAGATTTGACTGGACCCTATGTGGCAGTCAATATAGTTTTGGGTTACTGTACCTGAGAGTTAATAGATGCATCATGTTATCATCTGTTCAACTTTTTGAGCATCTAGATAGGGGCATAGTAGCTGTAGAGTTATTCATTTCCAGCTCTTTCCTTCAGTATTTCATTTATTACCTTATGCCTCTAGTAGACTTAGTGGGCAGACCGTTGGGCTTGTTGACGGCACCCACTAAGAACTACTGTGGGATGTAGTTCTCACACCCGTCGTGGTGTATTTTTCCCCAGGGACGTCTGCTCCTGTTTCTGCTGCTCCAGCTGCTGGTTCTTCGGATCGAGGTGAGGGAGTCACGAGCTAGATCCCTACCCGTCGTTGTCCTGAGAGTAGATGCACCCTTTTTATATTTTGAGAGTTACTTGTTGAGAGACCTTGTAGTGAGGTGTAGAGCTGTACTTTTATTTTAGAGTTGAGCGACTTTTGTACTTGTGGTGCGGACTTGGAGTTGTATATATTTTATTTTTAGCAGTTACTTCCAGCTCTGATATCTGTTTAGTATAGCATCTTTCTTTTGCAGGTAGACGCTTCGTCTATACGGGGTTCACCGTATGGGCGGCGGATCTGTTGGCGAGCCGGGTCGCAGTTTCGGCCCCGGGGCGTGACACAACATGCTCAACCTCACACAGAACGGTCAAAGTACTCTCAATGACACGGGACCATCGTCAAACCAAACGGCTCCCAACAACACTAGCACTAGTCTAAACACAGCTACTAGACTCCACTCGGCCCCCAGGCACGAGCGCAACAATAAGGTAAATACCGGTAGTAACCCTATCTAGTGTCACCAGTAAAACTCGTACTGCCTGCTCAGCGGAATCTGTACACATGGCTCGAAACCGCGGGATCAGCACACAAGGCTGGAAATCAAAATAAGATGGACCGGTAACATGACACGGTCTAAAGCCTACTCCGGAGCGCACTCGAGGGGAGCGACCCACACGAGTAAAGTATCTCTGTAACAAGTATCTCTGTATAGCAGGACTTTGATCACGGCTCTGATCAAAGTGGGAAAACCCAACCACTAAAGAAAGACCCGACCTCAATTGGATGCAACTAAACGATAAGTGGGAAACTCCATCCACTAGATAAAACTGACACCCAATCTGATGCATAAGTAAATATCCGGTCAACCGTCCAATATCCGCGGTCGCCGCAAAACCCCACAAACTAAACCAACCTGTCCCAGACACAAAGTCCCGACCCCTGCTCGAACCCGAGCAACACTGACCACTTGACCAACAAAGAAGGAGAAAGGAAAAGCATGGTTTCTCCTAAGTCAAGTTCCAATATGTAGCGTAGCAGTAAAAGATGGCCTAACTACATGTCCTACAAGCATGCATTGTCCTCAAGAAAGATAGAAGAAAGTAAACCACATGCCAAAATAATCAATGCCTACACCTGTCCATAATCCTCGATCCATAACAACTCCTCAGAGTAAAATCCGCACATAGCTACATAATCCTGCCCCATCGCATAAACCAATCGCATAAACGGCTATGTGCTAACATGGCATGCTACATAATCACATAGGGTAATATTATCCTAGGTAAGCTCACACTAATCATCAACATAGATATTATTCTTGCAATTAATCATACAATTATCATTATCAAGCTTACCTACCTCTCAATCATCTACCGTGTACCCTAGACATGCATGTATCCTAACATACAGAGTTAGAGAACCGTCCACCGGTTCTGGAAACAAAGCACCCACCTGAAGCGCTTTCCGCAGGCAAAGCCGAAGTCGGTGAAGAGTGTAGACGCTCACAATCCAAAATCTGCCTAAACTGCACCCTCGGTACAAGTCGCGCAAGCCTCGGCTCCAAATAGCAGAAAATACCCGGAAACCATTATCTCCAGTTCCAACAGGTTCAGAAACACTCGCGAACCTTCCTGGGTACAACAATAAGGTCCAAGGTTACACTTTTATTCCAAAATATCCAACTACATACAAATCTGTTGGAACAGTCTCAAAGATGTGGATTTTTCACCTGCAGCAAGAATGGTGAAAAATCCAACAAAAATACAGTCGTGATCGTCGTGTCGAGCCCTTCGAAACGAGTACCTGCACGTCAAAATCCGAGTCCCGGAGGCTGAGTTACAAATTCCACAACGCGGTGAGTGCGAAACTCCACAACATACACAACTGTATCACATTGCACAGAAGAAAGGGAAAAGTATACCTTCGGCCAAACTTCAGAAAAATCCCAGAAAAATACGGCGATGATCCTTGCGACGCGTAGATGCAAAAAGTGTATAGGCACTTCCCGATCCGATGCCTGGGTACGGAGATATCGCCGAAACATCGAGCCGCTGTCCAAGTCTCAATCACAGCAACAGTGTCACAGTAAACTCAGAAAAACACCTCGAAAAGCGCGAAACGAGGGGAATCTGAAAATACCAAGATCGTAGCCCTGTCTGTTGCCGTTCCAATGGCGCAAGAATCGCCGAAAATGGAGGTTGGAGTAAGCCGGGGAGTCCTCACACCAAAACGCGATGAAGGGGGGTCACAAATGAACGAGCGTCGCACCGGCCGTAAAAATGGAAACCTCGAAGTGCGTGCCACCAAAAAATCCGGGAATGCACAGGTCGAACCAGCATTGGGAGAGGAGAAATTCTTGTGAAGTTCGCACTGTGAGAAGATGAGTAGGAAAAGAACTACCAGCCATTGTTCTCGGCCTATTTATAGGCTAGGAAAAACAAATCCGGAAATGATGATTTTGTCCCAACTTCCGGGCGCTCGAATGATTCGGGCTGCTACAGTGTTGGGCCCGGCCCAACACTGTTCACGCCCGAATCACCCAGAGGCCGCCACGTCACCACCCGAACAGCGGACAACCATACCGGCCACCCGCTGCTCGACGTGTGGCGCGTTGAGGTGTCGACACGTGGAGCGCACTCGGTCAACGCGCCGCTGCCGCGCCCACGTGCGCGCTGCCAGCGGCGCCTGCGCCCCCCTGCCAGGCACGCGCCCCGTGTAGGTTTTTATATATTAAGGATCCACACGGATCTAAATAGGTACTATCAAACAACTAGAGGGGGGTGAATAGGTGTAATACTTAAAAAATCAATCTCAGTGCAAAATAAAAACCAATGCGGAAAATAAAAATAGCACACCAAGATTTACGTGGAAACTCCAATCCAGGAGAAAAACCACGGGACCAACACGCAATAACAATCCACTAAGAATAGAAGAATAACAAGGTGATTACCTGTCACGCCCCGAGTCCGCCAATTTGTACGGTTCGGGCACGCCAACAGACCCGCCAATCGGATAAGACCTTTTCCTACCCGAAAGGAATGGTAACATCCATAATAACACAACAAGTGTATGCGGAAGCCCAATATCAGAGTACTAAAAATCACTACAAATTTAAAACTTTCATTCAATAACAATTAGTTAATACGGAAATGAAAGCATACAAGAGTGAACCATGCATTACTTTATTACACTTTACATTTCTGAACTTGCAATATAAAATTATTACAATTCTTTACACAAATTCCTCACCATACAAGGTTCACTCAAGCAATATAAAAATGGGATACCTCTGCTAGACCCTCTAGGTCTCTATGCTGCTGGGCCCTTGCCCCTGTCGTATACCTCGCCGTCTGCCTCTGAACCGTCGCGATCGCTGCATCCATACCTGAACCTGTGGGGGGGGGCACCCAAGGGGTGTGAGAACTCCTGACAGAGTTCCCAGTGGGTTCAACCACCGAGAAAAAGTGTCCTACACCACTTGGTCCAATGGAAGCAATAACAATAGAGTGCTAGGAAACTAAAATCCTCAATATCAAAATGCTGCTATACAAAATATATATCACTACACTAACTGTGTAAACTCATCGACCCAGCACTACTCTGTCTAGTCATACTAGGCTACTAAGCACCAACTCGGCCACTATGCCGCTATATATAAGGTCAAACTAACCCGGCCACCTTGGCCACTCTATCTTTCTCTTTTCCTTTACATTCTGGTGCTTTAGTTCAAGTTAACCCTCGGAAATTCTTATCCAACGGGCCCGAGCCCGGTAGTCCTGCTACCATAAGATAAGATTTCTAAGGTTGCCGATAGCACCCGCAAGTGCTACCCCGCCCAACGGGGAACTTGTCCTACGGGTCACTGCCCGGGAGAGGGACACTGCCCTTGGCTCCGACAAGGCTACTTTTTACCCCCGAAGGTACGCTCGTTTTATCTTTATATTTTCTTTCTTTTATTTTCTTTTTCTTTCTCTTTTTACTTTAATTCTTAGCCTCTTTGCCTTTGAACACTTGTTTTTCTTTCTTATTCGAGCTTATAGCTCCCTTTTGCCACTGGCAAATCTCTTTCTCTTTCCTTTGAGCATCTAGCTCTTTGCTTTCACTTTAAGCCTTTCGAAAGTACCTCGTCCGACGGGTCACTGCCCAGGGAGTCTTGCTCCACTTGACGAGTCTCAAATTCGAAGGCGCCATTTACATTTTCTTTATGCTTTTTAGCCACTTTTAGCTTGCTTTTAACTTTGCCTTTTTACAACAATTTATCTCTTATCCTGGGTCTTGCCATCAAGATAATTAGAGAGTCTCCTGGACTCTTAAACATTTCTCTTTTATTTCTTTAACTCAAATTGAAGTTAAAGTTATTATCCATTTGCCCAGACACCCTATGACCCACTCTAGGGTTATATTATTTAGCTCTTTGACTTTGTGATTACACAAACTTTTTCTTAGAGTTTGACTCTAAGTTGATCACTTTGCTATCAGTTTAATTCTTTAACTTTGTGGCCACATACTCTTTTCTTTGCTGAACCTGGAGTTACATTATCTCTATTTACCAGTTGCACTTTAAATTTAGAGTTACCTTGAGTCTAATCCATTTTCTGTGAAAATAAACTCCACTAATTCACCTTAGGTTCTCTTACCTAAGTTTCGTATCATGTTTAACCTAGAGTTCCTTGACTCTATGTTAACTAGTCTATTCTCGACCCACTAACTTACCTTAGGTTTCCTTTACCTAAGTCTTATATCATGCTCATCCTAGAGTCCTTGACTCTATGTTGATCACTCTATCCAATGTCCTTAGGCTATCTCCTAAGATAATGCCACTCATTCAATCCTAGGATATACTCCTAAGTTTGATGTCACTCATTAAACCCTGAATCTAGGTTTTCTCCTAGTCTTACTACCAACATGCCCTTTCCTTATGCTTCACGTGATTCCTAGGGTTATACCCTATCACGATCTCAATCATAAAATAGTTAATCCTTTCTTATGCATGCAATTATTTCCATCTAAATCATGAATAATATTCATCATCTATGTAGATAAATCAAGTTACATTTTCCTCTATGTTCATTTAAACATGTAAATAATCCACCTATTTCCCTTTTTCCTCATTCATAATCACGATTACAAATTACACTACTATAGCATGCTCACTATAATGCTTCAAGATCAAAAGCAGAGGAAAAAGTGGAGAGGTCACCCATTTTCGGTAGAATTCCCCACCTCGGTGTATTCTTTTGGTCCATGAAGGAGACAATTTCAACTCCTTGGATCCGTGAGACTTCCCTACATTGTAAGGAAAGCAAAAGATAAAGCCATTGCTTTTACATGATTCACTAAAATTCATAAGGCGGTAAAACTAACCCCTTTTTGACAACTTAAAGGGAAAAATCCCTATTTGGTCATTTTCCCCCACCAAAAGGCTAATTTTTGATTGGTTCGTAAAAATGAGAGGAGAATAATCCTCCCATGGCATGTTGCCAAAAAGAAACTTGCTCAACTCGATTCGGGGTCAAAATGCTCTCAAGAATTTGAGAAAAGCTTAATTTTTGAGAGGAGAATAATATTTGGTCATTTTCCCCCACCAAAAGGCTAATTTTTGATCGGTTCATAAAAATGAGAGGAGAATAGTCATCCCATGGCATATCGCCAAGAAGAAACTTGCTCAACTCGATCCGGTGTCGAAATGCTCTCAAGAATTTGAGAAAAGCTCAATTTGAGCAATTTCCCCCAATTTACCGATTTTGCATCTGGCAAAATCGAGAAATTGCATTTTTCGAATCGGAGAAAAGAGAAGAGAAGAAATTTTCTCTTCTTTCTTCTCTTCTTCTTTTCTTTTCTCCTTTCTTTCTCCCTGCTCCCACATAGAAACGAAGAGAGAGAGAGGTGCGGGTTTTCAAGAGGGAGAGAGAGAGAGGAGGGAATTAAATGTCCCTGCAGGTGGTGGTTGGGGCGAAGAGGTGATTTTACCAAAATGCCCCAACTTACAAAAGAAAATCCCAATTTATCCCAATTCCTGCAGTTTTCTCCTGCAGAGAGCAAATTTGGATACCCCTCTTTGTCCGCGTTTTGCAGTCAACCGGGAGATCGAAATCAAAATTTTTCTTCTCCCCTTTATTCTACAAATTTTTCTTAAACTCTCCACAATTTTGTTTAAATTTTTGGGGTACTCTAAGCCCTCGAAAGAGAGCCCCGAAAAAGCTTCGCGATAAACTGCGTCAGCAAAAACTGCAGTTTCAGAATTCTTGAGGCATTTTTCCTCGCTTCGTGCTCCAATTTTTCCTTAATCGCTCACCTAGGTTTTTCACCCCTTTTAATCAGAAAACTTTTGTGAGACACCCCACGATTTCTTTTAAATTTTTGGGCTACTCTATGCCCTCGAAAGAGAGCCCCGAAAAAGCTTCGCGATCAACTGCGCTGTTAAAAACTGCAGTTTCAGAATTCTTGAAGCATTTTTCTTCGCTTCGTGCTCCAATTTTTCCTTAATCGCTCAACTAGGTTTTTCATCCCTTTTAATCAGAAAACTTTTGTGAGACACCCCACGATTTCTTTTGAATTTTTGGGCTACTCTAAGTGTCCGAAACAGGGCCCCGAAAATGCTTCGTGATCACAAATTTCAGAAATTCCAGAATTTGCTAAGTCCTCGGGGTTCAAGTCACTTTTCGACCCGATGCCCTTCGCGTCAGCCCGAAACGCACCGAACTTGACTGTAATCATATTTAAAACACGTTACAAGCCTTCTCGCCGAATTTCGCCATTTTGCGAACTTTGCGAACACGAGTCCAAATTTTGCAAACTTGAGGCTTCGCTTCTCAACCACAACTCACTTTTCGATTCAACGGCTTTTTCGTCGATTCGAAATACTTCCAACCCACTTGTAATTACATTTGAAATGTGTTACAAGCATATATTTTTTTTTGCTGAGTTTCGCCACTTCCCAGAAATCGGCGAACTTAAGCTTTAGAATTTGAAACTTCAAATTCTCAACTTACAACTCACTTTTCGACTCAACGACCTCTGTGTCGATTCGAAATGCTTACAACTCACTTGTAATTACATTTGAAATATGTTACAAGTATTTTTGCTGAGTTTGGCCATTTCTGGGTCACCAAAAGCCTCGTTGTATCAAAAATCGCTGGCGGACCCCGTTCTCGCAATCCGGGTGTCCGATCAACGCGAAATTTTTACTGTGGCCTTAAAACAATATTACGGAGCTCCCAGAATTTTCTCAGAATTTTCTGACACTGTGAATTTCCACTAAAAATCTGGGCCCCCTTTTTCAATTAAAATTCTAAATCCCTCATTTTTAATCCGATTTCGGCCCAATTCGCTTCCACATCATCCTCACTTCTCTAACTTTCATAAAAATAGTATTTCATACCATTTTTATTTAGATTATTATATACCATAAATCTGGTACATTACATTCTACCCCCCTTAAAATAAGTTTCGTCCTCGAAACTTGAATCACATCTCGACTCCTACTTGATCGAGAGGGAGGAATTTTGCCCTCAATGCCGGGCTCACTATACGTCGTTACTGGGCATCACATTGCCTACTCGTCAAAACCACACGAGCAACCTATTCTTGAATCCCTATCTCAATCCAGGGAAAAATCTCAGACCTGGTGTCTGGCCACCTTCACCAAGTAGGTGAAAGACACAGTTGAGCACTTGCTCTCTCAATTCGCCACTAATGACCCAGCCTTTGTTTTGCGAAATTTCCACTTTAATGTCGCCATCACTTTTTTTTACAACGAGGTTGCGTCTGCAACCAATTACACTTACCGCATTTTTCCGGTCGCTCCGCTGCCTAATGTGGAGGGCAAAGGCCAATCCACAAGTCCTCAGCTATCACGCACGCTGCTAGTGCTCTAAATCCACAGGTTATCAGCTAACCCGACATCTCAGACTACTAATAGGTTCACAGACCACGGTCAAATAGGGGCCTATAGCCCAAAACTAGTCCACAGACCCAATCGTCAAACGGGTAGATCCACACTTAGGATTACTCCCCCAACACTCCCACTAGGAGCTACAATACCTCAATCATCACTAGCCCTACGGCCTGATCACATCACGCACTCTCAGTGTACTAACAGCCTCAAGGCTCCCACGTGGCATTCCACGTTCCCGGGTCATCGCTCGGACTACCGCCCCGACCAAATCTCTATCATGCCCCGCCCTCAGGTCTCGGGCCGCTGTCTCTCACAGCCGACTGCGCCTGCCCACTGGGCTACAGGCCCACAGTCCACAAACATGGTCCAGGCACGGATCGTCCCCAAGCGACCCCGCGAATCGTCGCCACGCGACCACTATGCTCACTGAGCAAAATCCAACTAACTAGTCGTCAATCCACGACCCGAACTCTCTATCAACTCTGGCCACACTGGGCAAAGGCTAATACGTCACCTAATCAGCTCTCTCTGGCTAAACGATACCTGTGCTCCATGAGCACCAAACGGTTGGGCGTCCTACGCCCCCATGCTAACTCGTAAAAATTCAGTGTTAAGCGATTTGCTTAAACAGCCCTACGGCTCTTGTGCAACTCTCCCAACTGGGTCGAGGCACCACAATAACTGTCCACCAACTCTGGTGATTAACTCGCAAATCCTGCGGTGGCAATCCTCGCCATTACACCGATCCATCAGAACGGCGCCACAAAACTCTCGCTCTTTCGAGAGGTTCTCGCATCCTGAAGCCTACTCTAGGCTTCACCAACACTACTACGTGGCAACCTAGCCACAATCAACACGCCACACGGTCACTACCGTCATCAGGGCGAACTCACGCCGCCAGGCCCGTAAATCTTTCTTGCCCTAATCCTTAGGACATAGCAACTTGGCTCTCGCGACATAGCGATCACCATTTACCTCGCGAGTCGGTCTCTCATTGGACCTTACTAACCATACTTTGCCAGCAACCTAGCTGACACAAGCGTAAAACACCCTATACTGAAGGTGTTGGCTGCGCCGACAAAAGTTCGGCGGCCACAGCCATTTCTTTACTGTCGCCTCTACGGGCGGCGACGCCGTATACCTATGCGTCATTTATGCAGCCTCAACTTGTTGCGCTATCAGTCACTGGAGCCCATCTATCTGCTCCAACTGTCACGCTGACGTTACTCTTAGGCGTCGAAACATGTCTTCCTGTCGGCGGGGAATTTCCGCCGACGGCAAGAAGTCTGACCTGCTGCTGGACCACTCCAACAGATGCGGTTCCCTGCTATCGCAGCTCGTATACGTCGTTTGACCCCGAGCCCTCTCGTGACTCGGGTCAAAACAGGTGCGTCTCCCTATGTGGTGTCATTGCTAATATGCACACCACAATGACACAACCAGCCCAAATTTAGCCATTTGAGCAACGCGCAGTCTATACACCGACAAAAAGGCTCGTCGACCCAATCATGCGAAAGTATAAGAGGGCACTCCCTTTCATCTCCAACATTACGTTGTCGGCCGCCAACGTAATAGTCCGAAGAATGAAAGCTCATTACCCTCGATCAATCCCAATATCCATCTTGGGAATCAACACGTACCAATCGAATACTTTCGCCCAAATATCCACGCACTCTCTCGTGCTAATCCCTAGGGTCTCCCTAGGGTTTGCTAACCACCTAGGACTATTCCTAGGCTCTGATACCACTCTAATCTGTCACGCCCCGAGTCCGCCAATTTGTACGGTTCGGGCACGCCAACAGACCCGCCAATCGGATAAGACCTTTTCCTACCCGAAAGGAACGGTAACATCCATAATAACACAACAAGTGTATGCGGAAGCCCAATATCAGAGTACTAAAAATCACTACAAATTTAAAACTTTCATTCAATAACAATTAGTTAATGCGGAAATGAAAGCATACAAGAGTGAACCATGCATTACTTTATTACACTTTACATTTCTGAACTTGCAATATAAAATTATTACAATTCTTTACACAAATTCCTCACCATACAAGGTTCACTCAAGCAATATAAAAATGGGATACCTCTGCTAGACCCTCAAGGTCTCTATGCTGCTGGGCCCTTGTCCCTGTCGTATACCTCGCCGTCTGCCTCTGAACCGTCGCGATCGCTGCATCCATACCTGAACCTGTGGGGGGGGGCACCCAAGGGGTGTGAGAACTCCTGACAGAGTTCCCAGTGGGTTCAACCACCGAGAAAAAGTGTCCTACACCACTTGGTCCAATGGAAGCAATAACAATAGAGTGCTAGGAAACTAAAATCCTCAATATCAAAATGCTGCTATACAAAATATATATCACTACACTAACTGTGTAAACTCATCGACCCAGCACTACTCTGTCTAGTCATACTAGGCTACTAAGCACCAACTCGGCCACTATGCCGCTATATATAAGGTCAAACTAACCCGGCCACCTTGGCCACTCTATCTTTCTCTTTTCCTTTACATTCTGGTGCTTTAGTTCAAGTTAACCCTCGGAAATTCTTATCCAACGGGCCCGAGCCCGGTAGTCCTGCTACCATAAGATAAGATTTCTAAGGTTGCCGATAGCACCCGCAAGTGCTACCCCGCCCAACGGGGAACTTGTCCTACGGGTCACTGCCCGGGAGAGGGACACTGCCCTTGGCTCCGACAAGGCTACTTTTTACCCCCGAAGGTACGCTCGTTTTATCTTTATATTTTCTTTCTTTTATTTCCTTTTTCTTTCTCTTTTTACTTTAATTCTTAGCCTCTTTGCCTTTGAACACTTGCTTTTCTTTCTTATTCGAGCTTATAGCTCCCTTTTGCCACTGGCAAATCTCTTTCTCTTTCCTTTGGGCATCTAGCTCTTTGCTTTCACTTTAAGCCTTTCGAAAGTACCTCGTCCGACGGGTCACTGCCCAGGGAGTCTTGCTCCACTTGACGAGTCTCAAATTCGAAGGCGCCATTTACATTTTCTTTATGCTTTTTAGCCACTTTTAGCTTGCTTTTAACTTTGCCTTTTTACAACAATTTATCTCTTATCCTGGGTCTTGCCATCAAGATAATTAGAGAGTCTCCTGGACTCTTAAACATTTCTCTTTTATTTCTTTAACTCAAATTGAAGTTAAAGTTATTATCCATTTGCCCAGACACCCTATGACCCACTCTAGGGTTATATTATTTAGCTCTTTGACTTTGTGATTACACAAACTTTTTCTTAGAGTTTGACTCTAAGTTGATCACTTTGCTATCAGTTTAATTCTTTAACTTTGTGGCCACATACTCTTTTCTTTGCCGAACCTGGAGTTACATTATCTCTATTTACCAGTTGCACTTTGCATTTAGAGTTACCTTGACTCTAATCCATTTTCTGTGAATATAAACTCCACTAATTCACCTTAGGTTCTCTTACCTAAGTTTCGTATCATGTTTAACCTAGAGTTCCTTGACTCTATGTTAACTAGTCTATTCTCGACCCACTAACTTACCTTAGGTTTCCTTTACCTAAGTCTTATATCATGCTCATCCTAGAGTCCTTGACTCTATGTTGATCACTCTATCCAATGTCCTTAGGTTATCTCCTAAGATAATGCCACTCATTCAATCCTAGGATATACTCCTAAGTTTGATGTCACTCATTAAACCCTGAATCTAGGTTTTCTCCTAGTCTTACTACCAACATGCCCTTTCCTTATGCTTCACGTGATTCCTAGGGTTATACCCTATCACGATCTCAATCATAAAATAGTTAATCCTTTCTTATGCATGCAATTATTTCCATCTAAATCATGAATAGTATTCATCATCTATGTAGATAAATCAAGTTACATTTTCCTCTATGTTCATTTAAACATGTAAATAATCCACCTATTTCCCTTTTTCCTCATTCATAATCACGATTACAAATTACACTACTATAGCATGCTCACTATAATGCTTCAAGATCAAAAGCAGAGGAAAAAGTGGAGAGGTCACCCATTTTCGGTAGAATTCCCCACCTCGGTGTATTCTTTTGGTCCTTGAAGGAGACAATTTCAACTCCTTGGATCCGTGAGACTTCCCTACATTGTAAGGAAAGCAAAAGATAAAGCCATTGCTTTTACATGATTCACTAAAATTCATAAGGCGGTAAAACTAACCCCTTTTTGACAACTTAAAGGGAAAAATCCCTATTTGGTCATTTTCCCCCACCAAAAGGCTAATTTTTGATTGGTTCGTAAAAATGAGAGGAGAATAATCCTCCCATGGCATGTTGCCAAAAAGAAACTTGCTCAACTCGATTCGGGGTCAAAATGCTCTCAAGAATTTGAGAAAAGCTTAATTTTTGAGAGGAGAATAATATTTGGTCATTTTCCCCCACCAAAAGGCTAATTTTTGATCGGTTCATAAAAATGAGAGGAGAATAGTCATCCCATGGCATATCGCCAAGAAGAAACTTGCTCAACTCGATCCGGTGTCGAAATGCTCTCAAGAATTTGAGAAAAGCTCAATTTGAGCAATTTCCCCCAATTTACCGATTTTGCATCTGGCAAAATTGAGAAATTGCATTTTTCGAATCGGAGAAAAGAGAAGAGAAGAAATTTTCTCTTCTTTCTTCTCTTCTTCTTTTCTTTTCTCCTTTCTTTCTCCCTGCTCCCACATAGAAACGAAGAGAGAGAGAGGTGCGGGTTTTCAAGAGGGAGAGAGAGAGAGGAGGGAATTAAATGTCCCTGCAGGTGGTGGTTGGGGGGAAGAGGTGATTTTACCAAAATGCCCCAACTTACAAAAGAAAATCCCAATTTATCCCAATTCCTGCAGTTTTCTCCTGCAGAGAGCAAATTTGGATACCCCTCTTTGTCTGCGTTTTGCCGTCAACCGGGAGATCGAAATCAAAATTTTTCTTCTCCCCTTTATTCTACAAATTTTTCTTAAACTCTCCACGATTTTGTTTAAATTTTTGGGCTACTCTAAGCCCTCGAAAGAGAGCCCCGAAAAAGCTTCGCGATAAACTGCGTCAGCAAAAACTGCAGTTTCAGAATTCTTGAGGCATTTTTCCTCGCTTCGTGCTCTAATTTTTCCTTAATCGCTCACCTAGGTTTTTCACCCCTTTTAATCAGAAAACTTTTGTGAGACACCCCACGATTTCTTTTAAATTTTTGGGCTACTCTATGCCCTCGAAAGAGAGCCCCGAAAAAGCTTCGCGATCAACTGCGCTGTTAAAAACTGCAGTTTCAGAATTCTTGAAGCATTTTTCTTCGCTTCGTGGTCCAATTTTCCCTTAATCGCTCAACTAGGTTTTTAATCCCTTTTAATCAGAAAACTTTTGTGAGACACCCCACGATTTCTTTTAAATTTTTGGGCTACTCTAAGTGTCCGAAACAGGGCCCCGAAAATGCTTCGTGATCACAAATTTCAGAAATTCCAGAATTTGCTAAGTCCTCGGGGTTCAAGTCACTTTTCGACCCGATGCCCTTCGCGTCAGCCCGAAACGCACCGAACTTGACTGTAATCATATTTAAAACACGTTACAAGCCTTCTCGCCGAATTTCGCCATTTTGCGAACTCGGCGAACACGAGTCCAAATTTTGCAAACTTGAGGCTTCGCTTCTCAACCACAACTCACTTTTCGATTCAACGGCTTTTTCGTCGATTCGAAATACTTCCAACCCACTTGTAATTACATTTGAAATGTGTTACAAGCATATGTTTTTTTTTGCTGAGTTTCGCCACTTCCCAGAAATCGGCGAACTTAAGCTTTAGAATTTGAAACTTCAAATTCTCAACTTACAACTCACTTTTCGACTCAACGACCTCTGTGTCGATTCGAAATACTTACAACTAACTTGTAATTACATTTGAAATATGTTACAAGTATTTTTGCTGAGTTTGGCCATTTCTGGGTCACCAAAAGCCTCGTTGTATCAAAAATCGCTGGCGGACCCCGTTCTTGCAATCCGGGTGTCCGATCAACGCGAAATTTTTACTGTGGCCTTAAAACAATATTACGGAGCTCCCAGAATTTTCTCAGAATTTTCTGACACTGTGAATTTCCACTAAAAATTTGGGCCCCCTTTTTCAATTAAAATTCTAAATCCCTCATTTTTAATCCGATTTCGGCCCAATTCGCTTCCACATCATCCTCACTTCTCTAACTTTCATAAAAATAGTATTTCATACCATTTTTATTTAGATTATTATATACCATAAATCTGGTACATTACATTACCGACTCCACGGACTCAAACCCCTCCTTCAACTTCTTCGGACCTTGCGCTCACCGATTCCACGTCCACTGCACACGTTCGAATCCACAAACGCCACTCGAATCCACGAGCACACGTTTCGAATCCACGAAACGCCTTCAACACATCGAATCCACGATGCTACGTCGAATCCACGACGCAAACTTGATAAAAGTTTCGATGGTGATCCTTTGCTTAGATTATCATTGAGGAACCGTAGAAGGAATCTCTAAGCAAAGACTAGATCAATTCGACAAAAGATAGATCTTGGAAGAACCGTCGAATTGACCTAAAACAGGCTATAAAGAAGAACGATAAAAACCTAGCCTCTAGGGTTGCTCTCAAGTGTTTTATAAATTGATCGGTAGTTCTTGAGAAACCCTAAGTGTCTATTTATAGTTTAGAAACCTTTGGAAAGAGATAAGCATCAAAAACTGGCTTAACAGAATTTTTCCCGCACGACGATCCGGATCGGATTTACGGCGATCCTGACTGTCGTCTTTTTTCAGCAATTCCTGAAAAAACAAGGTTCGGGATCCGGATCGGAATTCTGATCCGGATCGGAATTCTGATCCGGATCGGTTCAGGATCAGAAATTCTGAACTGGACTCTGAACATCCAATTTGTCCAGTTTTTGATTTTTAAGCAATGAAAACTTATCCAAGTGTTTCTAAACTACACAAATGTATTCGGATCACCAAAATTATTTAGTTAAACGTACCTGATCAATCCGAATCCATTTTCTTTAAGATTGATGTATATGATCCACAATTCTTCAACTTCAATCTTCAAGACTCAAAACACTGAGTGTCAACTTGAGATCTTGTTGAATCTTCTCTGAGTCTTCAATTGCTGATTGACAATTTGATCACTTTAAGACTGCGACTCAACTCAACAACTCAACTACTCAACTCACGAAATATGCCAACACAAAAAGCCGTAACAATCTCCCCCTTTGGCAATTTCGTGACAAAACCCAAAAATACATAAAACGCTCAAGACACTCATCTTAAACCAAAAAATCGAAACTCAATGTCACCACCAAAACATTGACTTTCTTTGCGTGAAAGATCCAATAAACAAAAATTACATTTGAACCAGTTTTTGAACAAACTCTATGACTTAGGACTTGGAGTCTTAAAGTGATGTAGATCCTGCAAAACAAAACTCCAAACAGAATAAAAAGTCAGTCATTAGAAATTAAATGTAAATCCTACATTTGATTCGTCCTTTTGGTTCTTTTTGTTTTTCGGCTCCTTTTTCATCATCTCCCCCTATCTCGATGATCTCATCTCCGTCTCCCCCTATCTCGATGATCTCATCTCCCTCATTTCTCTTCTCCCCCTTTTTGTCACAAATTGTCAAACAGTGAACATACTAGACAAAAGGAAATCACTAACAGCATTAGTTCATAGAGAAAGAGAGATAAAAGCTCAGTTCCGGTATATAACAAAAACACAGATTGCGTACCGGTAGCCGAAAGCAAAAATCAAATAATTTCTTGAAACAAATCCAGATTTTGAAATAATTGACTTACCGATTTGTATTCCATCAAGAAAATAATTTAAGTGCTTGAAAATAATATGAGATCACATAGATGTCATTCAATCCAATTAATTATAAAAATTAAAAAGATTTACTCCAAAATCATGAAAAATAAAGGTAAAACATTATAAACCGTTTTTCATGTTATATTCATCAAACACAAGTCATCAAAAATAATCTTGAGATCCAAACTCTATCAAGATGTAACGGATTTACAAAGATGACTTACGGAGATTTCCAAGTGACATCAATCTTGAATTCTACCCTTTCAAATTGAGATAAACACTAAAATACCTAAGGGTGGCTCTTTGAGCATCTTTTAACTATCCCACCTTATACCAACCAGGAGATTGTTCAAAATACGAACTTTGAATTTAAATCTCCGAAAGCTTCAACTAAACAAAATTTCATAAATATTTTTCAAGCATCCATAACAAGTGGTAGCTTCACACACAAACCGGACGACCGGGGTAGCAGCTCTTTCCAACATGTGGTGGTAGTTTTCACACTCCTTTCGGATGTAACTCTTTCCACATCTTTTGCAATTCATTTATTTACCCTTGTAAGAATGCAATCTCTTACGTGAAAGAATCAAATTCCAAATTTTAGTCTATCGGTTGTCTCACGTTTATCACAATGAATTCACACAACCGAGATAGATTAAGCATCTAAAGATCACACATGATTTCTAAAATTTGATGCTTATAATATCAAAAACTCCTATAATGAAGTATCTTCAAGATTATGATTATGGAGTAAAGTTGATAATCCATATAAAATTAATTTGGAGTGAATAACCGTGAAGCCCTTTTTTATTTAATGCACTTGTTCATTAAAAACCTTTTGTTAAAAAAAAACAAAACATAAAAACAAAGAGCATTGAAAACATGTAATGCAGAGATTCAGAAAAAATATGAAAGGAAAACCAATCAAAACATTACACACAGTCATAAGCTATTTAGAACTTAAGACAAGGAAAGATATCACCTTTCCGAATCCAAAATCGCTGGATTTTGGGTTGTCTTGATTCGTTGTGGCCAGGGGTTGTCCGCTTTGACTGTTGATCCACCTTAAGTCTTTGCCTCGCAATGATCCACTTGTATGATTGATGTTGTGGCTCGGACCTTTGGTGGGTTGAGTGAACTCCTTTGACTTGATGTATCTTTTGAGTCCGTTGAGTCCGTTCCATAGATGAAGTTGCCGAAGGATTTTTCTTTCTCTTTTTCGGGCAATCCTTCACCAAATGTCCTTCAAGTCCACAAAGGTGACACGTTCTTCCTTTCAATTTGATTGTGGAACTTGAAGCATGCACAGTTTGATCCTTTTTAGAACCCAAACCAACCTTGCTTGTTTGACCTAATCCGCACATACAATCTAGTTTCTTGGAAACGGTTGAAAGTCTTTGTATGTCGGATTTGAGTTCATGAACTTGCTTGGTCAATGCTTGGTTGGTGACATGAATCTCCTCAAACTGTTTTTCTAGAAAACCAATCTTGTCCATATATGATTTAGCGTTTGTCTCCGATTGGTTTAGCTTTTCTTGGAGGATTTTATTGTTATCCAATAAACGTCCTTGTTCCTCCTCGAGATCACGAAGTTTTATCTTTAAAGCTTGATTCTCGTCTTGAACTTCAAGTCGTTGCTTCCTCAACTTCTTAATATGTTTGGCCATCTTCTTTGATTCCGTAAGAAGTTGTTGATATGCCTCAACGAGTTCTTCTTCGTCCGACTCCCCCTCACTTGATGACTCTCCGCCGGTTGTTGATGTTTCATACAAAATCAAAGGAGTAGAGTCAGTGACTAAAGATGATAAACACAAATTAGAAGAGGGAATTTGAGAGGCATGAAAAGCAACAATTTTTTCTTTTTCCTCTTTACTTGAGGTCGATTCATTAGAAGTCGAATCGTCCCAAGTTTTCGCTTGCAAAGCCTTCTTTATATATGATTTTGGAGAAGGACAATCCGTTGAAATATGGCCGTAGCCTTTGCATCTATAACATTGGATTTCCCCTTCGAATTCATCTTTTTCGTTAGAAGGTTTTGCAGAGCTTTTGAAGTTAGAGGATTTAGAACCCGATGATCCTTTAGTTGGTTTCGAGGATGAAGATCCATCGGTTCGATTCTTCCAAAACTTCCGACAAAATTTCTTTACGATCTGCGCCAATTGTTCTTCAAAATCGGCAACAGAGATTTCATCGTCGGAACTTGATTTGCTATCTTCTTCCTTTGTTGATTTGAATGCAATACCTGTAAGCTTAGAAGAAGACTTGGAAGAAACTTGATTAGTAGGAAAAGTCATTTCATAAGTTTGCAAAGCACCTACTAATTCCTCTACACTCATCTCATCCGGATGACTAACGGTTTCAATGGCGGTAACTTTTGCCCTAAACCGTTCCGGAAGAGTCCGAAGTATCTTTCTTACAATTTTTGACTCCGGGATCTTTTCTCCTAAATTAGCACAAGTGTTGATTATATCTTGAAGTCTTGTGTAATAATCTGTAAACAATTCATGCTCTTCCATATGAATAGAGTCAAATTGACTTGTAAGCATCTGGAGCTTTTGAATTTTTACAAGATTAGTACCCTCATGTGTAATTTTGAGAATATCCCAAATTTCCTTCGCGGTTTCACACGCGGAAATTCTTGTGAACTCAGTCGAGGAAAGAGAGTTAAAAAGAGCGTTCATACCTTTCCCATTGTAAGAAGATCTTTCGAGTTCCTCTTTGGACCATCTAGAGCGAGGTTTTGGGGTAGTAGAATTTCCTACTTCTTCAACAGGATGCACCCAACCGTATTCCACGGATTGCCATACCCGCTCATCAATTGCGATGAGAAAAGCCCTCATCCGCACTTTCCAATAAGCATAATTAGTCCCATCAAAAAGAGGAGGTCTATAAATATTACCACTTTCACCCGACATGATAGATAAACCTAAAACCCTCTCTGATACCAATTGTAGGTTTTTATATATTAAGGATCCACACGGATCTAAATAGGTACTATCAAACAACTAGAGGGGGGTGAATAGGTGTAATACTTAAAAAATCAATCTCAGTGCAAAATAAAAACCAATGCGGAAACTAAAAACAGCACACCAAGATTTACGTGGAAACTCCAATCCAGGAGAAAAACCACGGGACCAACACGCAATAACAATCCACTAAGAATAGAAGAATAACAAGGTGATTACCGACTCCACGGACTCAAACCCCTCCTTCAACTTCTTCGGACCTTGCGCTCACCGATTGCACGTCCACTGCACACGTTCGAATCCACGAACGCCACTCGAATCCACGAGCACACGTTTCGAATCCACGAAACGCCTTCAACACATCGAATCCACGATGCTACGTCGAATCCACGACGCAAACTTGATAAAAGTTTCGATGGTGATCCTTTGCTTAGATTATCATTGAGGAACCGTAGAAGGAATCTCTAAGCAAAGACTAGATCAATTCGACAAAAGATAGATCTTGGAAGAACCGTCGAATTAACCTAAAAGAGGCTATAAAGAAGAACGATAAAATCCTAGCCTCTAGGGTTGCTCTCAAGTGTTTTATAAATTGATCGGTAGTTCTTGAGAAACCCTAAGTGTCTATTTATAGTTTAGAAATCTTTGGAAAGAGATAAGCATCAAAAACTGGCTTAACAGAATTTTTCCCGCACGACGATCCGGATCGGATTTACGGCGATCCCAACTGTCGTCTTTTTTCAGCAATTCCTGAAAAAACAAGGTTCGGGATCCAGATCGGAATTCTGATCCGGATCGGAATTCTGATCCGGATCGGTTCAGGATCAGAAATTCTGAACTGGACTCTGAACATCCAATTTGTCCAGTTTTTGATTTTTAAGCAATGAAAACTTATCCAAGTGTTTCTAAACTACACAAATGTATTCAGATCACCAAAATTATTTAGTTAAACGTACCTGATCAATCCGAATCCATTTTCTTTAAGATTGATGTATATGATCCACAATTCTTCAACTTCAATCTTCAAGACTCAAAACACTGAGTGTCAACTTGAGATCTTGTTGAATCTTTTCTGAGTCTTCAATTGCTGATTGACAATTTGATCACTTCAAGACTGCGACTCAACTCAACAACTCAACTACTCAACTCACGAAATATGCCAACACAAAAAGCCGTAACACCCCGAGGCAGCCTTTGCCTGCACCGTGGACCGAGCGCACGACACCGCACCAACCACATGCTGCCACGTGTCCACCCTCCGGTCCACCGTACACCCACGCTTTTCCCGTGGACCGCGCCTACCACGCCGGCCAACCGGGAGCCGCCACGTGTCCCGCGCCCGGGTGCACGCTTCCGCGGTGGACCGAGCGGCTGCGCCTCGGCCCGCCGCCGCGCTCTTCCTTCTCCCGCCGCCGCCGGTGCCACTCCGGCCACCGGAATAGTGCTCCAACACCTCGAAATCCGTGCGCGGTGTCCGGGCTCCGTAAAATACAAGTGAATAGTCCGTTTTCATCGTTTTCGTGCGCTGAATCCAAATCCGCTGCCTGTTTTGCCAAATTCCAACTCTAAAAATTGCCGAAGGCATCCGGAAAGGTGGTCTTTGTCCAAACATCGCGCTGAGCCCAATTTTAATATCCGTTTCGCACGAAACCACTTCTAAACATCTGACGGGGTCCTCTGACTACTCTCGTGATCCATTACAAGCCCGAAGTCCATCACTTGTGTCCCAATTGTGCACAAACACCACCGACACACCTCGTAGGCCTCCAGAAGCTGCAGATGTAACCGTAATCCATAAGTGGGAATTTCGGGTCCTCACATCCTCCCCCACTAAAAGAAAGTTTCGTCCTCGAAACTAACACAACTAAAACAGGAGTCTCAAAATCAAGGGTAGGGACTCAAAATCACTGTCTCTAGCTCTTAAGTCACCACTCACTTCCCGTGATTACTCCTCAACAACAACAACAGCAACAACCAGTACGGCATAGCCCGATTGCGCAATTCCCTCACCTCACGAGCCGGAATTCGCAACGGGCGTCCCCTCGTACTCCAAACACTCTTAGCTCTCAAAAGGGGCGAGTCAATCACAGGCGAGGGATCCAAAAGCACATCACTCCTGTGCTGAGACGTGAAAATCCACAGGGGCTCCAATAGGAGGCTGGGGGAAAAGGAAATCACCACTAGTGCAACACGCACCAAACCGCAACCCGTGTCAACTCAACCAAGGCCACCCGAAGCATACCCACACATTCATCCAATAAGGAAAAGAGCCCTAACAAGGAGGGGTCCTCACTCGGTCACTTCCAGATCCAAACCACCCGAGTGGACTACTCAATCGCAGGCTACCCTCAAAAGGAATCCTCTAGAGATACAATCTCATGCCACAGTTGGTCACTCGACAAGCTATCATAACCCCAACGGACCCACGGGTCGAAGTCGATCTCTCATCTAGTAAAGAACACCCTGACGGTGGCCAAACTGTCGGTGAACGAGACTGAAAGCTGGCTCGAAAGGCGATCATAATACTGATGCCCAAACTCACGGTCAAAAGTCTGAACCATCGACGACAATCCGAGTAAATACCACTCAAGATGCTGAAAGCTGTAGTCTCCACTGGTGCCGTATGGCAGAAATTGTAAACTAAAGCCGAGCTCTTAATCTATCATATAGTATAGAACAGGAATGCTGAGTAACCAAAACTGGTAGCCAAATAGGCATAGCCTACGCCCAGGTATATCAATCAAAGTTGGAAATAATAGGCGTACTGAAAGGCTCAACTGTGGGATCCAGGCTGCCTACAAAACAGCGGTTCGTCCTACCATAATACTCATAGGGTTGGACTGATGAAGCGCGGACCGAAGGTAAACCCACGGTAATTCCACAGCCACTAAGGGAGGCCTCACTATAACACGCAAATCCATCTCCCAACACTGGAAGTACTAGCATTGGCGCTGGTATCAGTCTCATTATCCATCAGCCATGCTCTCCTGGCACTGCCAAGCCCAAGAAGCTCCTCGCCTCAAGAATAAATGTTGGTCTCAGCCAATCTCGAATAACATCCGTTTGGTCGGGTTCCACCGCCGCTCAAACGGCTAAAATAAGGTGACCCAAGAAGGCATGCTCTTGGAGCTAAAACTTGTACCTCAATAACTTGGCATACAGCTTCATACACACAGGCATGGTAGCACATCCACAAGTGCTCCACGTACTCCAAGTCGCTCTGGGAGTAAATCAAAATATCCCTGGAGGATCTTGTTACAAATCCAATCAAGTACAGCTGGAGCACAATTCCTCAAATCATAAGAGTGGCAGGGCATTAATCAATCCACTTGGCCTCACTGTGAGCTCATGATGCCCTACTGTGTCCTGAACGCCATCTAGGCAAAGTTCTCGGCTGTCTGATTCCAAGTAGGTACTCACACCATACAATAACTGCCGGAGTATAACTCCATCAAAAGGTCCTAGATACCACCCGGACCTGTCTACACTCGAACCATAAAAGGACCCTCACAGTCGTGTATCAACAACGTGGCATCACCACCGTGCATCAACGGCGTGGCACTAGGTCAAACAGACCCCTCGATCCATCAGATCCTGCGACTGTGCCATCAGCTCTATCAGCTCTACCGGCGATCTCAAATGAGGTGCTGTCAAGGGTGGCGCGGTTCCCCGAACCACGTCAAACGCAATCTCTATCTCCCTAACCGGCGGCATCATCAACAGCTCAGGTGAAATCACACCCGGGATCTCGTGGGCAACAGGGATATCCTTGAGTCCCGGTGCCGCCGTAAGCACCTCTCACACTGTCGCTAAAGCCTGTGTGCTCTAACAATCTCAACAACCAAGCCTCCTCTCGTCTGCCTTGTAGAAAATCAAAGTCCTCTCTTTTCGCAGCCCAACATCCTGTGGCACTGCGCCAACCAATCCCAAGCATTGGGTCAAAACGCCGAACTACCACAATTACCAATAAGCCTGCCGATATAACTCGCGGCCTCAACTGCATTGGACATAATCCACAAGCCTCCTCCACATGCACAGCACTAACAGGAACCTGTACCTCTAGTGCACGTGGTAACAAATCTGCCTCTACTCCATGTAGGAATGCAACATGGTCTAACTCCGACTGCTGTGATGAAATCACACCTGCGACAACCCGATCCGCTACTGTGGCGCCCTCCAACCGGGCGGCACAGATTCATCCGCTCAATGCACGTGGTCGTCACTCAATCTGCCTGAAAATCAAGACTATCCACCTAGGGAGCACGACCTCTATCTCTGCTGACGCTGGGGCGACGAATGCGGCACTCCGCATATCACCATTCCATGCTATCGCTGCGCCGCTCTGATATAGATGCTGATGCTGCCATCGGGGTCCACCCGATCTCTGGCATCTCGGGAACCCGTTATCCTGGAAAAAGAAATCAGAAATGCCTCTGCCGGTCGATCTGTCCTCCATCACCCGGCGCCAAGCGCCAATATCCAGAACTCGCCTATGGCGGCAGATCCCTATCCAAAGGAACTGCAACGCCACGCTCCATACACAACGCCTACACCATCGAGGCGTCAATAATCTATAACGGAGGGACCCAATAAACTGAAAGGTATCCTGGTGCAATCCACTCCCAGACACACATATCCTATGCGCCTCGTCCCTCGGAACCTGGAGCGCACAGTTAAGCAACTGCAAAAACTTTCTAGCACAGGGGGGCTTTCAATTGATCACTCCATCACCACCAACCACGACTCTGCCTCCACAGGCTCCAAACTCAATCTTACGAGTCGTGGTGGTTCATCTGCCAAATCTGGCTCAATAGACCGATCACGTTCCCCTTAGCTCACCAGCTGTCAACTATCCACCCTGCCTCGGTGCCTCGGCACTAAACATTGGCACAGAGGGGGCTACTCACTCCATCGGTGCCACAACAATCCCCGCCCCTGAGGATACTGCAACCGGGTGGTCTCAGAAGGAAGCACTGTCGAGCTGCCCGCTGCTCCGACAATTGTGTCACTAAAACCAGCTGCTCACTCACTCTGCCGCTGATAAGCCTCTGACAATCCTGTCATCTGGGTCCGGAGTTCTCTGTCCTCAATCCAGGTATCCGGCCCAAAACCCATCGCTCAAGCTCAACTGATATGACAGGATGCACACGGGTCAAAACCCAGCGTCGGGGAGACAGAGCTCACCACGACAAAACCACAAATCAGCACACAAAAGCCACTCGACCCAATCCAGCGAAAGTCTAGAGCATGTCACCCATTCCACAGCATTATGTTGTCTGCAGCCAACATAATCACTTAGGAGAATAAACATGCGAATCACTTGTCCAGTCCCCTGGGAGAGGTATAAAACTCAATCAGGACTCTCGCTATAAATCATGACTCTCACGAAGTCATCCAAGGGTCAAACCATATGTGACGCCCCACTTCCCAGGACGTCACCCATCCTAGAACTACTCTAGCTCTAGCACGCTTAACTCTCATGTTCCTCTTCGATCTTGCTACCATCCAAAATGCTATAGCCGGGTTAGAGATTTAGTCCTATTATATCATTTATATAGAGGACTAATCCAAATTCCGGGGGTGTCACACCATATGCCTAGGGTTTCTAAGTCCACCATGACCTACAACCTAGGCTCTGATACCACTCTAATCTGTCACGCCCCGGGGTCGAAACTGCGACCCGGGCTCGCCAACAGATCTGCCACCTATGCCAAACTCCGCATAGGTGAAGCGTACTACCTGCAAGAAAAGTACTACAGCTAATAGATATCAGAGCTATAAATGAAAATCTGCTGTAAAACTAAACTCAACCACTGTACAACTGGAAATAATACAATAATGTCCGTCTCCCAAAATGATAATCATACAATATCCTCAGATACAATAATCCAAAACT
Organism: Tillandsia leiboldiana; assembly: GCA_029204045.2. Lineage (NCBI taxonomy): Eukaryota > Viridiplantae > Streptophyta > Magnoliopsida > Poales > Bromeliaceae > Tillandsia > Tillandsia leiboldiana. The sequence continues at coordinate 23,109,123 of CM055070.1, forward strand.
CAACAGGGAGGTATCTCCAATAAAATACATCAGTGTACAGGCTCTCGATACATAACATATCCTCACTACATCAGTCTCAAAAGAGGAAATAAAATAACTAATCTACTGAAGATCCCCTCTGAAGGGGTACCGCTACTCTCCAATGACGGGTAGGGATCTAGCTCGCGACTCCCTCGCGTCGATCAACAACCGCAGAATCAGCAACAACCGCTAAGACTTTGCAAAACAAAGGAGAGAAAAGAAAGGGAGGGGGAAAACCCCCAACGGGTGTGAGAACTACACCAAAAAGGGAGTTCTCAATGGGTACCGCCACCAGGCCTGATGATCTGCCCACTAAGTCCACTAGAGGCATAAGATAACCAAAGCAGTAAAGACTGAAATAAGAAAGCCGGAGACTCTCAACAGCTACCATGCATCTATCTAAATGCTCAAAGGGGGAAACTCTGATAAAGATATGCAACACTCGCACACGAGGTGCTCAATCGACCCAATCGAGCTGACTGCCACATCAGGTCGAGTCAAACCTGCGCCCACCTACAACCACCTCCCGCTGATTGGCAGGAATTACGTAGGGCGTCCAAACGGACTTACTCGCTATCGAATAGTGGCTCTGCGGGCTATAGTCGAAATCCACGCTCTCTCTCTGAACGGATAGACTCAACATGCTCAACCTCACACACAACGGTCAAAGTACTCTCAATGACACGGGACCACCGTCAAACCAAACGGCTCCCAACAACACTAGCACTGGTCTAAACACAGCTACTAGACTCCACTCGGCCCCCAGGCACGAGCGCAACAATAAGATAAATGCCGGTAGTAACCCAATCTAGTGTCACTAGTAAAAATGGTACTGCCTGCTCAGCGGAATCTGCACACATGGCTCGAAACCGCGGGATCAGCACACAAGGCTCGAAATCCCAATAAGATGGACCGGTAACACGACACGGTCTAAAGCCTACTCCGGAGCGGCACTCGAGGGGAGCGACCCACACGAGTAAAGTATCTCTGTAACAAGTATCTCTGTATAGCAGGACTTTGATCACGACTCTGATCAAAGTGGGAAAACCCAACCACTAAAGAAAGACCCGACCTCAATCGGATGCAACTAAACGATAAGTGGGAAACTCCATCCACTAGAGAAAACTGACACCCAATCTGATGCATAAGTAAATATCCGGTCAACCGCCCAATATCTGCGGTCGCCGTAAAACCCCACAAACTAAACCAACCTGTCCCAGACACAAAGTCCCGACCCCTGCTTGAACCCGAGCAACACTGACCACCTGACCAACAAAAAAGGAGAAAGATAGAAGAAAGTAAACCACATGCCAAAATCATCAATGCCTACACCTGTCCATAATCCTCGATCCATAACAACTCCTCAGAGTAAAATCCGCACATAGCTACATAATCCTACTCCATCGCATAAACCAATCGCATAAACGGCTATGTGCTAACATGGCATGCTACAAAATCACATAGGGTAATATTATCCTAGGTAAGCTCACACTAATCATCAACATAGATATTATTCTTGCAATTAATCATACAATTATCATTATCAAGCTTACCTACCTCTCAATCATATACCGTGTACCCTAGACATGCATGTATCCTAACATACAGAATTAGAGAACCGTCCACCGGTTCTGGAAACAAAGCACCCACCTGAAGCGCTTTCCTCAGGCAAAGCCGAAGTCGGTGAAGAGTGTAGATGCTCACAATCCAAAATCTGCCTAAACTGCACCCTCGGTACAAGTCGCGCAAGCCTCGGCTCCAAACAGCTGAAAATACCCGGAAACCATTATCTCCAGTTCCAACAGGTTCAGAAACACTCGCGAACCTTCATGGGTACAACAATAAGGTCCAAGGTTACACTTTTATTCCAAAATATCCAAGTACATACAAATCTTTTGGAACAGTCCCAAAGATGCGGATTTTTCACCTGCAGCAAGAACTTTGAAAAATCCAACAAAAATACAGTCGCGATCGTTGCGTCGAGCCCTTCGAAACGAGTACATGCCCGTCAAAATCCGAGTCCCGGAGGCCGAGTTACAAATTCCACAACGCGGTGAGTGCGAAACTCCACAACATACACAACTGTATCACATTGCACAGAAGAAAGGGAAAAGTATACCTTCGGCCAAACTTCAGAAAAATCCCAGAAAAATACGGCGATGATCCTTGCGACGCGTAGGTGCAAAAAGTGTATAGGCACGTCCCGATCCGATGCCTGGGTGCGGAGATATTGCCAAAACTTCGAGCCGTTGTCCAAGTCTCATCACAGCAACAGTGTGACAGTAAACTCGGAAAAACACCTCGAAAAGCGTGAAATAAGGGGAAGCTGGAAATAACAAGATCGTAGCCCTGTCTGTTGCCGTTCCAATGGCGCAAGAATCGCCGAAAACGGAGGTCGGAGTAAGCCGGGGGAGTCCTCTAACCAAAACGCGACGAAGGGGGGTCACAAATGAACGAGCGTCGTGCCGCGCCGTAAAAATGGAAACCTCGAAGTGCGTGCCACCGAAAAATCTGGGAATGCACAGGTGGAACCAGCTTTGGGAGAGGAGAAATTCTTGTGAAGATCGCACTGTGAGAAGATGAGCAGGAAAAGAACTACCAGCCATTGTTCTCGGCCTATTTATAGGCTGGGAAAAACAAATCCGGAAATGACGATTTTGTCCCAACTTCCGGGCGCCCGAATGATTCGGGCTGCTACAGTGTTGGGCCCGGCCCAACACTGTTCACGCTCGAATCACCCAGAGGCCGCCACGTCATAACCCGAACAGCGGACAGCCATACCGGCCACCCGCTGCTCGACGTGTGGCGCGCTGAGGTGTCGACACGTGGAGCGCACTCGATCAACGCGCTCCTGCCGCGCCCACGTGCGCGCTGCTAGCGCCGCCTGCGCCCCACTGCCAGGCACGCGCCCCGAGGCAGCCTGCTGTGCCTGACAAATCGGGTATGCTGGCCAACGCATAACACCGATAAGGGATGGGAGTCTCAAGGACTCAAAGAATGTATATCGCACACTCCGGAGTGGCACTCGAGGGGAGCGACCCACACGAGTAAAGTATCACTGTATCAAGTATCGTAAGTAGTATAAATCAGCAAGACTGGATCATGACTCTGATCAAAGTGGGAAAGCCCAACCACTAAAGAAAGCCTCGGTCCTCAATCAGATGCAAAAGTACTCAAATAGTGGGGATCTCCGTCCACTAGAGAAAACTGATACCCAATCTGATGCAACAACAAACATCCGGTCAACCGCCCAATATCAGCGGTTGCCGCAGTACCCTGCCGTCTATAACCAAGTCCTATAGCCGACCTCCGGTGAACCGCCCAATATCCGCGGTCACCGCAAAACCCTGGCAACCGCAATCCAGCACAACCCGTCCCTGACACCAATGTCCCGGCAACACTACCCTAGACCCCTGCTCGCACCCGAGCAACACAGACCGCCTGACTAACAAAGAAGGAGAAAAGGATAACATGGTTTCTCCTAAGTCAAGTTCCAATAAGTAGTGCAGCAGTAAAAGATGGCCTATCTAGATGTCCATTCAAGCATGCTTTTGTCCTCAGGAACGATAAAAGAGAGTGAAACATACGGTAGCAAAGCATGCTAAAGTAATCCTACTATGATATACCAATCTCACACAAGTAGGCCAATAAATAAACATGTAAGATCTCTATGTCATCTAGCATGGGATAATATAACCATCTACCATATGCTAAGTCTCCAACTCACCAAAAATGTACAATAACCACAAGATCTAGGCCATTCCCTGCTTACCTCTTGCTCGTATCGGGTGTACATTAAATATGCCTGCTATCAGTCATAGAGGGGTGACATCCCCACAAGTGCGCTTACATTCATCATAGCAAAGAAACCTTATCAATCCTTATACAGTTACTAATATTAAGATCGCCCACCTGAACTGCTCAATCCAAGGCAAACCTAGGGTCGGTGAAGAGCGTGGCCACTTGCACGCACAATCCGCTAAACCCATATCCGCGGTACATGTCGCGCAAACCTCGGCTCCTATCAGTGTTCCAAAAACACTCGCGAACCTTCCTGGGTACAACAAAAGGTCCAAGTTACACTTTATGCTAAATATATCCAAGTATACACCATCTGCTGAAAACAGTCCCAAAGATGCACAATTTTCACCTGCAGAACGGACTCTGAAAAATCCAACAAAAATACTGTCGCGATCGTCGCGTCGAGCCCTTCGAAACGTGTACCTGCACGTCAAAATCCGAGTCCCGGAGGCCGAGTTACAAATTCCACAACGCGGTGAACGCGAAACTCCACAACATACACAACTGTAATACTCTGCACAGTAAAGGGGGAAGAAGTATACCTTCGGGCAAGTCTCAGAAAATTCCTCGAAAAATACGACGGTAGTCCTTGCGACGCCTAGATGCAAAAAGTGTATAGGCATGTGCCGATCCGATGCCTGGGTGCGGAGATATCGCCAAAACATCGAGCTGCTGTCCAAGTCTCCATCACAGCAACAGTGTCACAGTAAACTTGGAAAAACACATCGAAAAGCACGAAACGAGGGGAAGCAGCAAATACCAAGATCGTAGCTCTGTCTGTCGCCGATCGGACGGCGCAAGAATCGCCTGAAACGGAGGTAGGAGTGAGCCGGGGGAGTCCTCGCACCGAAACGCGACGAAGGGGGCCACAAATGAACGAGCGTCGCGCCGTGCCATAAAAATGGAAACCTCAGGAAGCGTGCCACGTAAAAATCCGGGAATACACATTTGGAACCAGCTCTGCACGGGGATCAACTTTGCTGAAGGCGTCGTGGCGAGGGGAGGCTCGGAAATGCCGGAAAAAGGGAAGAAGAAGCGGCTCGAATCCCATAAATAGGCTCCAGAAACAATTCACGAAATACCCGGTGTATCCCTACAATCGGGCGCCCGGACGATTCAGGCCGCTACAGTGTTGGGCCCGGCCCAACACTGTGCGCGCCCGAATCCTTCATGGGCCTCCAGGTCGCCCCGCGAACAGCCGACAGCGAAGCCCACCGCTAACATTGCGCCACGTGGCCCACCGCAACGCCGACGCGTGGCGCGTCCACGCCCGGGAAAGCCGTCAACGCGCCCACTTGCGCGCCTGCGCCGCCGCCTGCCATCCCTGCACGCACGCGCCCCGAGGCAGACCGCATTCGTTCCGTGAACCGGGTCGACAGCACCGACTAGTCCTATCACGCCATGTGTCCTGCCCTCCGGTGCACGCCGGCCCGTGGACCGCGCGCCTGCCCGCGCGCCCGCGCGCCTGCCCGCGCCCGCGCGCTTGCCCGCGGTCGCTCCGCCGCCTGCCCGAGCCCGCGCCTCCGCTGCCCGCCGCCGCCCGTCGGCGCCGGCGCCGCCCGCCGTGTGATGACCTGGATCTCTGCAGAGCTGTGGTAGAGTCATTGGTGACATCTGGGGAGCTTGTACTGTGTGTTGGAGGTGTTTGTGCACCAATGGGACAGTTGTGGCGGACTTCGGGCTTACTGGATCACGTGGGTGATCAATGGACTCCGTCGGATCGTTAGAAGTGGTTTCGCGCGAAGCGGATATTAAAATTGGACTCAGCGCGAAGTTTGGACCAAGGAACACCTTTCCGGATGCCTTCGGCAAATTTTGGGGTTGGAATTTGGCGAAATGGACATCAAATTCGGATTCAGCGCGCGAAAACGGTCAAAACGGACTACCCACTTGTTATTTTTGAGCACCGGTCACTGTTCATGCCGGAACAGTGTTTCCGGCCGCCGGCGGGCGGCGGCGGCGGTGGCGGGCAGCGGCGGAGCTGTCACGCCCCGGCGTCGAAACTGCGACCCGGGCTCGCCAACAGATCCGCCGCCCATACGGGAAGCCCGTATAGACGAAGCGACTAACCTGCAAAAGAGCATCTATACTAAGCAGATATCAGAGCTGAAAGTAAAACTGCTAGAAATAAAAACTATATACAACACAAGTCCTCACCAAAAGTACAAAAGTCTCTCGAGCAGTAGAAAATAAATACAACTCTATACCTCACTACAAAGTTCTCTCAACAGGAACTCTCAAAAGTAACAAGGGTACATCTACTCTCTGGATGACGACTGGTGGGGAACTATCTCGCGACTCCCTTACCTCGAGCAGAAGAAGCAGCAACAGGAGAAGCAGGAACCGGAGTAGAAGTCCCTGTGGGAAAATACACCACGACGGGTGTGAGAACTACGTCCCAAGTAGTTCTCAGTGGGTGCCGCCAACAAGCCCGACGGTCTGCCCACTAAGTCTACTAGAGGCATAAAGTAACAATATAAAACTGGAATGAAAGGGCTGGAAAAGTAACTCTACAGCTACTATCCCTCTATCTAGATGCTCAAGAACAGGAACAGATGAAACATGATGCATCTACTAACACACACAGCAAACTCACCAAATCTAAACTGACTGCCTCAAAGGGTCCAGTCAAACCTGCGCCCACCTACTGCCGCACATCCTCAACAGGACGGGTCTACCGTAGGGTGTCCGTGACTGCCACTAACTGGGCCAGTCAGAGGGACGGCGTCGACAAGTCGCGATAGCAAGTAACAGGCCCAACTCCGGAGTGGCTCTCGAGGGGAGCGACCCCACCGAGGAAAGTATCCGCGTAACTCTGTCGAGCTCAAATAAATGGCTCATGCAGGCTAAAGTCCAACCACGATCAACAAGATCGACCAACGACACCAACTCTCAACCACAAGCTGGAAGTCACACAGCTGGGGCCACTGTCCACCAGACGGCTCCCACAACAGAACACTAAACTCTCCAGAAAGACCGACACCATAAGGCTTCGGAAACCCGATAGACCGGTGCTAAGAACCCTATCAAACAAGAACAGACTCTAGGCTCCGACTATCGAAGTTCCCGATCCCTTATAGTTCGGGAAAGCAAAACACAGTACAACTCGCAGAAGACACCAACAGGGCCCGAAAGTCCCGGGGGACCTACACCTACAACCCTATCAAACAAGAACAGGTTCCAGGCTCGGCCCCCGTGGCTTTCGTCCCGACAGAGGAACGACCCCTAGAACCCAGACCACTCGAATCCTTTCGAGTGGGGAGATTTACCGGAAAAGGTGACATTTGTTATAGAAAACTAATTTGATCTGGAAGAAATCCATATTTAATGATTTTAGTTCTTTTTAGAAAAAACAGTTAGAAAACAAGTGTTTTACCCAAACCCCGAAGGGCTGATGCCTTTGTCCAATCAAACAAGAACAGACTCCAGCGGCCCTTCGATGTTTGGAAGAAAACATTGGTAGACTAAAATCATGTATATGTCGAAAAGAGTTCTGGGTTCTAGGTCCGGCTAACACTAGTAAACTACTGCCACTAACACAGTGGCGACGACCCAAACAGGGGAAAACAAGATCTCTCGGGTCCACCGTTTACCCCAAACGGTTCCCGATACAGACAAGCGAACCACTACATCTACCAGACTCCACTCTGCTCCCAAGCACGAGTGCAATGCATCCCACACTATAGAGAAGTCCCGACCGCTCGGCCCACTACCCGGGCGAGGATAACACTAAGTCCAGGAATGCGACATAAAGTGTGGATGTCTAAACATAAATAACCCTAGCCCAAGTGAGGGTTTTCTACTGGTCTGGTTACACATGCAACATATGACGGGGGTGCTAGGTCAGGTTCCAATATAACAAATATTTAACATGATAGTAGGAAGCAAGAGATCACAAGATCGACAGATAAAACAAGGATCAACAATTCCTACGCACTAGCATGCTACTCATGTCCAATCACTATCATGCATGATTCTATATCAATAGAATTAGAGTACAGTCCATAGATCTTGAAAGCAAGCCACCCACCTGGAGACGCTAACTGTCCGGAGCCGTACAGCTGAGAAAACCAGGAAAATAACCACTCTAGGTCCAACAGGTCCAGCACAGTCCACAATCCCTCCTGGGTACAACATAAGGCTACAGTTACACTTTAACTCCATTAAAATCCAGGTTTTACAAATCTGCTGGGAACAGTCCACTTACAGCGAAATTTTCACCTGTAAAACGAACTCCAAAAATTCTGATAAAAAAACCACAGCGATCCTCGCGTCGATAGCTTCGAAACGGGTACCTTCAGGAAGGTCTCCAAAAATTCCAAGAAAAATCCACGATGATCCTCGCGTCGAGTAGATGAAAAAAGTCTATAAGCACGTCTTGATCCGAGACTCGTGCGCGAAGATCTCCTCAAAAGAAGGTGCTGCCCTCACCCAAAATCTCACAGCAAAAGGGGTCCCAATGAGCACGAGAAAACTCCTCGAAAAACGTGAAATCTGAAAATGTGCGAGAAACCCAAAATCGTAGCCTCACCTGCTACGAATCCAGCAGCGAAGAAATCGCTCGAAAAGATCGTCGGAGTAGACCAGGGGAGCTAAAACAGTGCTGCTGCGCCGAAGAAGAACACAGGAACCACCACGTCGCGCCGCGCCGTAAAATAGAGAACCTCGGGATGCGTGCCCATAAAATCCCAAAACTTTGCAGGTGGATCCAGAGCTTGAAGATGAAGAAATCTTCTTAAGGGTGCTTGGGCAGAGGAGGCTCGAAAAGAGGAGAAAAGGGGAGAAGAAAGAGGCTCGGGCTGCTAAATAAAGGCCCCAAAAAAACAATTGAAGAAATACCGAAATTGTCCCAAGTTTCGGGCGGCTACAGTGCAGCCCAGCCCAGATTCGGGCGGCTACAGTGCGGCCCAGCCCGAATTCGGGCGGCTACAGTGCAGCCCGGCCCGGCCGGTTTCGGGCGCGCACAGTGCGGCCCGGCCCGGCCCAGCCCGCACACGGGATCCAGCCGGACGCTTGCTTGGTCCGACCCGCGCCGGCGCCCGCCACGTGTCCCCCGAACACGCCGCAGCCGTGCAAGCCGCCACGGGGAGCGCCACGTGTCCCTGCCCGCGTCAACGCGGTAGGTGGCGCCCGCGAATCAGCGGGCGCCACGTGGCACCTCCCACGTCGCCCGTGCCTGCTCCGTGTACGGCCACCTGCCCCGCGCGCTGCGTGGACCGCGCGCTCATGCGCCCGCCAACCGGGTGCCGCCACGTGGCGCGCCCCCGGTCCACGCCTCCCCGCGCACTCCCGCAGACCGAGCGCACCAGAGCCGCCCAATCAGGCGCTGCCACGTGGACACCTGCCGGTCCACGCGCCTCCCGGTGCACCCCGGTCCAAACCCCAGCGCTCCGTGGACCCAGCTGCGTGCGCCGGCCAATCAGGGCCTGCCACGTGGCTCCCCCGCCGGTCCACGGCTCCCCCATGCACCAGAAATCCAGTAAATTTTCCGGGAGTCCGTTTTTGGGCATCCGGACTCAGAATTTGGCAAACAAAAAGCCATTTTCAAGCGTTTTTCCGCGCTGAATCCATTTCCGCCGTCTGTTTGGCCTAATTCTTTTTCAAAATTTCGGCAAACCCAGCCGAAAGCCAACACAGCTAAAAAAAACCTTACAGGGTCCATCTGTGGCATCCCATTGATGCACCATGGGCCAGATACACCAACAACAGGTGTTCTAACAGTGGATCCATCGGAAAAATGCTGCATGGGGTTCGGGGGTCCTACATCCTCCCCCACTAAAAGGAAGTTTCGTCCCCGAAACAAAACACGCCACAACAAAAACAAAATAATCAAAACAACCAAGAACGCAGCACTAAACTAACAAGAAAGATACGGCTCCACCAGCAGGAAAGTCATCAACTCCAACCCTCGATTTAGAAAACAGCTAAAATTAGCGAAAAGTCCGAAAATTTCGAAAAATCAGTGCCTTCGCCCCAATCAAACAAGAACAGGTTCGGGCACTGTCTCCATTTCTGGAGCAATCTTTCGAAGTTTCCGTCCTGTTCGTAAATTTCAGTACAAGGTGAGAAAAGGGGGAGAAGTGTTGGTTTCGTTCCTACTGTGGCCACAAACGAAAGCTATCACTAACCGAGACTCCTAAGGACATAACCACTAGTCCTAACATCACGTCTGCTCCCGAGGTGGCGTCTGTCCACAGTCGCTAAAGCCCATGCTGTTGGAAGGATACGCCGACAATCCGAGAAAACGAACTCCTCCAGTCCAACTCGCAGAAGGATAACTGCTTTCATTCCATCATCAGTCGTAGCACAGCACCGCGCCAATCAGCCCAACCTGGTTGCTCAATCCAAGTCCTGGAGCTGTCCTTGAATCGTCACAACAGCAAGTGAAGTCCCAAGTCTCAACTGCACTGATCATACACCGCGATCCTCCTCTACTCATAGGATACTGGGAAGAATCCAATCGCTAAAACATGTAGCAGAAATTCCTAACCCATACCCATGCAAGGATGCCGATGCCGATACTCAACTAATAAAGCAGGAGAATGCAGCGGTAACAAAATGCTCAACTCAGCTAACAGAAATAAAATCATACCTGCCACGGCAAGATCCGCTGCCGGGGTGTCCTCCAACAGGGCTGCATAAACCCGTCCACTGGGTGCTGAAGGTCGTCGTCCCGTCTGTCCCGACGTCGTGGCCCACTCTGTCCGCTGGTGTGCCGGAGAGGTTCCCGCTGCATGGATGGGCAAGGGGGGTGCTGTCGCAATCGGCCGCACTGACAAAATGGCCTGGGGGCAAGCTGCGCGGAAATGTCCCAACTCTCCACAGAGGAAACACCGCCCCTGTCTCTGATCACACTGCGACGGTGGATGAGGCCCGCCACAGATGACACACCGCTCCTGCCGCTGCTGCCGATACCGCTGATGCTGCTGCTGCTGGGGCTCACCAGATCTCCGGCACCTACGAAACCCACGACCCTCAGGATGAGATCGTGGAGGTCTCGGAGGTCCCTGCCCGCTCGTCTGCCCCTCATCACCCGGTGCTGGGCGCTTCGCCCCAGGAATCACTACGGGGGCTAGAGCCACCTCTGACATCACTGCCTCTCCAGACTCAATATATAACGCCTGCTCCATCGATGCCTCCAAAGTCTGTAATCTGCGTGAGCGAACAAGCTGATAAATATCCCGGCGCAGCCCCCGCTCGAACATGTAGATCCGGTGAGACTCGTCCCTGGCCACGTGAGGCATACTAGCCAACAGCTGATTGTATTCGGCTATGTATGCATTCACGGGCCGATCTCCCTGGCGGAGATTTCTCAGCTGCTCCTCCAATCTCTGGCGAACACTCTCAGGAAAGAAGGCCCCTAACAGAAGTCTGCGGAACTCCGCCCAGGGAAGAATCTGCGTCCCAGGCGGACCAGCAGGCCGCACACGCCGCCACCAAGCCTCGGCGTTGCCCTCCAAGTAGTGTGTAGCCAAAAGGACTCGAAATCGATCATCAACGAAGAAACTCTCAAAATGACGCTCCATGGCCGTGATCCAAGACTCTGCCTCCCACGGCTCAGCACTCATACCAGAAAAACGGGGTGGATCAAACCGGTGGAACCTCATCAACAGATCCACCACCGCACTCTGCTCAGCCAAAGTCAAAGGTCCCATCGATCCAGGCGGTGGTATGCTAGAAACCGGCTCGACAGGAATAGCCGGCGCTGACGGGACCACAGGGGGCGCCACAGCTGGCGAAGAAGGCACAGGAGAACACACAGGGGGTGCTACCACAGGCTGCGTCCTCTGCTCTAAAAGAAGCATCATCCGACCAAAGGCCTCCTCCTGGCGCCGAGAAGCCTCCTCCTGGCGCTGAGAAGCCTCCTCCTGGCGCTGCACCGCCTCAGACAACTGGGCCAACTGAGCCCGAAGCTCCTGCACCTCACTCTGCTGACCCTGTGCTGGCTCCTCCTGCCCAGGCTCATCGGAGGGAAAAGGCTGAGAACGCGTCTGCACCCCGCGTCGGGGAGGCATCGTGCCCACCTGCAACACACATGGAAACATCAGGACAGTACCAAACAACACACGACCCAATCCAGCGAAAGTCTAGGACATGTCATCCATTCCCTAGCAATATGTTGTCTGCAGCCAACATAATCGCTTAGGAGAATAAACATGCTAGTCACTCCTCCCATCCCTTGGGAGAGGTAAAACTCAATCAGGACTCTCGCTAACAGTCACGACTCTCACGTAGTCATCCTAATGTCCAACCACAAGCCTAGGGTTTCTAAGTCCATAATGACCTACAACCTAGGCTCTGATACCACTCTAATCTGTCACGCCCCGGCGTCGAAACTGCGACCCGGGCTCGCCAACAGATCCGCCGCCCATACGGGAAGCCCGTATAGACGAAGCGACTAACCTGCAAAAGAGCATCTATACTAAGCAGATATCAGAGCTGAAAGTAAAACTGCTAGAAATAAAAACTATATACAACACAAGTCCTCACCAAAAGTACAAAAGTCTCTCGAGCAGTAGAAAATAAATACAACTCTATACCTCACTACAAAGTTCTCTCAACAGGAACTCTCAAAAGTAACAAGGGTACATCTACTCTCTGGATGACGACTGGTGGGGAACTATCTCGCGACTCCCTTACCTCGAGCAGAAGAAGCAGCAACAGGAGAAGCAGGAACCGGAGTAGAAGTCCCTGTGGGAAAATACACCACGACGGGTGTGAGAACTACGTCCCAAGTAGTTCTCAGTGGGTGCCGCCAACAAGCCCGACGGTCTGCCCACTAAGTCTACTAGAGGCATAAAGTAACAATATAAAACTGGAATGAAAGGGCTGGAAAAGTAACTCTACAGCTACTATGCCTCTATCTAGATGCTCAAGAACAGGAACAGATGAAACATGATGCATCTACTAACACACACAGCAAACTCACCAAATCTAAACTGACTGCCTCAAAGGGTCCAGTCAAACCTGCGCCCACTTACTGCCGCACATCCTCAACAGGACGGGTCTACCGTAGGGTGTCCGTGACTGCCACTAACTGGGCCAGTCAGAGGGACGGCGTCGACAAGTCGCGATAGCAAGTAACAGGCCCAACTCCGGAGTGGCTCTCGAGGGGAGCGACCCCACCGAGGAAAGTATCCGCGTAACTCTGTCGAGCTCAAATAAATGGCTCATGCAGGCTAAAGTCCAACCACAATCAACAAGATCGACCAACGACACCAACTCTCAACCACAAGCTGGAAGTCACACAGCTGGGGCCACTGTCCACCAGACGGCTCCCACAACAGAACACTAAACTCTCCAGAAAGACCGACACCATAAGGCTTCGGAAACCCGATAGACCGGTGCTAAGAACCCTATCAAACAAGAACAGACTCTAGGCTCCGACTATCGAAGTTCCCGATCCCTTATAGTTCGGGAAAGCAAAACACAGTACAACTCGCAGAAGACACCAACAGGGCCCGAAAGTCCCGGGGGACCTACACCTACAACCCTATCAAACAAGAACAGGTTCCAGGCTCGGCCCCCGTGGCTTTCGTCCCGACAGAGGAACGACCCCTAGAACCCAGACCACTCGAATCCTTTCGAGTGGGGAGATTTACCGGAAAAGGTGACATTTGTTATAGAAAACTAATTTGATCTGGAAGAAATCCATATTTAATGATTTTAGTTCTTTTTAGAAAAACAGTTAGAAAACAAGTGTTTTACCCAAACCCCGAAGGGCTGATGCCTTTGTCCAATCAAACAAGAACAGACTCCAGCGGCCCTTCGATGTTTGGAAGAAAACATTGGTAGACTAAAATCATGTATATGTCGAAAAGAGTTCTGGGTTCTAGGTCCGGCTAACACTAGTAAACTACTGCCACTAACACAGTGGCGACGACCCAAACAGGGGAAAACAAGATCTCTCGGGTCCACCGTTTACCCCAAACGGTTCCCGATACAGACAAGCGAACCACTACATCTACCAGACTCCACTCTGCTCCCAAGCACGAGTGCAATGCATCCCACACTATAGAGAAGTCCCGACCGCTCGGCCCACTACCCGGGCGAGGATAACACTAAGTCCAGGAATGCGACATAAAGTGTGGATGTCTAAACATAAATAACCCTAGCCCAAGTGAGGGTTTTCTACTGGTCTGGTTACACATGCAACATATGACGGGGGTGCTAGGTCAGGTTCCAATATAACAAATATTTAACATGATAGTAGGAAGCAAGAGATCACAAGATCGACAGATAAAACAAGGATCAACAATTCCTACGCTCTAGCATGCTACTCAAGTCCAATCACTATCATGCATGATTCTATATCAATAGAATTAGAGTACAGTCCATAGATCTTGAAAGCAAGCCACCCACCTGAAGACGCTAACTGTCCGGAGCCGTACAGCTGAGAAAACCAGGAAAATAACCACTCTAGGTCCAACAGGTCCAGCACAGTCCACAATCCCTCCTGGGTACAACATAAGGCTACAGTTACACTTTAACTCCATTAAAATCCAGGTTTTACAAATCTGCTGGGAACAGTCCACTTACTGCGAAATTTTCACCTGTAAAACGAACTCCAAAAATTCTGATAAAAAAACCACAGCGATCCTCGCGTCGATAGCTTCGAAACGGGTACCTTCGGGAAGGTCTCCAAAAATTCCAAGAAAAATCCACGATGATCCTCGCGTCGAGTAGATGAAAAAAGTCTATAAGCACGTCTTGATCCGAGACTCGTGCGCGAAGATCTCCTCAAAAGAAGGTGCTGCCCTCACCCAAAATCTCACAGCAAAAGGGGTCCCAATGAGCACGAGAAAACACCTCGAAAAACGTGAAATCTGAAAATGTGCGAGAAACCCAAAATCGTAGCCTCACCTGCTACGAATCCAGCAGCGAAGAAATCGCTCGAAAAGATCGTCGGAGTAGACCAGGGGAGCTAAAACACTGCTGCTGCGCCGAAGAAGAACACAGGAACCACCACGTCGCGCCGCGCCGTAAAATAGAGAACCTCGGGATGCGTGCTCATAAAATCCTAAAACTTTGCAGGTGGATCCAGAGCTTGAAGATGAAGAAATCTTCTTAAGGGTGCTTGGGCAGAGGAGGCTCGAAAAGAGGAGAAAAGGGGAGAAGAAAGAGGCTCGGGCTGCTAAATAAAGGCCCCAAAAAAACAATTGAAGAAATACCGAAATTGTCCCAAGTTTCGGGCGGCTACAGTGCAGCCCAGCCCAGATTCGGGCGGCTACAGTGCGGCCCAGCCCGAATTCGGGCGGCTACAGTGCAGCCCGGCCCGGCCGGTTTCGGGCGCGCACAGTGCGGCCCGGCCCGGCCCAGCCCGCACACGGGATCCAGCCGGACGCTTGCTTGGTCCGACCCGCGCCGGCGCCCGCCACGTGTCCCCCGAACACGCCGCAGCCGTGCAAGCCGCCACGGGGAGCGCCACGTGTCCCTGCCCGCGTCAACGCGGTAGGTGGCGCCCGCGAATCAGCGGGCGCCACGTGGCACCTCCCACGTCGCCCGTGCCTGCCCCGCGTACGGCCACCTGCCCCGCGCGCTGCGTGGACCGCGCGCTCATGCGCCCGCCAACCGGGTGCCGCCACGTGGCGCGCCCCCGGTCCACGCCTCCCCGCGCACTCCCGCAGACCGAGCGCACTAGAGCCGCCCAATCAGGCGCTGCCACGTGGACACCTGCCGGTCCACGCGCCTCCCGGTGCACCCCGGTCCAAACCCCAGCGCTCCGTGGACCCAGCTACGTGCGCCGGCCAATCAGGGCCTGCCACGTGGCTCCCCCGCCGGTCCACGGCTCCCCCATGCACCAGAAATCCAGTAAATTTTCCGGGAGTCCGTTTTTGGGCATCCGGACTCAGAATTTGGCAAACAAAAAGCCATTTTCAAGCGTTTTTCCGCGCTGAATCCATTTCCGCCGTCTGTTTGGCCTAATTCTTTTTCAAAATTTCGGCAAACCCAGCCGAAAGCCAACACAGCTAAAAAAAACCTTACAGGGTCCATCTGTGGCATCCCATTGATGCACCATGGGCCAGATACACCAACAACAGGTGTTCTAACAGTGGATCCATCGGAAAAATGCTGCATGGGGTTCGGGGGTCCTACAGGAGCACGGCGGACGGGCTCGGGCAGGCGGCGGAGCGGCCGCGGGCAGCGCGCGGGCGCGGGCAGGCGCGCGGTCCACGGGCCGTCGTGCACCAGGGGCTGGACACGTGGCAGTGTCGGAGTGGTCGGTTTAGTGGACTTGGTCTACGGAGCAGGCGGGCGTGGTGCATGGACCGGCGGGACACGTGGCGTCTTGCGGTTGGTGGGCTCATGGAGGCTGGGTCCACGGAGGTGCACCGGGTGCCTCGGGTTCGGTGCCTGGCAGGGGCGCCAGGCGGCGCGTCAGGCGAGCACGTGGGCGCGTTGACGCGCGGTTCCCGCGCGTGGGCCGCCACGTGTCGACCTTCCGCGTGGGCCACGTGGCGCAAGGCGGTAGGGCAGCGCGGCTGTCCGCTGTGCGGGGGGCGACGTGGAGGCCCGGGGCGCTTTCGGGCGCGCACAGTGTTGGGCCGGGCCCAACACTGTAGCCGCCCGAAAGTGGGAGCGCCCGGAAGTTGGGACAATTTGGGTATTAATTGGATTGTTTCTCCCAGCATATAAAAGGCCGAGTTCAACTGAAGAGAGCTTCTTCCCTGTTCATCCTTTCACTAAGCGACCTTCATAAGAAATCCTCCTCTCCCTGTGGCGATTCCATCTGCAGATTTCCAGAATTTTCAGTGGCACGCATCCCGAGGTTACCATTTTTACGGCGCGGCGCGACGCTCGTTCGTTTGTGGTCTTCTTCGTCGCGTTTTAGTGCAAGGACTCCCCCGGCTTACCCCGAGCACCTATTTCTATGATTCTTGCGCCGTTGGCTTCACGACAGGTAGGGCTACGTTTCCGATGTTTACTGGTTTTTCCCATTCCGAGCTTTTCATGGGTTTTTCGGATCATCTTGTGACCTCATTTTCTGGGGCAGAGTTTTGGGACAGCGGTGCGGTATTTTCGCGATATCTTCGCGCACAGGCATCGGATTGGGGCGATTCAAAAGGTATTTTGCATCCACACGTCACGAGGAATATCTCTAAATTTTCTTGGAATTTTCTGAATTTTTCCCCGAAGGTGAATATCCCTGTTTACAGAACCTTGTGGTTCAGTTTTTGAGAGTAGTTTATTTCGGGGTGGTTTCCTTGTCGGATTTGTTTCTCAGTGTAGGAAACTCGGATTTGAGCGTGCAGGTAGTCGTTTCGACGGGTTCGTCGCGAGGATCATGACAGTATTTTTCTTGGAATTTTCCGGGCACTTCTCGCAGGTAAAAACAGGGAAACTGTGGACTGTTGTGTTTGGAGCAGATTTGTGTGAGCATTGTATGTTAATTATGTATGTTCTTTTGGGAATTTTGTACAGCGATCGCGGCGGCTTATCGGTTTGGGCGAGAGCACTATTTGGACTTGGAATTAGCGATCGAGGTGGGTGGTTGTTGTTTACCTCTATTTTGACATGCTCACCAGGAATATTAGAGTGATCCCTTTATTTAGACATGCATGCTTAAGTAATATAAATTGTGAGCCTATCATATGGAAATTACTATTGTGTATATTTGATAGTGGTTGGGACTTATGCATGTTGGTATGGATGGAATGTTAGCGTTTAACCTTGCATGTGGATTGGATTATTTATTTTGGACTATATGATTATCCAGTTAGTGGTTGGTACTATTTGAGGATTTTATGACATGCATAGGTGGATAGTGATGCTTTATCATGGAACATGGATTATAGACATGTGTGGTTGGATAATGTTTTAGTATGATGGTTATATCAATGCGGAGTTATTAATTGTTACACATGTGGAACCACTATTGGACACATTTTCCTTTATTTCCTTGAGAACACTTGCATGCTTGTTTGGACATCTAGATAGGCCATCTTTTATTGCTACACTTTCATGCTGGAACTTGACTTAGGAGAAACCTTGTTTGTTTCTTTTCTCCATTCGTTAGTCAGGTGGTATTTGTTGCTCGGGTTTGAGCAGGGGTTTGGATAGTGTAGCCGGGGCCTGGATTATGGATCATGGGTTTTGGCGGCGACCGCGGATATTGGGCGGTTGACCAGATGTCGGATATAGGACATCGGTGATAGGGCATGATTATGGACTAGAGGGTTTTGTGGCAACCGCGGATAGTAGGCGGTTGACCAGATGTCGGATGTGGGACATGATTGTGATTGTGGGTTATTCCGGCGACCGCGGATATTGGGCGGTTGACCGGAGGTCGGTTGTTAGACTTGGTTGTTGATTGTGGGGTATTGCGGCAATCGCGGATATTGGGCGATTGACCGGATGGTTACTTTTGCATCTGATTGGGAATCAGTTTTCTTTTAGTGGAGGGTTGTGTTCCACTGGGGCTTTATAGTTGTGATCCAATCCTGCTTTTATCAAACCGGCGCGGTTATTGCCCGGTGATGCTTTTATCACACCGGCGCGGTTATTGCCCGGTGATGCTTTCCTCGTGTGGGTCGCTCCCCTCGAGTTCCCCTCCGGAGGCCGGGGCCAGACAGTTATGGACAGTTTTGCTATCACATCGGCGTGGCTTATTTGCCCGATGATGAGGGCGGCAGCAGGAACTTTGCTATCACATCGGCGCGGCTTTCTTGCCCGATGATGAGGGCGGTACAGATTGGGTTCATCCGGGACGATTGGTTATTGTTGCATACGGTTAGTCCAGTCTAGGACTGCATTTTAGAAGCATTGTAGTGGTAGATTTCCCTTTTGCAGCGGTTTCATTTCTTACCACTCTTCTTTTCTTTTTGCCTCTAGTAGACCTAGTGGGTGTGTCAGAGTTTGAGGTTTTACCCACTAGGGGAGGCTACTGGTTTACTAGTAGTTCTCACCCCCATTCTTCTTTCCTCTTTTTCTTCTTCATTGTTTTGAAGTGTCTTCTGCGGGTGCTGCTGGGCTTCCAGCGGCGGGTCGAGGAGAGAGGACGGCTGAGTAGATAGATCTCGAGGCTGGTTGAGCGTGTTAGCTGGACTGTTGGTGTACCCAGGTTTCCTCAGACGGATGTACTTTTACATTTGGGACTGGCTTTTGCCAGCAGGTTGTATTTATTTTGGTGAGCTGGGAGAGACAGATGTATCAGTTATACAGATGTATTGTATTTTATTTCCAGCTTCAGTCTGAGATGTATTAGTTTTAGTTCAGCTCTGTTTTTATTGCTCTTTTATTATTATCTCTTATATCTGAGCAGGTTTGGCGCTTCGTGTACACGGGGAATACCGTGTGCACGGCGGATCTGTAGACGGGCTCGGGTTCTGGTTTACACCCGGGGCGTGACAGATTAGGTGGTATCAGAGCTTAGGGATAGGTCATTTGGGACTTAGGAAACCCTAGGCTTTTCGGCGGACCCTAGGATGTTAGTGCGTGAGAGACGCGACATTTTGCGAAAGTCGGTGATTTATTTGTTCGACTCTTCCTGTGAGTGAAGAGGGATCGACATATCCTATTTTTGTGGGACAGTTATGTTGGCTGCAGACAACATAAAGTTACAAAAATAGATTGATGTCTTTGACTTTCGCTAGATTGGGTCGAGTGTTTGGGGTGTGCTGATTTGCGGTTTTGTCGTGGTGAGCGGTGTCTCCCCGACGTTGGGCCCTGACCCGGGTGCACCTTGGTGCGGTAGTTGGGTCTGAGCTGGTTGTTTCGGGCCGGATATCCAGATTGGAGTCTGAGAGCTCCGGACCCGAAGGGTCGGTGTGTTGGAGGCAGATCAGCGGAGCGGTGGCACAGTTGTCGGAGCAGCGCAGTGGCACAGTTGTCGGAGCGGTGGCACAGTTGTCGGAGCAGTGCGGTGACACAGTTGTCGGAGCGGTGGCACAGTTGTCGGAGCAGCGCAGTGACACAGTTGTCGGAGCAGCGCAGTGACACAGTTGTCGGATCAGCGCAGTGGCACAGTGGTCGGAGTAGCGAGTAGCCCCCTCCGTGCCGACGTTTAGTGTTGGGGCACCGAGGCAGGGTGGATAGTTGACAGCGGGTAAGCTGTGGGATTGCGACGATCGAGTGAGCCAGTTTCGGCGGATGAGTCATTCCGATTCGTGGGATTGAGTATGGAGCCCTTGGAGGCAGGGTCTTGTTCAGCGGGGGATAGAGAGTACTTGGAAGCCTTTTGTGTCAAGAGTTAACGCAGTTGCTGAACTGCACGCTCCATGTGTAGAGGGACGGGCCGCATAGGATATGAGTGTCTGAAAGTGGATTGCGCCAGGATACCTTTTAATTCGTTGGGTCCCTCCAGTACGGATTAAGGACGCCTCATTGGAGTAGGCGCCGGGTGTGGAGCGTGGTATTGTAGTTCCTTGGGTTGGGATCTACCGCCTGGGGCGAGTTCTGATAGGCGCTTGGCGCCGGGTGATGGAGGACAGATCAGTCGGTGGAGGCATTCCCGATTTCTTTTTCAGGATAGTGGATTTTTGGGACTGTCGGAGCACACATGTTACAGCGGTCGGTGTGGTGGTAGGTGTGAGTTGTTCCGGACTTTTGGGTTCGTATCTTCCTGATACGGGAGAATTCCCTTCTTGGTGGGTAGTGCTTTTGCTTCATTGATTGGGTCAGGGGGGGGCAGGATGGTCACCACGCGCAGGGGAGGCTTATTTTCCCGATCGCGCTTAGCATGTGGAGGAGAGTTGTTGGTCCTGCCCGGTGCAGCTTGAGTCCTGGATTTTACCGATAGACCTGATGGTCTTGGCTCAACTGCGGGATGTTGTTGTGGTACTTGTTGGGCTGGCGGGTTCGGTTTTCTTTCGCGGCGGTTGATTATGCCGCGAGGCAGTTTTCTGCCGGAGCCAGGCCCGGAGGTGTTGGTGTACTTGGGTTGCTTGAGGGTTATCTCCGCCTCTATAATTTTGACTTCGAGAGCGAGGCAGATGTTTCGCAGTGGATGAGTAGACTTTTGGCTGTGTGTTGATGCCGGAGAGTCGGGGAATTGCTTCTACATCCCGACGGTTTAGAGATTAGAGAGCAGAGTCTACGTGATCAGTTGGGGGGACTTATATTGGGTGCCTTGGGGGTACAGAGGTATTGGGATCGAGCATTTGTGCCGATGGACTTGTGGTTGGATTATCTGAGACCCTGGGAGGAGCAGATGCCTGTACCGATGCAGGCTACTTGGTAGCTCGAGCGGTTAGCCCAGCTGTACTTGGATGAGGTGGTGCGGTTTTCTGGAATGCCCGCCTCTATTTTGTTCTAGTTAGAGACCCGAGGGTTGTATCACGTCTCTGGAGGAGGTATTAGACAGCTTTGGGAGCTTGAGTGGTGGATGATTGGATATTTACCCCCTCGATTTGGTTGAGGTTTCGGGTTGAGGATTGATTTTAGTTTTGAGGACGAAACTTTCTTTTAGTGGGGGAGGATGTGATGACCTGGATCTCTGCAGAGCTGTGGTAGAGTCATTGGTGATATCTGGGGAGCTTGTACTGTGTGTTGGAGGTGTTTGTGCACCAATGGGACAGTTGTGGCGGACTTCGGGCTTACTGGATCACGTGGGTGATCAATGGACTCCGTCGGATCGTTAGAAGTGGTTTCGCGCGAAGCGGATATTAAAATTGGACTCAGCGCGAAGTTTTGACCAAGGAACACCTTTCCGGATGCCTTCGGCAAATTTTGGGGTTGGAATTTGGCAAAATGGACATCAAATTCGGATTCAGCGCGCGAAAACGGTCAAAACGGACTACCCACTTGTTATTTTTGAGCACCGGTCACTGTTCATGCAAGAACAGTGTTTCCGGCCGCCGGCGGGCGGCGGCGGCGACGGCGGCGGCGGGCAGCGGCGGAGCACGGCGGACGGGCTCGGGCAGGCGGCGAAGCGGCCACGGGCAGCGCGCGGGCGCGGGCAGCGCGCGGGCAGGCGTGCGGTCCACGGGCCGTCGTGCACCAAGGGCTGGACACGTGGCAGTGTCGGAGTGGTCGGTTTAGTGGACTTGGTCTACGGAGCTGGCGGGCGTGGTGCATGGACCGGCGGGACACGTGGCGTCTTGCGGTTGGTGGGCTCATGGAGGCTGGGTCCACGGAGGTGCACCGGGTGCCTCGGGTTCCGTGCCTGACAGGGGCTCATGGAGGCTCATGGTGGGAGCGTTGACGCGCGGTTCCCGCGCGTGGGCCGCCACGTGTCGACCTTCCGCGTGGGCCACGTGGCGCAAGGCGGTAGGGCAGCGCGGCTGTCCGCTGTGCGGGGGGTGACGTGGAGGCCCGGGAGGCTTTCGGGCGCGCACAGTGTTGGGCCGGGCCCAACACTGTAGCCGCCCGAAAGTGGGAGCGCCCGGAAGTTGGGACAATTTGGGTATTAATTGGATTGTTTCTCCCAGCATATAAAAGGCCGAGTTCAACTGAAGAGAGCTTCTTCCCTGTTCATCCTTTCACTGTACGACCTTCACAAGAAATCCTCCTCTCCCTGTGGCGATTCCATCTGCAGATTTCCAGATTTTTCAGCGGCACGCATCCTGAGGTTACCATTTTTACGGCGCGGCGCGACGCTCGTTCGTTTGTGGTCTTCTTCGTCGCGTTTTGGTGCGAGGACTCCCCCGGCTTACCCCGAGCACCTATTTCTGTGATTCTTGCGCCGTTGGCTTCACGACAGGTAGGCCTACGTTTCATATGTTTACTGGTTTTTGCCATTCCGAGCTTTTCATGGGTTTTTCGGATCATCTTGTGACCTCATTTTCTGGGGCGGAGTTTTGGGACAGCGGTGCGGTATTTTGGCGATATCTTCGCGCACAGGCATCGGATTGGGGCGATTCATAAGGCGTTTTGTATCTACACGTCACGAAGAATATCTCCAAATTTTCTTGGAATTTTTGGAATTTTGCCCCGAAGGTGAATATCCCTGTTTACAGAACCTTGTGGTTCAGTTTTTGAGAGCAGTTTATTTCGGGGTGGTTTCCCTGTCGGATTTGTTTCTCAGTGTAGGAAACTCGGATTTGAGCGTGCAGGTAGTCGTTTCGACGGGTTCGTCGCGAGGATCGTGACAGTATTTTTCTTGGAATTTTCCGGGCACTTCTCGCAGGTAAAAATAGGGAAACTGTGGACTATTGTGTTTGGGGCAGATTTGTGTGAGCATTGCATGTTAATTATGTATGTTCTTTTGGGAATTTTGTACAGCGATCGCGGCGGCTTATCGGTTTGGGCGAGAGCACTATTTGGACTTGGAATTAGCGATCGAGGTGGGTGGTTGTTGTTTACCTCTATTTTGACATGCTCACTAGGAATTTTAGAGTGATCCCTTTATTTGGACATGCATGCTTAAGTAATATAAATTGTGAGCCTATCATATGGAAATTACTATTGTGGATATTTGATAGTGGTTGGGACTTATGCATGTTGGTATGGATGGAATGTTCGCGTTTAACCTTGTATGTGGATTGGATTATTTATTTTGGACTATATGATTATCCTGTTAGTGGTTGGTACTATTTGAGAATTTTATGACATGCATAGGTGGATAGTGATGCTTTATCATGGAACATGGATTATAGACATGTGTGGTTGGATAATGTTTTAGCATGATGGTTATATCTATGCGGAGTTATTAATTGTTGCACATGTGGAACCACTATTGGACACCTTTTCCTTTATTTCCTTGAGAACACTTGCATGCTTGTTTGGACATCTAGATAGGCCATCTTTTATTGCTACACTTTCATGCTGGAACTTGACTTAGGAGAAACCTTGTTTGTTTCTTTTCTCCTTTCGTTAGTCAGGTGGTATTTGTTGCTCTGGTTTGAGCAGGGGTTGGGATAGTGTAGCCGGGGCCTGGATTATGGATCATGGGTTTTGGCGGCGACCGCGGATATTGGGCGGTTGACCGGATGTCGGATATAGGACATCGGTGATAGGGCATGATTATGGACTAGAGGGTTTTGTGGCAACCGCGGATAGTAGGCGGTTGACCAGATGTCGGATGTGGGACATGATTGTGATTGTGTGTTATTCCGGCGACCGCGGATATTGGGCGGTTGACCGGAGGTCGGTTGTTAGACTTGGTTGTTGATTGTGGGGTATTGCGGCAATCGCGGATATTGGGCGATTGACCGGATGGTTACTTTTGCATCTGATTGGGAATCATTTTTCTTTTAGTGGAGGGTTGTGTTCCACTGGGGCTTTATAGTTGTGATCCAATCCTGCTTTTATCACACCGGCGCGGTTATTGCCCGGTGATGCTTTTATCACACCGGCGCGGTTATTGCCCGGTGATGCTTTCCTCGTGTGGGTCGCTCCCCTCGAGTTCCCCTCCGGAGGCCGAGGCCAGACAGTTATGGACAGTTTTGCTATCACATCGGCGCGGCTTATTTGCCCGATGATGAGGGCGGCAGCAGGAACTTTGCTATCACATCGGCGCGGCTTTCTTGCCCGATGATGAGGGCGGTACAGATTGGGTTCATCCGGGACGGTTGGTTGTTGTTGCATACGGTTAGTCCAGTCTAGGACTGCATTTTAGAGGCATTGTAGTGGTAGATTTCCCTTTTGCAGCGGTTTCATTTCTTACCACTCTTCTTTCCTTTTTGCCTCTAGTAGACCTAGTGGGTGTGTCAGAGTTTGAGGTTTTACCCACTAGGGGAGGCTACTGGTTTACTAGTAGTTCTCACCCCCATTCTTCTTTCGTCTTTTTCTTCTTCATTGTTTTGAAGTGTCTTCTGCGGGTGCTGCTGGGTTTTCAGCGGCGGGTCGAGGAGAGAGGACGGCTGAGTAGATAGATCTCGAGGCAGGTTGAGCGTGTTAGCTGGACTGTTGGTGTACCCAGGTTTCCTCAGACGGATGTACTTTTACATTTGGGACTGGCTTTTGCCAGCAAGTTGTATTTATTTTGGTGAGATGGGAGAGACAGATGTATCAGTTATACAGATGTATTGTATTTTATTTCCAGCTTCAGTCTGAGATGTATTAGCTTTAGTTCAGCTCTGTTTTTATTGCTCTTTTATTATAATCTCTTATATCTGAGCAGGTTTGGCGCTTCGTGTACACGGGGAATACCGTGTGCACGGCGGATCTGTAGACGGGCCCGGGTTCTGGTTTACACCCGGGGCGTGACACGCCGTGTCAGAACAGTACCTCTGCCTCGAAATCCGTGCCGGGTCATCCGGGCTCCGAAACATACAAGTAAGTAGTCCATTTTCATCGTTTTCGCGCGCTGAATCCAAATCCGATGTCCGTTTTGCCAAATTCCAATCCTAAAATTTGCCGAAGGCATTGGGAAAGGTGTTCTTTATCCAAACTTCGCGCTGAGTCCAATTTTAATATCCGTTTCTCGCGAAACCAATTCTAAACATCCGACGGGGTCCTCCGATCACTCACGTGATCCATTACAAGCCCGAAGTCCATCACTTGTGTCCCAATTGTGCACAAACACCACCGACACACCTCGTAGGCCTCCAGAAGCTGCAGATGTAACCGTAATCCATAAGTGGGAATTTCGGGTCCTCACATCCTTCCCCACTTAAGAAAGTTTCGTCCTCGAAACTAGCTCAATTCCACCATGAGTCACAAACACCAAGGGTAAGTACTCAACATCACCATCTCCAGCTCCTAAGTCACCACTCACTCCCCGTGATTACTCCTCAACAACAACAACAGCAACAACCAGTACGGCATAGCCCGATTGCGCAATTCCCTCACCTCACGAGCCAGAATTAGCAACGGGCGTCCCTCGTACTCCGAACACTCTTAGTTCTCAAATGGAGCGAGTCAATCACGGGCGAGGGATCCAAAAGCAAAACACTCCTGAGCTGAGATGTGAAACATCATAGGGGCTCCATCAAAAGCTTGGGGAAACAAAATAACCACCAGAGCAACACGCACCAAACCACATCCTGTATCAACTAAACCAAGGCAACCCGAAGTGTACCCACACTATTTATCCAATAAGGAAAAGAGCCCTAACAAGGATGGGTCCTCACTCGGTCACTCCCGAATCTAGACCATCCGAGTGGACTGCTCAACAACGGTCTATGTGGTGACCCAGATCTCTGCAGGGCTTCGACAGAGTGACCAGCAGCTTCTGGAGGCCTATGTGGTGTGTCGGCGGTGTTTGTGCGCCAATTGGACATGAGTGGTGGATTCAGGACTTAAAATGGATCACGTGGGTAATCGGGGGACCCCGTCGAATGTTTAGAAGTGGTTTCGCGCAAAACGGATATCAAATTTAGACTCAGCGAGAAATTTGGATTAAAAACACCTTTTCGGATGCCTTCGGCAATTTTTAGGAATGGAATTTGGCAAATCGGACACCGGATTTGGACTCAGCGCGCGAAAACGGAAAAAATGGACTATTTATTTGTATTTTTCGGAGTCCGGATGCAAAGACGTGTTTTTCGAGGCATGTGGGGCACTGTTCCGGCCGGCGGGCAGCGCCGGCGGCGGCGGAGCGCGGCGGGCACAGGCGCGGGCTGCCCGGTCCACGCTGCGGGCGTGCACCGGGGGCTGGACGCGTGGCGGCTCGGGAGTGGGCCGGTCCGCGGGGCGCGGTCTACGGAGAGCGCGGGGTGTATGGTGCACCGGGGGCGGACACGTGGCAGCTGGCTACGGGTTCGGTGCATCAACGTGCGTGCACCGGGCGCAGCGAGTGGAGGGTCAGACATGTGGCGCCTCTCTATTGGTCGGGGTACTATGCAGGGCATGTGGGCAGGTGGCCGTACGCGCGCGGGGAAGGCGCGCGACGTGCGCGGGGCAGGCTCGGTCGGCGCCACGTGGCGCGACCGCAGCGGCCGGCGCCGCTGTGCGCTGTGCGGCGTACAACGTGGCAAGCAGGGATTGGCTGGCGCCGGTGTTTCCTGTTCTGGGGACACATCGGGTATTTTTTGAAATGTTTTTATGGTTTTGGCTCTTTGATGGAATCCGAGGGACTTTGCATGGGGGATTTCGACCCCTTCGAGCCCTCTGTTCGAAAAGGGCTGTGAAGGAAATATGTTCCTCAAGGAGAGAAGATTTCACCTGCCGATTGCCGGATTTTTCGGCGGCACGCATTTCGAGATTTCCATTTTACCGGCGCGGCGCGATGTTTCTCCTTCGGTGTTCTTCTCTTTCGCATTTTGGTGCACCAGCTCCCTAGGCCTACTACGACCACCTTTTTCAGTGATTTTTGCGCCGTTGGCTTCAAGACAGGTAGGGATTCAACTATAGTGTTTTGATTTTCCCCTCATTTCACACTTTTCGAGTAGTGTTTCCAAGCTTTCTGTGACCCTTTTTTTTGTGGTTGAGACTTGGATAGCGGCTCGATGTTTTGGCGATATCTCCGCACCCGGGCATTGGATTGAGGCGTACCTTTACACTTTTTGCATCTACGCGTCGCAAGGATTACCGTCATATTTTTGGTTGAATTTTCTGAGATTTTCCCGAAGGTATACTTCTTTCCCTTTACTGTGCAGAGTATTACAGTTGTGTATGTTGTGGAGTTTCGCGCTCACCGCGTTGTGGAATTTGCAACTCGGCCTCCGGGACTCGAATTTTAACGTGCAGGTACTCTTTTCGAAGGGCTCGACGCGGCGATCGCGACAGTATTTTTGTTGGATTTTTCAGAGTCCGTTCTGCAGGTGAAAATTGCACATCTTCGGGATTGGTTTCAGCAGATGGTGTATACTTGGATATTTTTAGCATAAAGTGTAACTTTGGACCTTTTGTTGTACCCAGGAAGGTTCGCGAGTGTTTTTGGAGCACTGCTAGGAGCCGAGGTTTGCGCGACATGTACCGTGGAAACGGGTTCAGCAGATATGGTTAGCAAGTGGCCACATTCTTCACCGACCCCAGGTTTGCCTTGGATTGAGCACTTCAGGTGGGTAAGCTTAATATTGGTACCTGTGTAAGGAATGATAAGGCTTTTATGTTAGGGTGAATGTAAGTGCACTTGTGGGAATGTCACCCCTCTATGGCTGATAGCATGCATATTTAATGTACTACCAGTATTTAGCATTGAGATGAAAAGCTTGAGGAATGGCCTAGATCATACAGATTGATATACTTTAGTAATGATCTTTTAGCATGCCAGGTTGCACATAGTCTTTTATGATATGATTACTCGATGGAGTAGGGGGCTATATCTATGTGCGGGTATTATTCTGATCATTCTTTTGATGGACCCTGGATTGTGGACAGGTGTAGTTCTTTAGGGATTCCGGAATGTTGTTTATTCCTAGAGAATCTACTATATGCTTTACCCCCTTTCATTTCCTTGAGGACATTTGCATGCTTGTATGGACATGTAGTTAGGCCATCTTTTACTGCTACACTACATATTGGAACTTGACTTAGGAGAAACCATGCTTTTCCTTTCTCCTTCTTTGTTGGTCAGATGGTTAGTGTTGCTCGGGTTCGAGCAGGGGTCGGGACTTTGTGTTTGGGACAGGTTGGATCAGTTTGTGGGGTTTTGCGGTGACCGCGAATATTGGGCGGTTGACCGGATATTTACTTATGCATCAGATTGGGTGTCAGTTTTCTCTAGTGGATGGAGTTTCCCACTTATCATTTAGTTGCATCCGATTGAGGTCGGATCTTTCTTTAGTGGTTGGGTTTTCCCACTTTGATCAGAGCCATGATCAAAGTCCTGCTATACAGAGATACTTGTTATAGAGATACTTTACTCGTGTGGGTCGCTCCCCTCGAGTGCCGCTCCGGAGTAGGCTTTTGACCGTGACGGGTACCGGTCCATCTTTTTGGGATTTCGAGCCTTGTGTGCTGATCCCGCGGTTTCGAGCCATGTGTGCAGATTCCGCTGAGCAGGCAGTACCAGTTTTACTGGTGACACTAGATTGGGTTACTACCGGCATTTACCTTATTGTTGCGCGAGTGCCCGGTGGCCGAGTGGAGTCTGGTAGCTGTGTTTAGACCAGTGCTAGTGTTGTTGGGAGCCGTTTGGTTTGACGGTGGTCCCGTGTCGTTGAGAGTACTTTGACCGTTGTGTGTGAGGTTGAGCATGTTGAGTCTATCCGTTCTGAGAGAGAGCGTGAATTTCGACTATAGCCTGCATGAGCCACTATTCGATAGCGAGTTAGTCCGTTTGGACGCCCTACGTAATTCCTTCCCGTCAGCGGGAGGTGGTTGTAGGTGGGCGCAGGTTTGACTGGATCAGATGTGGCAGTCATCTCGATTGGGTCGATTGTGCACTTCATGTGCTAGTGGTTGCATACCATTCTTTGGTTCTCCCCTTTTGAGCATTTAGATAGAGGCATGGTAGCTGTTGAGTGTCATCAACGTTCTTGTTCAGTTCTCACGGCTTTAGTTAGTTTATGTCTCTTGAGGACTTAGTGGGCAGACTGTCGAGTCTGGCGGTGGTACCCACTGAGAACTCCCTTTTTGGTGTAGTTCTCACACCCTTTGGGGGTTTTCCCACTCCTTTTTCCTTCATCTCCTTTGTTTTGCAGAGTCTTAGCGGGTGTTGCTGATTCTGCGGTTGTTGGTCGAGGCGAGAGAGTCGCGAGCTAGATCCCTACTCGTCGTTGGAGAGTAGCGGTACCCCTTCAGAGGAGACCTGCAGTAGATTGGCTATTTTGTTTTCCTCTTTTGAGAGACTCATGTAGTGAGGACATGATATGTACTAAGAGCCTGTACACTGATGTATTTATTGGACATACCTCCCTGTTGAGTTGTGAGTTTTGTATATGAGGATATTATATGATTATCATTTTTGGGAGATGGACATTGTTGTATTATTTCCAGTTGTATAGTGGTTGATTTTAGTTTTACAGCAGATTTTCATTTATAGCTTTGATATCTGTTAGCTGTAGTACTTTTCTTGCAGGTAGGACACTTCGCCTATGCGGAGTTTGGCATAGGTGGAGGATCTGTTGGCGAGCCCGGGTCGCAGTTTCGACCTCGGGGCGTGACAGATTAGGTTGGTATCAGAGCCTAGGTTGTAGGTCATGGTGGACTTAGAAACCCTAGGCTTATGGTTTGACCCTTGGATGACTTCGTGAGAGTCGTGATTTATAGCGAGAGTCCTGATTGAGTTTTATACCTCTCCGAAGGGGCGGGAAGAGTGATTAGCATGTTTATTCTCCTAAGTGATTATGTTGCCTGCAGACAACATAATGCTGTGGAACGGGTGACATGCTTTAGACTTTCGCTGGATTGGGTCGAGCGCTGTTGTGTGCTGTTTTGTGGTTTCGTCGTGGCGAGCGGTGTCTCCTCGACGCTGGGTGTTGACCCGTGTGCATCCTGTCATAGCAGTTGAGCTTGAGCGGTGGGTTTTGGGCCGGATACCTGGATTGAGGTCAGAGAACTCCGGACCCAGATGACAGGATTGTCAGAGGCTTATTAGCGGCAGAGTGAGCGAGCAGCTGGTTTTAGTGACACAGTTGTCGGAGCAGCGGGCAGCTCGACAGTGCTTCCTTCTGAGACCACCAAGTTGCAGTATCCTCAGGGGCAGGGATTGCTGTGGCGCCGATGGGGTGAGTAGCCCCCTCTGTGCCAACGTTTAGTGCCGAGGCACCGAGGCAGGGTCGATAGTTGACAGCAGAGGAGCTGTGGGGCATGTTTGATTGAGTGAGCCAGATTTGGCAGATGAACCACCCCGATTCATAGGATTGAGCTTGGAGCCTTTGGAGGCAGAATCGTGGTTGGTGGTATTGGAGAGACTATTTGAGAGCCTCCTTGTGCTGAGGATTTACGCAGTTGCTTAACTGCGCGCTCCAGGTTCGAGGGACGAAGCGCATAGGACATGTGTGGCTGGGAGTGGATTGCGCCAGGATACCTTTCAGTTTAGTTGGTCCCTCTGTTATGGATTATTGATGCCTCGATGGTGTAGGCGTTGTGTATGGAGCGTGGCGCTGCAGTTCCTTTGGATAGGGATCTGCCGCCATAGGCGAGTTCTGGATATTGGCGCTTGGCGCCAGGTGATGGAGGACAGATCGGCTGGCAGAGACATTTCTGATTTCTTTTCTTGGATAGCGAATTTCCGAGATGCCAGAGATCGGGTGGACCCCGAGGGCAGCATCAGCATCTTTATCAGAGTAGCGCGGCGGTAGCATGGATTGGTGATATGCGGAGTGCCGCATTCGTCGCCCCAGCGTGAGTAGAGACAGAGGTCGTGCTCCCCAGGTGGATAGTCTTGATTTTCAGGCAGATTGAGCGACGACCACGTGCTTTGAGCGGATGAATCTGTGCCGCCCGGTTGGAGGGCGCCACGGTAGTGGATCGAGTGTCGCAGGTGGGATTTCATCACAGCAGTCGGAGTTAGAGCATGTTTCATTCCTGCATGGACTAGAGGTAGATTTGTTACCACGTGCACTAGAGGTACAGGTTCCTGTTAGTGTTGTGCATGTGGAGGAGGCTTGTGGATCATGTCCAATGCAGTTGAGGCCGCGAGTTATGCCGGCAGACTTATTGGTAATTATGGTAGTTCGGCGTTTTGACCCAGTGCTTGGGATTGGTTGGCGCAGTGCCACAGGATGTTGGGCTGCGGAAAGAGAGGACTTTGATTTTCTGCAAGGCAGACGAGAGAAGGCTTGGTTGTTGAGATTGTTAGAGCACACAGGCTTTAGCGACAGTGTGAGAGGTGCTTACGGCGGCACCGGGACTCAAGGATATCCCTGTGCCTACGAGATCCCGGGTGTGATTTCACCTGAGCTGTTGATGATGCCGCCGGTTAGGGAGATAGAGATTGTGTTTGACGTGGTTCGGGGAAC
The DNA here is from genome assembly GCA_029204045.2 of Tillandsia leiboldiana. NCBI lineage: Eukaryota > Viridiplantae > Streptophyta > Magnoliopsida > Poales > Bromeliaceae > Tillandsia > Tillandsia leiboldiana. Next base: position 23,140,616 of record CM055070.1, read on the forward strand.
CGCGCCACCCTCGACAGCACCTCGTTGGATATCGACTGTAGGGCTGAGAGAGCTGATGGCGCCATTGCAGGATCTGATGGATCGAGGGGTCTGTTTGACCTAGTGCCACGCCGTTGATTCACGGTGGTGATGCCACGTCGTTGATACACGACTGTGAGGGTTCTTTTATGGTTCGAGTGTAGACAGGTCCGGGTTGTCTCGCCCCGGGTGAAAACCAGAACCCGGGCTCGCCAACAGATCCGCCGTGCACACAGAATTTTCCATGTACACGAAGCGCTGGTAACATGCTCATATATATAAGATATACAATAAAAGAGCATAATACAGAGCTGAACTAAAAGAACTATATCATATCTCAGACTGGAAATAAAATAAAGCTGTAATAAATACAATAATCTCCCAGCTCACCAAAAATAGTACAACCAGCTGGCTAAAGCCAGACCCAAAAAAAAAAGAAGATACAACAGCCTGAGTGAAGGGTACAACATCTGTCTAACGACAACTCTCAGTCTCACAGGAGATATATCTACTCAGCGATCCCCTTACCTCGATCAGCTGCCGATGGCTTAGCAGCTCCCGCAGACGACTCTGCAAAACAAAGGGAAAAGAGACAGAAAACAACAATGGGGGGTGAGAACTACTAGATAAACCAGTAGCCTCCCCCTAGTGGGTAAATCCTCAACTCTGATGGACCCACTAGGACTACTAGAGGCAAAAGGAAAGAACAGTGGTAAGCTATAAAGGCTGCTGATAAAAAGGAAACTACCACTACTAAGCCTCTAAATGCCATGTCGAACGAAGCGACTGAATGTATGCATCAATATCTAACATGCCTGCCTGAAATAAGCCAATCAATGAACCAATAAGGACTGGTACTGCCTGTTGTACCTTACCGTATCGGGTATGCTGGACGATGCATAACACCGATGAAAAGAAGGAGTCTCAAGGACTCAAAGCCTGCTTGTCGCACACTCCGGAGTGGCACTCGAGGGGAGCGACCCACACGAGTAAAGTATCTCAGTAACCAGTATCATAAGTGTCATAAAACAGCAGGACTGGATCACGACTCTGATCAAAGTGGGAAAAACCATCCACTAAAGAAATCCGATACTCAATCTGATGCAATAGTACTCAATAAGTGGGAAACTCCATCCACTAGCAAAAAGCCCGATCCCCAATCTGATGCACAAGTAAACATCTGGTCAACCGCCTAATGTCCGCGGTCGCCGCAATACCCCATAAGTCCAAAGCCTGATAAAGTAATCAATATCTGGCCAACCGCCTGATGTCCGCGGTTACCACAATGCCCCCCAATCCATAATCTGACAAGATAACAATATCCGGTCAACCTCCTACTATCCGTGGTTGCCGCAATACCCATAATCAAGTTCCACTTGTTCCCGACCCCAAGGTCCCATCTACACTATCCCAAAGCCCCTGCTCAATCCCGAGCAACATGAATCAAAAGTCCCCATGCAAAGGAGAAAGGAAACAATCATGGCTTCTCCTAAGTCAAGTCCCAATATGATAGTGCAGCAATAAATAGTGGCCTAACTAGATGTCCATACAAGCATGCAATTGTCCTCTTTTAAAACTTTAGAAAAGTGTTTGATATTTATTTTAAAAAGATTGATCTTACTGTACCGACATAATAAGTCATTTGCATGCGAGATTATGATATAGCATTTGTCCCAACAACAGTGTCCCAATTTAACATAAATAAGCTGTCATATAATCTGTGGGGTCAACATGCATGGTTCTCAAATAGGATGTCAATTGTCACATTTAATTTAGGGGAATTCCAATAATCCTAGTGAGCAAGTCAAAAATGAGGTAAGCAACAACCACCCACCTCGAAAAGCGTAAACCACACCCAGAAAGCCTCCTTGCTGTCCACAGTCCTCTACCCCCGCAACTCGTCGAAAACAGTGCACAACTGCACAGAATAACACACCTAGTGTAAACACAAATCCCCCAAATACAACCTTTGCTGTTTTTCCAAATAGCACAAAAAAGAAGGGATTTTCACCTCTGTACAGTTCTCAGAAAAATCCAGAAAAATTACGGTTGCGTTCCTTGCGACGAGTAGATCGATTCGACTACCTATACGCCTTGATCCGATGCTCCTAGGCCATGATATAAATTAAACAAGCCGATGCTGTCCAGAAAAACACCACAGCAAAAAGGGGGTCAAAGGTGCCTCAGGAACCGTGCCAAAAGTGCGAAATGGAGCGAAGTGATCAACACCAAAAAGAAATCCTTACCCCTTAGGAACGCGCTGCCGTAGAAATCGCTAAAAAATTCCTCCCGGTTAGAGCACAGGAATTTTCCAACTGAACTGCGAGGGAAAAGGGTCAAAAAAAAGGAAACGTCGAAGTGCGCCGCGTCGCAGATAACTCGCTGTCGGCAACACCAAAAATTCTGAAACTTCTAGGGGAGAGAGAGGACAGAGAGGGGAACAATTTTCATATAGACCACAAGCTCACTTTCTCTCTCTATAATTCGGAAATGGCAAAGAGAGAGGTGTGGCTTATATAATGGGCCAAAAAAAGAATCTTCGGGCTCCACACCAAATCCGGGCCCAAAACAGGAAACACCAAAACTAACCAACCAGGATGCGCCACGTGTCCCCAAAACACGAAACAGCCATGCAAGGCCATTCGGGAATCGCCACGTGTCACCCGGGGAGCACGCGCCCGGTCCCCGCACCGGGTCTTCCGGATCCTGTTGGCCAATGGGGTGCTGCCACGTGTCACCGCCCCGCCGCCTCTATTGACACCGTCCAACCAATCAGGAGCTGCCACGTGGCAAGCTCAACCTTCTGTGCTCCCGGTGCACGCCTTGCCGGTAGACCAACCCGCCTGCGCGCTTGCCCGCGCCTGCCGGCGCAGCGCTCCGCCGCTGCGCCGCCGTGCTCCGCCGCTCGCCGTTCGCCGCCGCCGCGCCGGAGTTACTGTTCCGGCGTGAACAGTAACTTTTGGCGAAAATTCAAGTAAATAGCCCATTTTGATCGTTTTCGCGCGCTGAGTCCAAATCCGCTGTCCGTTTTGCCAAATTCTCATCCGAAATTTTGCCGAAAGCCCCCGGAAAATCCCACTTGATCCGATTCTCGTGCCGGGTCCATTTCTGAGGTCCAATTCCGACACTACAAGCTCCCTTACACCGTGTAGGCTTTCTATAGTCACTGTTAATGTTGCAAAAGTCCCTGCGGAAGTCCGGATCATCACACGGGTGGTATCTAGGACCTTTTGATGGAGCTATACTCCGGCAGTTATTGTATGATACGAGTACCTACTTGGAATCAGACAGCCGAGGACTTTGTCTAGATGGCATTCAGGATCTGGTAAGGGCATTATGAGCTCATTGTGAGGCCAAGTGGATTGATTAATGCCCTGTTGTCTTCAAGATTTTAGGAATTGTGTGTCCCAGTTGTACTTGGACGGATTGGGAGTGGTGTTCCCCGAGAATATTTTGATTTACTCCCAGAGCGACTTGGAGCACGAGGAGCACTTGTGGATGTGCTACCATGCCTGTGTGGATGAAGCTGTATGCCAAGTTAATGAGATACAAGTTTTAGCTTCAGAAGCTTATTTCTTTGGTCACATTGTGTTAGCCGTAGGGGCGGCTGTAGGAATCCGGCCAATATGGATACTAGTTGGGAATTGGCTGAGATCAATATTTATGGTCAAGGTAAGGAGCTTCTTGGACTGGGCAGTGCCAGGAGAGCTTGGCAAGCGGATGATGAGACTGATACCAGCGCCAATGCTAGTATTTCCAGTATTGGGAGATGGATTGGCGAGTTATAGTGATGTCTCCCATAGTGGCTGTGGAGTACCGTGGATTTATCTTCGGTCCGCGCTTCATCAGTCCAACCCTATGAGTATTGTGGTAGGACGAACCGCTGTTTTGTTGGCAGCTTGGATCCCACAGATGAGCCTTTCAGTACGCTTATTAGTTCCAGCTTTGATTGATATACTTGGGCGTAGGCCAGGCCTGCTTGGCTATCAGTTCTGGTTACTCAGCGTTCCTGTTCTATACTATATGATAGATTAAAGGTTCAGCTTCAGTTTACAGTTTTTGCTATATGGCACCAGTGGAAACTACAGCTTCAGCATCTTGAGTGGGATTTACTCGGATTGTCGTCGATGGTTCGGACGTTTGACCGCGAGTTTGGGTATCAGCATTATGATCGCCTTTCGAGCCAGCTTTCAGTCCCATTCACTGATGGGTTGCCCACCGTCAGGGTGTTCTTTATTAGTTGAGAGATCGACTTCGACCCGGGGGTCTGTTGGGGGTTATGATAACACGTTGAGTGACCAACAGTGGCATGAGATGGTATCTCTAGAGGATCCCTTTTGAGGGTAGCATGCGGTTGAGTAGTCCACTCGGGTGGTTTGGATCTGGAAGTGACCGAGAGAGGACCCCAGCTTATTGGATTCTTTTCCCATTTGGTTGATCGTGTGGGTGTGCTTCGGGTTGCCTTGGTTGAGTTGACACAGGATGTGGTTTAGTGCGTGTTGCACTGGCTGTTCTTTCTCTTCCCCCAGTCTTTTGTTGGAGTCCCTGAAGTTTTTTTTTCTACGTCTCAGCTCAGGAGTGTTATGCTTTTGGACCCCTCGCCCGTGATCGACTCGTTTCTTTTGAGATCTGTGAGAGTTTTGAGTACGAGGGACGCCCGTTGCGAATCCTGGCTCGTGAGATGAGAGAATTACGCAATTGTGCCATGCCGTACTGGTTGTTGTTGTTGCTGAGGAGTAATCACGGGGAGTGATAGGCGACTTGGGAGCTGGAGACAGCGGTGTTGAGTACTTACCCTTGGTTTCTGAGACTTCTTGGGAGCTGCTTTAGTTTCGAGGACGAAACTTTCTTTTAGTGGGGGAGGATGTGGTGACCTGGATCTCTGCAGGGCTTCTACAGAGTGACCAGTAGCTTCTGGAGGCCTATGTGGCGTGTCGGTGGTGTTTCTGCGCCAATTGGACATGAGTAGTGGATTCAGGACATAAAATGGATCACGTGGGTAATCGGGGGACCCCGTCGAATGTTTAGAAGTGGTTTCGCGCAAAACGGATATCAAATTTAGACTCAGGGAGAAATTTGGATTAAAAACACCTTTCCGGATGCCTTCGGCAATTTTTAGGAACGGAATTTGGCTAATCGGACCCCAGATTTGGACTCAGCGCGCGAAAACGGTAAAAATGGACTATTTATTTGTATTTTTCGGAGTCCGAATGCAAAGTCGCGTTTTTCGAGGCATGTGGGGCACTGTTCCGGCCGGCGGGCAACGCCGGTGGCGGCGGAGCGCGGCGGCGCAGCCGCGGGCAGAGGCGCGTGTGATGACCTGGATCTCTGCAGAGCTGTGGTGGAGTCATTGGTGACATCTAGGGAGTCTGTACTGTGTGTTGGAGGTGTTGGGCACCAATTGGAGACAAGTGGCGGACTTCGGGCTTAATGGATCACGTGGGTGATCAATGGACTCCGTCGGATCGTTAGAAGTGGTTTCGCGCGAAGCGGATATTAAAAATCGACTCAGCGCGAAGTTTGGACCAAGGATTACCTTTCCGGATGCCTTCGGCAAATTTTGGGGTTGGAATTTGGCAAAATGGACATCAAATTCGGATTCAGCGCGCGAAAACGGTCAAAACGGACTACCCACTTGTTATTTTTGAGCATCGGGTACTGTTCATGCCGGAACAGTGTTTCCGGCGGCGGCGGCAGCGGCGGAGCAGCCGCAGGCAGCGCGGCGGACGGAGGCGCGGGCCGCCCGGTCCACGCGGCAGGCGTGCACCGGGGGCTGGACGCGTGGCGGCTCGGGAGTGGGCCGGTCCGCGGGGCGCGGTCTACGGAGAGTGCGGGGTGCACGGTGGACCGGGGTTGACACGTGGCAGTGCCGGAGTGGTCGGTTTAGTGGACTTGGTCTACGGAGCAGGCGGGCGTGGTGCATGGACCGGCGGGACACGTGGCGTCTTGTGGTTGGCGGGCTCATGCAGGCTGGGACCACGGAGCGCGGTGGGCCTCGGAACAGTGCGCGGCAGGGGGGGTGGCAGGCGGCGCGTCAGGCGGGCACGTGGGCGCGGCAGGCGGGCGCTGACCGGGTGCGCGCCACGTGTCGACGTCCGCTGGTGGCCACGCGGCGCAGCGGGAGTGGGTGCTCCCGCTGTAGCCTGTTTTGTGGGCGACGTGGAGGCCTGGGGAACTTCCGGGCGCGCACAGTGTTGGGCCGGGCCCAACACTGTAGCCGCCCGAAAGTTGGAGCGCCCGGAAATTTGGGACAGGTTTGGTATTTTCGGATTTGTTTCTCCCAGCATATAAAAGGCCGAGTTCAACTGAAAAGAGCTTCTTCTCTGCGCGGATTTTCACTGTGCAACCTTCACAAGAAATGCTCCTCTCCCTGTGGCGATTCAATCTGCAGAGTTCCAGATTTTTCAGCGGCACGCATCCCGAGGTTACCATTTTTACGGCGCGGCGCGACGCTCGTTCGTTTGTGGTCTTCTTCGTCGCGTTTTGGTGCGAGGACTCCCCCGGCTTACCCCGACCACCTTTTTCTGTGATTCTTGCGCCGTTGGCTTCAAGACAGGTAGGGCTATGTTTCCCATGTTTACTGGTTTTTCCCATTCCGAGCAATTCATGGGTTTTTCGGATCATCTTGTGACCTCATTTTCTGGGGCGGAGTTTTGGGACAGCGGTGTGGTATTTTGGCGATATCTTCGCGCACAGTCATCGGATTGGGGTGATTCGAAAGGCATTTTGCATCTACACATCACGAGGAATATCCCCAAATTTTCTTGGAATTTTCTGAATTTTTCCCCGAAGGTGAATATCCCTGTTTACAGAACCTTGTGGTTCAGTTTTTGTGAGTAGTTTAATTCGGGGTGGTTCCCTTGTCGGATTTATTTCTCAGTGTAGGAAATTCGGATTTGAGCGTGCAGGTAGTCGTTTCGACGGGTTCGTCGCGAGGATCGTGACGGTATTTTTCTTGGAATTTTCTAGGCACTTCTCGCAGGTAAAAACAGGGCATCCTTGGGACTGAATTCTGGACAGCACGTTTGCGGATACTTGTGTGCTTATTTGTGTGTATGTCTTGGGGTAATTTTGTACAGCGATCGCGGCGGCTTTTTGGTTTGGGCGAGAGCACATTTTGGACTTGGATTTAGCGATCGAGGTGGGTGGTTGTTGTTTACCTCTATTTTGACATGCTCACTAGGAATATTAGAGTGATCCCTTTATTTGGACATGCATGCTTAAGTGATATAAATTGTGAGCTTTTCCTATGGAAATTACTATTGTGGATATTTGATAGTGGTTGGGACTTATACATGTTGGTATGGATGGAATGTTAGCGTTTAACCTTGCATGTGGAATGGAATGTTTATTTTGGGCGTTATGATTATCCTGTTAGTGGTTGGTACTAATTGAGGATTTTATGACAAGCATAGGTGGATAGTGATGCTTTATCATGGATTATAGACATGTGTGGTTGGATACTGTTTTAGCATGATGGTTATATCTATGCGGAGTTATTAATTGTTACACATGTGGAACCACTATTGGTCGTCTTTTTCTTTATTTCCTTGAGAACACTTGCATGCTTGTTTGGACATCTAGGTAGGCCATCTTTTATCGCTACACTTTCATGCTGGAACTTGACTTAGGAGAAACCTTGTTTGCTTCTTTCTCCTTTTCGTTAGTCAGGTGGGTTTGCTCGAGTTTGAGCAGGGGTTTGGGATAGTGTAGCCGGGGCCTGGATTATGGATCATGGGTTTTGGCGGCGACCGCGGATATTGGGCGGTTGACCGGATGTCGGTTATAGGACATCGGTGATAGGGCTTGATTATGGACTAGAGGGTTTTGTGGCAACCGCGGATAGTAGGCGGTTGACCAGATGTCGGATGTGGGACATGATTGTGATTGTGGGTTATTCCGGCGACCGCGGATATTGGGCGGTTGACCGGAGGTCGGTCGTGAGACCTGGTCGTGGATTGTGGGGTATTGCGGCAATCGCGGATATTGGGCGATTGACCGGATGGTTACTCTTGCATCTGATTGGGGAATCAGTTTTCTTTTAGTGGAGGGTTGTGTTCCACTGGGGGCTTTATAGTTGTGATCCAATCCTGCTTTTATCACCGGCGCGGTTATTGCCCGGTGATGCTTTTATCTTACCGGCGCGGTTATTGCCCGGTGGTGCTTTACTCGTGTGGGTAGCTCCCCTCGAGATCCCCTTCGGAGGCCGGGGCTGGACAGTTATGGACAGGGTTTGCTATCACATCGGCGCGGCTTATTGTCCCGATGATGAGGGCGGCAGCAGGAATTTTGCTATCACATCGGCGCAGCTTATTTGCCCGATGATGAGGGCGGTATAGATTGGGTTCATCTGGGACGGTTGGTTATTGTTGCTTACGGTTATTACAGTCTAGGACTGTATTTTAGAGGCATAGTAGTGGTAGATTTCCCTTTTGGCAGCGGTTTCATTTCTTACCACTCTTCTTTCCTTTTTGCCTCTGGTAGGCCTAGTGGGGGTGTCAGAGTTTGAGGTTTTACCCACTAGGGGAGGCTACTGGTTCACTAGTAGTTCTCACCCCCATTCTTCTTTCCGCTTTTGCTTCTTCCTTGTTTTGCAGTGTCTTCTGCGGGTGCTGCTGGGCTTTCAGCGGCGGGTCGAGGAGAGAGGACGGCTGAGTAGATAGATCTCGAGGCTGGATGAGCGTGTTAGCTGGACTGTTGGTGTACCCAGGTTTCCTCAGACGGTTGTACTTTTACATTTGGCACTGGCTTTTGCCAGCAGGTTGTATTTATTTTGGTGAGCTGGGAGGGACAGATGTATCATTTATACAGATGTATTGTATTTTATTTCCAGCTTCAGTCTGAGATGTATTAGTTTTAGTTCAGCTCTGTTTTTGTTGCTCTTTTATTGTTCTCTTATATCTGAGCAGGTTTGGCGCTTCGTGTACACGGGAAATACCGTGTGCACGGCGGATCTGTAGACGAGTCCGGGTTCTGGTTTACACCTGGGGCGTGACAGATTAGGTGGTATCAGAGCTTAGGGAAAGGTCATTTGGGACTTAGGAAACCCTAGGCTTTTCGGCGGACCCTAGGATGTTTGTGCGTGAGAGACGCGACATTTTGCGAAAGTCGGTGATTTATTTGTTTGACTCTTCATGTGAGTGAAGAGGGATCGACATATCCTATTTTTGTGGGACAGTTATGTTGGCTGCAGACAACATAAAGTTACAAAAATAGAGGGATGTCTTTGACTTTCGCTAGATTGGGTCGAGTGTTTGGGGTGTGCTGATTTGCGGTTTTGTCGTGGTGAGCGGTGTCTCCCCGACATTGGGCCCTGACCCGGGTGCACCTTGGTGCGGCAGTGGGTCTGAGCTGGTTGTTTCGGGCCGGATACCCAGGTTGGAGTCTGAGAGTTCCGGACCCGAAAGGTAGGTGTGTTGGAGGCAGATCAGCAGCGCAGTGGCACAGTTGTCGGAGTGGTGACACAGTTGTCGGATCAGCGCAGTGGCACAGTTGTCGGAGTGGTGACACAGTTGTCCGATCAGCGCAGTGGCACAGTTGTCGGAGTGGTGACACAGTTGTCGGGTCAGCGCAGTGGCACAGTTGTCGGAGTGGTGACACAGTTGTCGGATCGGCGCAGTGACACAGTTGTCGGATCGGCGCAGTGGCACAGTTGTCGGGGTAGCGAGTAGCCCCCTCCGTGCTGGCGTTTAGTGTTGGGGGCACCGAGGTAGGGTGGACAGTTGACAGCGGGTAAGCTGTGGGATTGCTTTGATCGAGTGAGCCAGTTTTGGCGGATGAGTCACCCCGATTTGTGGGATTGAGTATGGAGCCCTTGGAGGCAGGGTCTTGTTCGGTGGGGGATAGAGAGTACTTGAAGGTCTTTATGGCAAGAGTTAACGCAGTTGCTGAACTGCACGCTCCATGTATAGAGGGACGGGGCGCATAGGATGTGAGTGTCTGAGAGTGGATTGCGCCACGATACCTTGTAACTCATTGGGTCCCTCCAGTACGGATTTAGGACGCCTCATTGGAGTAGGCGCCGGGTGTGGAGCGTGGTATTGTAGTTCCTTTGGATTGGGATCTACCGCCTGAGGCGAGTTCTGATTGAGGCGCTTGGCGCCGGGTGATGGAGGACAGATCAGTCGGTGGAGGCATTCCCGATTTCTTTTTCCAGGATAGTGGATTTCTGAGACAGTCGGAGCACATATGTTACAGCGGTCGGTGTGGTGGTACTTGTTGGGCTGGCGGGTTCAGTTTTCTTTCGCGGCGGTTGATTATGCCGCGAGGACAGTTTTCTTGGGGAGCCAGGCCCGGAGGTGTTGGTGTACTTTGGTTGCTTGAGGGTTATCTTCGCCTCTATAGTTTTGACTTCGGGAGCGAGGCGGATGTTTCGCTGTGGATGAGTAGACTTTTGGCTGGGTGTTGATGCCGGAGAGTCGGGGAATTGCTTCTACATCCCGACGGTTTAGAGATTTGAGAGCAGAGTCTACGTGATCAGTTGGGGGACTTATATTGGATACCTTGGGGGTACAGAGGTATTGGGATCGAGCATTGGTGCCGATGGACTTGTGATTGGATTATCGGGGCCCTCGGAGGGGCGGATGCCTGTACCGATGCAGACTACTTGGTAGCTCGAGCGGTTAGCCCAGCTGTACTTGGATGAGGTGGTGCGGTTTTTCTGGAATGCCCGCCTCTATTTTGTTCTAGTTAGAGACCCGAGGGTTGTATCGCGTCTCTGGAGGAGGTATTAGACAGCTTTGGGAGCTTGAGTGGTGGATGATTGGATATTTACCCCCTCTATTTGGTTGAGGTTTCGGGTTGAGGATTGATTTTAGTTTCGAGGACGAAACTTTCTTTTAGTGGGGGAGGGTGTGATGACCTGGATCTCTGCAGAGCTGTGGTGGAGTCATTGGTGACATCTAGGGAGTCTGTACTGTGTGTTGGAGGTGTTGGGCACCAATTGGAGACAAGTGGCGGACTTCGGGCTTAATGGATCACGTGGGTGATCAATGGACTCCGTCGGATCGTTAGAAGTGGTTTCGCGCGAAGCGGATATTAAAAATGGACTCAGCGCGAAGTTTGGACCAAGAATTACCTTTCCGGATGCCTTCGGCAAATTTTGGGGTTGGAATTTGGCAAAATGGACATCAAATTCGGATTCAGCGCGCGAAAACGGTCAAAATGGACTACCCACTTGTTATTTTTGAGCATCGGGTACTGTTCATGCCGGAACAGTGTTTCCGGCGGCGGCGGCAGTGGCGGAGCAGCCGCAGGCAGCGCGGCGGACGGAGGCGCGGGCCGCCCGGTCCACGCGGCAGGCATGCACCGGGGGCTGGACGTGTGGCGGCTCGGGAGTGGGCCGGTCCGCGGGGAGCGGTCTACGGAGAGTGCGGGGTGCACGGTGGACCGGGGTGGACACGTGGCTGTGCCGGAGTGGTCGGTTTAGTGGACTTGGTCTACCGAGCAGGCGGGCGTGGTGCATGGACCGGCAGGACACGTGGCGTCTTGTGGTTGGCGGGCTCATGCAGGCTGGGACCACGGAGCGCGGTGGGCCTCGGAACAGTGCGCGGCAGGGGGGGTGGCAGGCGGCGCGTCAGGCGGGCACGTGGGCGCGGCAGGCGGGCGCTGACCGGGTGCGCGCCACGTGTCGACGTCCGCTGGTGGCCACGCGGCGCAGCGGGAGTGGGTGCTCCCGCTGTAGCCTATTTTGTGGGCGACGTGGAGGCCTGGGGAACTTCCGGGCGCGCACAGTGTTGGGCCGGGCCCAACACTGTAGCCGCCCGAAAGTTGGAGCGCCCGGAAATTTGGGACAGGTTTGGTATTTTCGGATTTGTTTCTCCCAGCATATAAAAGGCCGAGTTCAACTGAAGAGAGCTTCTTCTCTGCACGGATTTTCACTGTGCAACCTTCACAAGAAATGCTCCTCTCCCTGTGGCGATTCAATCTGCAGAGTTCCAGATTTTTCAGCGGCACGCATCCCGAGGTTACCATTTTTACGGCGCGGCGCGACGCTCGTTCGTTTGTGGTCTTCTTCGTCGCGTTTTGGTGCGAGGACTCCCCCGGCTTACCCCGACCACCTTTTTCTGTCATTCTTGCGCCGTTGGCTTCACGACTGGTAGGGCTATGTTTCCCATGTTTACTGGTTTTTCCCATTCCGAGCATTTCATGGGTTTTTCGGATCATCTTGTGACCTCATTTTCTGGGGCGGAGTTTTGGGACAGCGGTGTGGTATTTTGGCGATATCTTCGCGCACAGGCATCGGATTGGGGTGATTCGAAAGGCATTTTGCATCTACACATCACGAGGAATATCCCCAAATTTTCTTGGAATTTTCTGAATTTTGCCTCGAAGGTGAATATCCCTGTTTACAGAACCTTGTGGTTCAGTTTTTGTGAGTAGTTTAATTCGGGGTGGTTCCCTTGTCGGATTTATTTCTCAGTGTAGGAAATTCGGATTTGAGCGTGTAGGTAGTCGTTTCGACGGGTTCGTCGCGAGGATCGTGACGGTATTTTTCTTGGAATTTTCCAGGCACTTCTCGCACGTAAAAACAGGGCATCCTTGGGACTGAATTCTGGACAGCATGTTTGCGGATACTTGTGTGATTATTTGTGTGTATGTCTTGGGGTAATTTTGTACAGCGATCGCGGCGGCTTTTTGGTTTGGGCGAGAGCACATTTTGGACTTGGATTTAGTGATCGAGGTGGGTGGTTGTTGTTTACCTCTATTTTGACATGCTCACTAGGAATATTAGAGTGATCTCTTTATTTGGACATGCATGCTTAAGTGATATAAATTGTGAGCTTTTCCTATGGAAATTACTATTGTGGATATTTGATAGTGGTTGGGACTTATACATGTTGGTATGGATGGAATGTTAGCGTTTAACCTTGCATGTGGAATGGAATGTTTATTTTGGGCGTTATGATTATCCTGTTAGTGGTTGGTACTAATTGAGGATTTTATGACATGCATAGGTGGATAGTGATGCTTTATCATGGATTATAGACATGTGTGGTTGGATACTGTTTTAGCATGATGGTTATATCTATGCGGAGTTATTAATTGTTACACATGTGGAACCACTATTGGTCGCCTTTTTCTTTATTTCCTTGAGAACACTTGCATGCTTGTTTGGACATCTAGGTAGGCCATCTTTTATCGCTACACTTTCATGCTGGAACTTGACTTAGGAGAAACCTTGTTTGCTTCTTTCTCCTTTTCGTTAGTCAGGTGGGTTTGCTCGGGTTTGAGCAGGGGTTTGGGATAGTGTAGCCGGGGCCTGGATTATGGATCATGGGTTTTGGCGGCGACCGCGGATATTGGGCGGTTGACCGGATGTCGGTTATAGGACATCGGTGATAGGGCTTGATTATGGACAAGAGGGTTTTGTGGCAACCGCGGATAGTAGGCGGTTGACCAGATGTCGGATGTGGGACATGATTGTGATTGTGGGTTATTCCGGCGACCGCGGATATTGGGCGGTTGACCGGAGGTCGGTCGTGAGACCTGGTCGTGGATTGTGGGGTATTGCGGCAATCGCGGATATTGGGCGATTGACCGGATGGTTACTCTTGCATCTGATTGGGGAATCAGTTTTCTTTTAGTGGAGGGTTGTGTTCCACTGGGGGCTTTATAGTTGTGATCCAATCCTGCTTTTATCACCGGCGCGGTTATTGCCCGGTGATGCTTTTATCTTACCGGCGCGGTTATTGCCCGGTGGTGCTTTACTCGTGTGGGTAGCTCCCCTCGAGATCCCCTTCGGAGGCCGGGGCTGGACAGTTATGGACAGGGTTTGCTATCACATCGGCGCGGCTTATTGGCCCGATGATGAGGGCGGCAGCAGGAATTTTGCTATCACATCGGCGCGGCTTATTTGCCCGATGATGAGGGCGGTATAGATTGGGTTCATCTGGGACGGTTGGTTATTGTTGCTTACGGTTATTACAGTCTAGGACTGTATTTTAGAGGCATAGTAGTGGTAGATTTCCCTTTTGGCAGCGGTTTCATTTCTTACCACTCTTCTTTCCTTTTTGCCTCTGGTAGGCCTAGTGGGGGGGGCAGAGTTTGAGGTTTTACCCACTAGGGGAGGCTACTGGTTCACTAGTAGTTCTCACCCCCATTCTTCTTTCCTCTTTTGCTTGTTCCTTGTTTTGCAGTGTCTTCTCCGGGTGCTGCTGGGCTTTCAGCGGCGGGTCAAGGAGAGAGGACGGCTGAGTAGATTGATATCGAGGCTGGATGAGCGTGTTAGCTGGACTTTTGGTGTACCCAGGTTTCCTCAGACGGTTGTACTTTTACATTTGGCACTGGCTTTTGCCAGCAGGTTGTATTTATTTTGGTTAGCTGGGAGGGACAGATGTATCATTTATACAGATGTATTGTATTTTATTTCCAGCTTCAGTCTGAGATGTATTAGTTTTAGTTCAGCTCTGTTTTTGTTGCTCTTTTATTGTTCTCTTATATCTGAGCAGGTTTGGCGCTTCGTGTACACGGGAAATACCGTGTGCACGGCGGATCTGTAGACGAGTCCGGGTTCTGGTTTACACCTGGGGCGTGACAGATTAGGTGGTATCAGAGCTTAGGGATAGGTCATTTGGGACTTAGGAAACCCTAGGCTTTTCGGCGGACCCTAGGATGTTTGTGCGTGAGAGACGCGACATTTTGCGAAAGTCGGTGATTTATTTGTTTGACTCTTCATGTGAGTGAAGAGGGATCGACATATCCTATTTTTGTGGGACAGTTATGTTGGCTGCAGACAACATAAAGTTACAAAAATAGAGGGATGTCTTTGACTTTCGCTAGATTGGGTCGAGTGTTTGGGGTGTGCTGATTTGCGGTTTTGTCGTGGTGAGCGGTGTCTCCCCGACATTGGGCCCTGACCCGGGTGCACCTTGGTGCGGCAGTTGGGTCTGAGCTGGTTGTTTCGGGCCGGATACCCAGGTTGGAGTCTGAGAGTTCCGGACCCGAAGGGTAGGTGTGTTGGAGGCAGATCAGCAGCGCAGTGGCACAGTTGTCGGAGTGGTGACACAGTTGTCGGATCAGCGCAGTGGCACAGTTGTCGGAGTGGTGACACAGTTATCGGATCAGCGCAGTGGCACAGTTGTCGGAGTGGTGACACAGTTGTCGGGTCAGCGCAGTGGCACAGTTGTCGGAGTGGTGACACAGTTGTCGGATCAGCGCAGTGACACAGTTGTCGGATCGGCGCAGTGGCACAGTTGTCGGGGTAGCGAGTAGCCCCCTCCGTGCCGGCGTTTAGTGTTGGGGGCACCGAGGTAGGGTGGACAGTTGACAGCGGGTAAGCTGTGGGATTGCTTTGATCGAGTGAGCCAGTTTTGGCGGATGGGTCACCCCGATTTGTGGGATTGAGTATGGAGCCCTTGGAGGCAGGGTCTTGTTCGGTGGGGGATAGAGAGTACTTGAAGGTCTTTATGGCAAGAGTTAACGCAGTTGCTGAACTGCACGCTCCATGTATAGAGGGACGGGGCGCATAGGATGTGAGTGTCTGAGAGTGGATTGCGCCAGGATACCTTGTAACTCATTGGGTCCCTCCAGTACGGATTTAGGACGCCTCATTGGAGTAGGCGCCGGGTGTGGAGCGTGGTATTGTAGTTCCTTTGGATTGGGATCTACCGCCTGAGGCGAGTTCTGATTGAGGCGCTTGGCGCCGGGTGATGGAGGACAGATCAGTCGGTGGAGGCATTCCCGATTTCTTTTTCCAGGATAGTGGATTTCTGAGACAGTCGGAGAACATATGTTACAGCGGTCGGTGTGGTGGTACTTGTTGGGCTGGCGGGTTCAGTTTTCTTTCGCGGCGGTTGATTATGCCGCGAGGACAGTTTTCTTGGGGAGCCAGGCCCGGAGGTGTTGGTGTACTTGGGTTGCTTGAGGGTTATCTTCGCCTCTATAGTTTTGACTTCGGGAGCGAGGCGGATGTTTCGCTGTGGATGAGTAGACTTTTGGCTGGGTGTTGATGCCGGAGAGTCGGGGAATTGCTTCTACATCCCGACGGTTTAGAGATTTGAGAGCAGAGTCTACGTGATCAGTTGGGGGACTTATATTGGATACCTTGGGGGTACAGAGGTATTGGGATCGAGCATTGGTGCCGATGGACTTGTGATTGGATTACCGGGGCCCTGGGAGGGGCGGATGCCTGTACCGATGCAGACTACTTGGTAGCTCGAGCGGTTAGCCCAGCTGTACTTGGATGAGGTGGTGCGGTTTTTCTGGAATGCCCGCCTCTATTTTGTTCTAGTTAGAGACCCGAGGGTTGTATCGCGTCTCTGGAGGAGGTATTAGACAGCTTTGGGAGCTTGAGTGGTGGATGATTGGATATTTACCCCCTCTATTTGGTTGAGGTTTCGGGTTGAGGATTGATTTTAGTTTCGAGGACGAAACTTTCTTTTAGTGGGGGAGGGTGTGATGACCTGGATCTCTGCAGAGCTGTGGTGGAGTCATTGGTGACATCTAGGGAGTCTGTACTGTGTGTTGGAGGTGTTGGGCACCAATTGGAGACAAGTGGCGGACTTCGGGCTTAATGGATCACGTGGGTGATCAATGGACTCCGTCGGATCGTTAGAAGTGGTTTCGCGCGAAGCGGATATTAAAAATGGACTCAGCGCGAAGTTTGGACCAAGGATTACCTTTCCGGATGCCTTCGGCAAATATTGGGGTTGGAATTTGGCAAAATGGATATCAAATTCGGATTCAGCGCGCGAAAACGGTCAAAACGGACTACCCACTTGTTATTTTTGAGCATCGGGTACTGTTCATGCCGGAACAGTGTTTCCGGCGGCGGCGGCAGCGGCGGAGCAGCCGCAGGCAGCGCGGCGGACGGAGGCGCGGGCCGCCCGGTCCACACGGCAGGCGTGCACCGGGGGCTGGACGCGTGGCGGCTCGGGAGTGGGCCGGTCCGCGGGGCGCGGTCTACGGAGAGTGCGGGGCGCACGGTGGACCGGGGTGGACACGTGGCAGTGTCGGAGTGGTCGGTTTAGTGGACTTGGTCTACGGAGCAGGCGGGCGTGGTGCATGGACCGGCGGGACACGTGGCGTCTTGTGGTTGGCGGGCTCATGCAGGCTGGGACCACGGAGCGCGGTGGAACTCGGAACAGTGCGCGGCAGGGGGGGTGGCAGGCGGCGCGTCAGGCGGGCACGTGGGCGCGGCAGGCGGGCGCTGACCGGGTGCGCGCCACGTGTCGACGTCCGCTGGTTTTCACGCGGCGCAGCGGGAGTGGGTGCTCCCGCTGTAGCCTGTTTTGTGGGCGACGTGGAGGCCTGGGGAACTTCCGGGCGCGCACAGTGTTGGGCCGGGCCCAACACTGTAGCCGCCCGAAAGTTGGAGCGCCCGGAAATTGGACAGGTTTGGTATTTCGGATTTGTTTCTCCCAGCATATAAAATGCCGAGTTCAACTGAAGAGAGCTTCTTCTCTGCGCGGATTTTCACTGTGCAACCTTCACAAGAAATGCTCCTCTCCCTGTGGCGATTCAATCTGCAGAGTTCCAGATTTTTCAGCGGCACGCATCCCGAGGTTACCATTTTTACGGCGCGGCGCGACGCTCGTTCGTTTGTGGTCTTCTTCGTCGCGTTTTGGTGCGAGGACTCCCCCGGCTTACCCCGACCACCTTTTTCTGTGATTCTTACGCCGTTGGCTTCACGACAGGTAGGGCCATGTTTCCCATGTTTACTGGTTTTTCCCATTCCGAGCTTTTCATGGGTTTTTCGGATCATCTTGTGACCTCATTTTCTGGGGCGGTGTTTTGGGACAGCGGTGTGGTATTTTGGCGATATCTTCGCGCACAGGCATCGGATTGGGGTGATTCGAAAGGCATTTTGCATCTACACATCACGAGGAATATCCCCAAATTTTCTTGGAATTTTCTGAATTTTGCCCCGAAGGTGAATATCCCTGTTTACAGAACCTTGTGGTTCAGTTTTTGTGAGTAGTTTAATTCGGGGTGGTTCCCTTGTCGGATTTATTTCTCAGTGTAGGAAATTCGGATTTGAGCGTGCAGGTAGTCGTTTCGACGGGTTCGTCGCTAGGATCGTGACGGTATTTTTCTTGGAATTTTCCAGGCAATTCTCGCTGGTAAAAACAGGGCATCCTTGGGACTGAATTCTGGACAGCATGTTTGCGGATACTTGTGTGCTTATTTGTGTGTATGTCTTTGGGTAATTTTGTACAGCGATCGCGGCGGCTTTTTGGTTTGGGCGAGAGCACATTTTGGACTTGGATTTAGCGATCGAGGTGGGTGGTTGTTGTTTACCTCTATTTTGACATGCTCACTAGGAATATTAGAGTGATCCCTTTATTTGGACATGCATGCTTAAGTGATATAAATTGTGAGCTTTTCCTATGGAAATTACTATTGTGGATATTTGATAGTGGTTGGGACTTATAGATGTTGGTATGGATGGAATGTTAGCGTTTAACCTTGCATGTGGAATGGAATGTTTATTTTGGGCGTTATGATATCCTGTTAGTGGTGGTACTAATTGAGGATTTTATGACATGCATAGGTGGATAGTGATGCTTTATCATGGATTATAGACATGTGTGGTTGGATACTGTTTTAGCATGATGGTTATATCTATGCGGAGTTATTAATTGTTACACATGTGGAACCACTATTGGTCGCCTTTTTCTTTATTTCCTTGAGAACACTTGCATGCTTGTTTGGACATCTAGGTAGGCCATCTTTTATCGCTACACTTTCATGCTGGAACTTGACTTAGGAGAAACCTTGTTTGCTTTCCTTTCTCCTTTTCGTAGTCAGGTGCGTTTGCTTGGGTTTGAGCAGGGGTTTGGGATAGTGTAGCCGGGGCCTGGATTATGGATCATGGGTTTTTTGGCGGCGACAGCGGATATTGGGCGTTGACCGGATGTCGGTTATAGGACATCGGGATAGGGCTTGATTCTGGACAAGAGGGTTTGTGGCAACCGCGGATAGTAGGCGGTTGACCAGATGTCGGATGTGGGACATGATTGTGATTGTGGGTTATTCCGGCGACCGCGGATTTGGGCGGTTGACCGGAGGTCGGTTGTGAGACCTGGTCGTGGATTGTGGGGTATTGCGGCAATCGCGGATATTGGCGATTGACCGGATGGTTACTTTTGCATCTGATTGGGGAATCAGTTTTCTTTTAGTGGAGGGTTGTGTTCCACTGGGGGCTTTTAGTTGTGATCCAATCCTGCTTTTATCACGGCGCGGTTATTGCCCGGTGATGCTTTATTACACCGGCGCGGTTATTGCCCGGTTGTGCTTTACTCGTGTGGGTAGCTCCCCTCGAGATCCCCTTCGGAGGCCGGGGCTGGACAGTTATGGACAGGGTTTGCTATCACATCGGCGCGGCTTATTGGCCCGATGATGAGGGCGGGCAGCAGGAATTTTGCTATCACATCGGCGCGGCTATTTGCCCGATGATGAGGGCGGTACAGATTGGGTTCATCTGGGACGGTTGGTTATTGTTGCTTACGGTTATTTCCAGTCTAGGACTGTATTTTAGAGGCATAGTAGTGGTAGATTTCCCTTTTGCAGCGGTTTCATTTCTTACCACTCTTCTTTCCTTTTTGCCTCTGGTAGGCTAGTGGGGTGTCAGAGTTTGAGGTTTACCCACTAGGGGAGGCTACTGGTTTACTAGTAGTTCTCACCCCCATTCTTCTTTCCTCTTTTTCTTCTTCCTTGTTTTGCAGTGTCTTCTGCGGGTGCTGCTGGGCTTTCAGCGGCGGGGTCGAGGAGAGAGGACGGCTGAGTAGATAGATCTCGAGGCTGGATGAGCGTGTTAGCTGGACTGTTGGTGTACCCAGGTTTCCTCAGACGGTTGTACTTTTACATTTGGACGGCTTTGCCAGCAGGTTGTATTATTTGGTGAGCTGGGAGGGACAGATGTATCATTTATACAGATGTATTGTATTTATTTCCAGCTTCAGTCTGAGATGTATAGTTTTGGTCAGCTCTGTTTGTTGCTCTTTTATTGTTCTTTATATCTGAGCAGGTTTGGCGCTTCGTTGTACACGGGAAATACCGTGTGCACGGGGATCTGTAGACGATCGGGTTCTGGTTGACACTGGGCGTGACAGTCGGGCCGCCCGGTCCACCGGGGGCGGTGCACCGGGGGCTGGCGGCGTGGCGGATCGGGAGTGGGGCCGGTCCGCGGGGCTGCGGCTACGGAGAGCGCGGGGTGTATGGTTGCCACAGGGGGGCGGAAACGTGGAGCTGGGCTACGGGTTTGGTGCATCAACGTGCGTGCACCGGGCGCA
>CM055070.1:23160967-23326979 GCA_029204045.2 Tillandsia leiboldiana
TTGTGGTAGCTTCACACACAAACCGGACGACCGGGGTGGCAGCTCTTTCTAACATGTGGTGGTAGTTTTCACACTCCTTTCGGATGTAACTCTTTCCACATCTTTTGCAATTCATTTAATTACCCTTGTAAGAATGCAATCTCCTACGTGAAAGAATCAAATTCCAAATTTTAGTCTATCGGTTGTCTCACGTTTATCACAATGAATTCACACAACCGAGATAGATTAAGCATCTAAAGATCACACATGATTTCTAAAATTTGATGCTTATAATATCAAAAACTCCTATAATGAAGTATCTTCAAGATTATGATTATGGAGTAAAGTTGATAATCCATATAAAATTAATTTGGAGTGAATAAATGTGAAGCCCCTTTTTTTTTTATTCAATGCACTTGTTCATTAAAAACCTTTTGTTTTTTAAAAAAAAAACAAAACATAAAAACAAAGAGCATTGAAAACATGTAATGCAAAGATTCATAAAGATATGAAAGAAAAACCAATCAAAGCATTACATATAGTCATAAGCTATTTAGAACTTAAGACAAGGAAAGATATAACCTTTCCGAATCCAAAATCGCTGGATTTTGGGTTGTCTTGATTCGTTGTGGCCGGGGGTTGTCCGCTTTGACTGTTGGTCCACCTTAGGTCTTTGCCTCGTAATGATCCACTTGTATGATTGATGATGTGGCTCGGACCTTTGGTGGGTTGAGTGAACTCCTTTGACTTGATGTATCTTTTGATTCCGTTGAGTTCGCTCCGTAGATGAAGTTGCTGAAGGACTCTTCTTTCTCTTTTTCGGGCAATTCTTCACCAAATGTCCTTCAAGTCCACATAAGTGACACGTTCTTCCTTTCAATTTGAATGTGGAACTTAAAGCATGCACAGTTTGATCCTTTTTAAAACCCAAACCAACCTTGCTTGTTTGACCTAATCCGGACATACCGTCAAAGTTTTTGAAACCGGTTGAAAGCCTTTGTATGTCGGATTTGAGTTGATGAACTTGCTTGGTCAAAGCTTGGTTGGTGACATGAATTTCCTCAAACTGCTTTTCTAGAAAATCAATCTTGTTAATATGGAAATTAACGATCGTTTCCGATTGATTTATCTTTTCCTGGAGGATTTTATTATTATCCAATAAAAGCTCTCGTTCCTCCTCGAGATCATGAAGTTTGATCTTTAAAGCATGATTCTCGTCTTGATTCTCAAGTCGTTGCTTCCTCAACTTCTTGATATGCTTGGCCATCTTCTTAGATTCCGCAAGAAGTTGTTGATATGCCTCAACGAGTTCTTCTTCGTCCGACTCCCCCTCACTTGTTGACTCTCCGTCGGATGTTGATGTTTCATACAAAATCAAAGGAGTAGAGTCAGTAACTAAAGATGATAAGCAAAAATTAGAAGAGGGAATTTGAGAGGCATGAAAGGCAACAACTTTTTCCTCTTTACTTGAGGTCGATTCATTAGAAGTAGAATCGTCCCAAGTTTTCGCTTGCAAAGCCTTCTTTTTATATGATTTCGGAGAAGGACAATCCGTTGAAATATGGCTGTAGCCTTTGCATCTATAACATCGGATTTCCCCTTCGAATTCATCTTTTTCCTTAGAAGGTTTTGCAAAGTTTTTGAGGTTAGAGGATTTAGAACCCGATGATCCTTTAGATGGTTTCGTGGATGTAGATCCATCGGTTCGATTCTTCCAAAATTTTCGACGAAATTTCTTTACGATCTGCGCCAATTGTTCTTCAAAATCGGCAAAAGAGATTTCATCGTCGGAACTTGATTCGCTATCTTCTTCCTTTGTGGATTTGAATGCAATACCTGTAAGTTAGAAGAAGACTTGGAAGAAACTTGATTAGTAGGAAAAGTCATCTCATAAGTTTGTAAAGCACCTACTAATTCCTCTACTCTCATCTCATCCGGATGACTAACGGTTTCAATTGCGGTAACCTTTGCCCTAAACCGTTCCGGAAGAGTCCGAAGTATCTTTCTTGCAATTTTCGACTCCGGGATCTTTTCTCCTAAATTAGCACAAGTATTGATTACATCTTGAAGTCTAGTGTAATAATCTGTAAACAATTCATGCTCTTCCATATGAATAGAATCAAATTGACTTGTAAGCATCTGGAGCTTTTGAATTTTTACAAGATTAGTACCCTCATGTGTAATTTTGAGAATATCCCAAATTTCCTTCGCGGTTTCACACGCGGAAATTCGTGTGAACTCAGTCGAGGAAAGAGAATTAAATAAAGCGTTCATACCTTTCCCATTGTAAGAAGATCTTTCAAAATCCTCTTTGGACCATCTAGAGCGAGGTTTTGGGGTATTAGAATTTCCTACTTCCTCAACAGGATGCACCCAACCGTATTCCATGGTTTGCCATACCCGCTCATCAATTGAGATGAGAAAAGCTCTCATCCGCACTTTCCAATAAGCATAATTGGTCCCATCAAAAAGATGAGGTCTATAAATATTACCACTTTCACCCAACATGATAGATAAACCTAAAACCCTCTCTAATACCAATTGTAGGTTTTTATAGGAATCCACAAGGATCTAAATAGGTACTATCAAACAACTAGAGGGGGGGTGAATAGGTGTAATACTTATAAAACCAAATCTCAGTGCAAAATAAAAACCAATGCGGAAAATAAAAATAGCACACCGAAATATATGTGGAAACTCCAATCCAGGAGAAAAACCACGGGACCAACACGCAATAACAATCCACTAAGAATAGAAGAATAACAAGGTGATTACCGACTCCACGGACTCAAACCCCTCCTTCAGCTTCTTCGGACCTTGCGCTCACCGATTGGATGTCCACGCAATAACAATCCACTAAGAAAAGAAGAATAACAAGGTGATTACCGTCTCCACGGATTTAACCCCTCCTTCAACTTCTTCGGACCTTGCGCTCCAACGATTGCACGTCCACTGCACACGTTCGAATCCACGAACGCCACTCGAATCCACGAGCACACGTTTCGAATCCACGAAACACCTTTAGCACACCGAATCCACGATGCCACGTCGAATCCACGACGAAAACTCAGCCGGTAAGAATATTGGCTTCGATGGTGATCCTTTGCTTAGATTCTCATTGAGGAACCGTAAAAGAAATCTCTAAGCAAAGATTAGATCAATTCGACAAAAGATATGTTCTTGAAAGAACCGTCGAATTGACCTAAAAGAGGCTATAAAGAAGAACGATAAAAACCTAGCCTCTAGGGTTGCTCTCAAGTGTTTTATCAATTGATCGGCCGTGCTCCCCACGTTTTTGAGAAACACTAAATGTCTATTTATAGTTTAGAAACCTTTGGAAAGAGATAAGAATCAAAAACTTACCTTATCTAGAAATTTTTAGGACGGCGATCCGGATCGGATTTACTGCGATCCGGATCATCGTAGCGAGTCAGACAATTCCAGAAAAACAAGGGTTCGGGATCCGGATTGAAATGCCCGATCCGGATCGTTCATGTATTCCAGCAAAAAACCCATGTTCGGGATCCGGATCGAAATGACCTTTGATCCGGATCGGATTTGCTAATGAACAAGCACCCTTCGGGATCCGGATTGGACTGTCTGATCCGGATCCTGAACATGTGTCACGCCCCGGGGGTTTTACTTTAGCGGAAACGATACCTCAAAGTACGCGTAGAGAGCGTACAAATTTTTTTGTTTAAAAACCTCCTTCCCCGGCGCGTGCCCAGACCCGCCACATATACAGATTTACTCGAAAAATCGGGCAGAGTCTCCTCTGTATATGCACGGCGTCGCGGCTGTTACAATAGTCGAACATAAGCAATCATTTTCCCATTTAATCACAACAGTTCGAAGTAGTACGGTGCATGAGGACTAAACAATACCCGTGGCCAGTCAAGTTGAAAGTATAAACTCACCGTTTTGAAAACAGGCCCGCACGGCCTTAGGTTTTGAAAACAGATTGGAAAACGGCATAAATCCACAAGGTTTAGAAAACGGGCCCAACGTGAACAATAAAGGAAACAATAGTGCATAACCAGAAAGAAAGTACTCAACATCCACACGACCCCACAAGGGTATCGAGAACCACACAATAACCTACAATTCCGAATGAAATGCAGAGAAAGTAAATACAACAGCATACTAGGGCTCCCTCAGCCCGACTGCTACCACCTCGGCCTCACCGTCGCCTACCTCTACCCCCTGGAGGTACCTGTCACAGAGTGGGTAGTCAGCGACACTATCATAAGAATAGTACTAAAGCAGTAAAGTAATACCAAGCCACAAAAGTAAGACTAGCCGGAACAACCGCTCTACTCGTAACGGTAACTCGCAACCACCTGTACCACCTGTAACACCTGCAACCCCGGTATCACCTGTAACACCTGACCGCGTCGGGCACCTATCCCGGCGATCGCACACCTGACCACATCGGGATCCAATCCCGACAGGTCGCACACCTGACCTCATCGGGATCCAATCCCGACAGGTCGCACACCTGACCTCATCGGGATCCAATCCCGACAGGTCGCACCGCTCGCACCTCGCTGCCTCAAACCCTACACCTACGGGGGCCCCCACTACGTCACCTCGTGGGGTAACACGGGTCGAAGACCGCCTTTCCGGAAAAGAGCACCCTTTGCGGTGGCCAGACCGCGGGTGCGCGTGTCGCAACTCGAGCATAAGTAGCCAAAACACGGGGTAATATAGTACATCATAGAAACCGTCAGTGTTAGTACCGATTAACAATAAAAAGCCCCTTTCGGTTTACCAACACAATACTCTGCCTCGACCGTAAAACCACCCTGTTGTCGCGCTCCTGACTGATGTTAGGTTCTCTCGCGTCTCGGGTGCCCGCCCGGACCTACACGAATCTGTCATAGAGGAGTCAGAAACTTAAGACTTTGTCAGATTAACGACGAGAGCACCCGGCGCCCCCTCACCTTGCGTACAATTCGCACACGTACGCGCCTGGCCCCGCACGGCTGGGCGGCGTACTAACTGCGTGCGGCCGTCCGCATGCGGTGACGCCCGCATGCGGCGTTGTCCGCATGCGATGCCGCCCGCACCCGCATGCGGAGGCGCCCGCAAGCGGCGGCGCCCGCATGCGGCAGCCCGCATGCGGTGCCGCCCGCACCCGCATGCGGAGGCGCCCGCAAGCGGCGGCGCCCGTATGCGGCAGCCCGCATGCGGTGGCGCCCGCACCCGCATGCGGTGGCGCCCGCACCCGCATGCGGTGGCGCCCGCAAGTGGCGGCGCCCGCATGCAGCAGCGCCCGCAAGTGGCGGCGCCCGCATGCGGCAGCCCGCATGCGGTGCCGCCCGTAAGTGGCGGCGCCCGCATGCGGCAGCCCGCATGCGGTGCCGCCCGCACCCGCTGCGGAGGCGCCCGCAAGCGGCGGCGCCGGCATGCGGCAGCCCGCATGCGGTGCCGCCCGCACCCGCATGCGGAGGCGCCCGCAAGCGGCGGCGCCCGCAAGCGGCGGCGCCCGCATGCGGCAGCCCGCATGCGGTGCCGCCCGCACCCGCATGCGGAGGCGCCCGCAAGCGGCGGCGCCCGCATGCGGCAGCCCGCATGCGGTCGCGGCGCCGCCCGCATGCGGACGCACGCGGCGCCGCCCTCATGCGGCGCCGCCCGCATGCGCGGCTCCGGTAGTGGCGCCGACTCCCCTCCCTTTTTCCTAAGAAAACCAAGAAACGACCAAATCAAGAACCCTAAGCCATGCTTACCTGGGTTTCGTCGGCTAGGGTTGATCTAGGGAATGATCGTCCTGTTCTTGGGTGAAGGGTATGCCGGCGATCTTCCTTCTCCTCACCCGCTCCGCCTTGCTTCTCCTCTCGATCGATTGGGGAAAGGTACGGTAAGGTTGGGAAACTGAAAGGTTGGGGAAGTGGGTTTTCGTTCCTTTGGGGTTTCGTACGCAGGGGGAGTTAAGGGGAGTTGTAGGGAGTGGCCGGTAGTTGGGGGAAGTGGTGGGAAGTTGGGGCTGTTCATGGGAAGTTGTGGGGAAGTGGTGGGAAGTTGGGGGAAGTGGTGGGAAGTTGGGGGCGGTTCGTGGGGAGTTGTACGATGGGGAAAACGCGGGAGTGATTAAGGTGACGGGAGCGGTTAAATTGGGTAAAGGGAATAAACCCAGTTCAAGTTAAAACGGGTACAAGTCGGGTGCGAACCAGAGTCCGGTCTGTGTGAAAAACCGCGTTAACCACCTGAACCATTAGTTACCTTCCGGAATTTATTCCGGGAGATTCCGGCGTCGGAATTCAAAACCGATTTCGCCGCCGTTCTCCGTTTCGCGAGCCCTATTAACTAAAAATACCCGCGGGCCCCGACGGTCTGTCCGGAAACAAGGAATTATTCGATCACCCTCCAGCCCCCGAAACGAAATGCGGAATTAACGAAACCAAAAGTAGACCCTTAAAATATTTTAAACCAGCGGCTACTACACCACTCACCTCTTAAAACGAGTTTCGTCCTCGAAACTCAATCCTGGTTCGCGGTAAAGAGATAAGGGTAGCCCTCTCTCATCTTCGATTCTAGTTCCCACGTCGCTTCCCGCTCCTCGTGGTTGTTCCAGTGCACTTTCACATAGGGGATGTCTCGGTTTCGAAGCGTCTTACTTTCTCTTGCTAGTATTCGCACAGGGGTTTCCTCGAAGCTTAGGTCCTCCTTTAGTTCGAGTGTTGAGACGTCTAGGACGTGCGACGAGTCGGGGAGGTATTTCTTGAGCATCGAAACGTGGAATACGTCATGAATCCGGTTGAGGTTCGGTGGTAGGGCAAGGCGGTAAGCCACTGGGCCAATCCGTTCCAGGATCTCGAATGGCCCCACGAACCGCGGGCTTAGCTTGCCTTTTAACCCGAATCGCTTGATTCCCCTGGACGGCGAGACCCGCAAAAACACGTGTTCTCCCACCTGGAACTCTAAGTCGCGGCGTCTTCGATCCGCGTAGCTCTTTTGTCGACTCTGGGCAGTTAGTAAGCGCTGTCTGATGAGGCGCACCTTCTCTTCTGTTTCTTCCACCAAGTCGGGTCCCAAGAACTTCCGTTCTCCCAAGTCGTCCCAACAGATCGGGGATCGGCAGCGTCTCCCGTATAAGGCTTCGTAGGGTGCCATCAGTATGCTGGCCTGGTGGCTATTGTTGTAAGCAAATTCTACAAGTGGTAGGTAACGCTCCCAACCGACTCCCCAATCGAGTACACAGGCCCGAAGCAGGTCTTCTAGCGTCTGTATCACTCGCTCCGACTGCCCGTCTGTCTGAGGGTGGAAGGCTGTGCTGAAGTGCAATTTAGTCCCCAAGGCTTGTTGCAGGCTCTGCCAAAACTTTGAGACGAAACGCGTGTCTCTGTCTGATGTGATCGATGCCGGTACTCCATGCAGTCTCACAATTTCGCTGAGATAGACCTGAGCCAACCGCTCCCTGGTCCAATTTGTGTGAATCGGCAGGAAGTGCGCTGACTTAGTTAGCCGGTCCACCACAACCCATATTGTGTCATGTCCTTGCTGTGAACGTGGAAACCCGGTGACAAAGTCCATGGTGATATGATCCCACTTCCACTCCGGTACCGGTAAGGGTTGTAACTTTCCTGCCGGTCGTTGATGTTCCGCCTTTATTTGTTGACACACCAGGCAATGAGCTACAAATTGAGTTACATCCCTCTTCATCTTGGGCCACCAGAAGGTCTGCTTAAGGTTCCTGTACATCTTTGTACCTCCTGGATGCGCTGCATAAGGGGCGCTGTGTGCCTCGGACAGAATTTCCTTCTTCAATTCTGGGGTATCCGGCACACACATCCGCCCGCGGAACCGTAGGGTGTCATCGCCTTCCAATGAAAAGTCCCCTTCCTGATCCGGTGAGATCTTGTCTCTTACGAGCTGTAAGTGCGAGTCCGCCTGCTGTCCCTCTCGAATCTTTTCTAGCAGTGTTGGTTTGACCACCAGAGTTAGAAGTTGCGCAACCGTGCCTGCTGGCACTACTTCCAACCCTAGTCGTGAAAATTTCACGATCAAGTTGCTCTGTTCAGTCATCGCATCTACTGATCCTCCCTACAATCGCCCCTTCCTGCTCAGAATGTCCGCTACCACGTTTGCTTTCCCGGGGTGATATTGGATCGTTAGGTCGTAATCCTTCAATAATTCAAAACACCGCCTCTGATGTCATCGTCGGGGGTGGTGACACCTTGTCTGCTACAGTCGCGGTAGTGGCTACTCCCGCGAAGTTCCTCCTCCGGGGTTTTGAACAAACCAACAAACTAGGTAGGGTTCTCTCCTCAGAACCACTTGTAAGGGTTCCTACCTAGCGTTCACAACTCCTCAGGCGGACTAGGGGAGTAACCCCGCTCCTATCCTATATAAACCCCCCCCCCCCCCCCCCGACACAACCGCACAGTGCGCGGAGAAAGAAAAAGGCAAAAACGGAAGATGGGAATCGATGCCTAACCAAAGAAAAACGATAAAAGGGAAAAATATATATATATATATATATATATACGTGTTCTAGGCTTCTGCATCACTGCTCCCCGGGGCGGCTGGGGAGGTCCGTCCACAACCTCTGGGCCAGCTACGTTCGACGTGGCGGGGTGGGGTCTCGGTATCGGAGGAGTCCGTCAGGCGTGGGTCGTCGGGTCTCGGTGCCGGGGGTCTGGTGATGCCCGGCCTCCGGGGGCACTCGTAACGTGTGTGGCCCGGCCTGCCACACCGGAAGCAATGCTCATCCCGCCAAGGGCAATCCATCATTGGATGCGCACCGTCACAAATGACGCATGGCGTCGGTGGTGCAGGTCCCTCCCACATCGCCTGCCCGGGTTTCGGCCCGTTCCTCTGGCGCTTGGTCGCTCTGCCGCAATGGTAGGGGCCCCCTGTCGGGCCGGGGTAGGGGTGTGCCCGTCGTGTACGCTCTAGCTCCGCGCGCACGGCCAAGTTGACCGCTCCCTGAAAGGTGGAAACGCCAGTCGGTGGTATCCCACGGGGGTTAACACCACCGGTGCCGTGCTGGGCGCGGTCGACACTCTCGAGCTCCTGAGTCAGTATACCCACGTGCTCCGCGAGAGTTAGCAATTGCCCAGCCACGTCGCGCAGCTGGTTGCGTAGTAAGCGGTTCGCCTCTGCCGCAAGGTCCATGTCTGGCAGTAGTTACCTACCCAAAATCGAGCTTCTATCTTGTGCACACCAAGGAAACACATTAGTCCCAGCATACCAAGAAAACCGTGCGTAAATAATTCACACAAATTCCCCTTCCCCCACGTTCACTCACGTCCTACACCCTTACGTCCCACGCATTTCATTTATTCGTAGTTAAGTGTGATATCTTGGTGGATGTTGGGCCGTCACTGTTGTGATTAAAGCAAAGTCTCTGATACCATCTTAATCTGTCACGCCCCGGGGGTTTTACTTTAGCGGAAACGATACCTCAAAGTACGCGTAGAGAGCGTACAAATTTTTTTGTTTAAAAACCTCCTTCCCCGGCGCGTGCCCAGACCCGCCACATATACAGATTTACTCGAAAAATCGGGCAGAGTCTCCTCTGTATATGCACGGCGTCGCGGCTGTTACAATAGTCGAACATAAGCAATCATTTTCCCATTTAATCACAACAGTTCGAAGTAGTACGGTGCATGAGGACTAAACAATACCCGTGGCCAGTCAAGTTGAAAGTATAAACTCACCGTTTTGAATACAGGCCCACACGGCCTTAGGTTTTGAAAACAGATTGGAAAACGGCATAAATCCACAAGGTTTAGAAAACGGGCCCAACGGGAACAATAAAGGAAACAGTAGTGCATAACCAGAAAGAAAGTACTCAACATCCACACGACCCCACAAGGGTTTCGAGAACCACACAATAACCTACAATTCCGAATGAAATGCAGAGAAAGTAAATACAACAGCATACTAGGGCTCCCTCAGCCCGACTGCTACCACCTCGGCCTCACCGTCGCCTACCTCTACCCCCTGGAGGTACCTGTCACAGAGTGGGTAGTCAGCGACACTATCATAAG
The DNA here is from genome assembly GCA_029204045.2 of Tillandsia leiboldiana. Lineage (NCBI taxonomy): Eukaryota > Viridiplantae > Streptophyta > Magnoliopsida > Poales > Bromeliaceae > Tillandsia > Tillandsia leiboldiana. The sequence goes on from CM055070.1 coordinate 23,170,942, forward strand.
AATAGTACTAAAGCAGTAAAGTAATACCAAGCCACAAAAGTAAGACTAGCCGGAACAACCGCTCTACTCGTAACGGTAACTCGCAACCACCTGTACCACCTGTAACACCTGCAACCTCGGTATCACCTGTAACACCTGACCGCGTCGGGCACCTATCCCGGCGATCGCACACCTGACCACATCGGGATCCAATCCCGATAGGTCGCACACCTGACCTCATCGGGATCCAATCCCGACAGGTCGCACCGCTCGCACCTCGCTGCCTCAAACCCCACACCTACGGGGGCCCCCACTACGTCACCTCGTGGGGTAACACGGGTCGAAGACCGCCTTTCCGGAAAAGAGCACCCTTTGCGGTGGCCAGACCGCGGGTGCGCGTGTCGCAACTCGAGCATAAGTAACCAAAACACGGGGTAATATAGTACATCATAGAAACCGTCAGTGTTAGTACCGATTAACAATAAAAAGCCCCTTTCGGTTTACCAACACAATACTCTGCCTCGACCGTAAACCCACCTTGTTGTCGCGCTCCTGACTGATGTTAGGTTCTCTCGCGTCTCGGGTGCCCGCCCGGACCTACACGAATCTGTCATATAGGAGTCAGAAACTTAAGACTTTATCAGATTAACGACTAGAGCACCCGGCGCCCCCTCACCTTGCGTACAATTTGCACACGTACGCGCCTGGCCCCGCACGGCTGGGCGGCGTACTAACTGCGTGCGGCCGTCCGCATGCGGTGACGCCCGCATGCGGCGTTGTCCGCATGCGGTGCCGCCCGCACCCGCATGCGGAGGCGCCCGCAAGTGGCGGCGCCCGCATGCGGCAGCCCGCAAGCGGCGGCGCCCGCATGCGGCAGCCCGCATGCGGTGTCGCCCGCACCCGCATGCGGAGGCGCCCGCAAGTGGCGGCGCCCGCATGCGGCAGCCCGCATGCGGTGCCGCCCGCACCCGCATGCGGCGGCGCCCGCAAGTGGCGGCGCCCGCATGCGGCAGGGCCCGCAAGTGGCGGCGCCCGCATGCGGCAGCCCGCATGCGGTGCCGCCCGCAAGTGGCGGCGCCCGCATGCGGCAGCCCGCATGCGGTGCCGCCCGCACCCGCATGCGGAGGCGCCCGCAAGCGGCGGCGCCCGCATGCTGCAGCCCGCATGCGGTGCCACCCGCACCCGCATGCGGAGGCGCCCGCAAGCGGCGGCGCCCGCATGCTGCAGCCCGCATGCGGTGCCTCCCGCATGCGGCGCCGCCCGCATGCGGACGCACGCAGCGCCGCCCTCATGCGGCGCCGCCCTCATGCGGCGCCGCCCGCATGCACGGCTCCGGTAGTGGCGCCGACTCCCCTCCCTTTTTCCTAAGAAAACCAAGAAACGACCAAATCAAGAACCCTAAGCCATGCTTACCTGGGTTTCGTCGGCTAGGGTTGATCTAGGGAATGATCGTCCTATTCTTGGGTGAAGGGTATGCCGGCGATCTTCCTTCTCCTCACCCGCTCCGCCTTGCTTCTCCTCTCGATCGATTGGGGAAAGGTACGGTAAGGTTGGGAAACTGAAAGGTTGGGGAAGTGGGTTTTCGTTCCTTTGGGGTTTCGTACGCAGGGGGAGTTAAGGGGAGTTGTAGGGAGTGGCCGGTAGTTGGGGGAAGTGGTGGGAAGTTGGGGCGGTTCGTGGGAAGTTGTGGGGAAGTGGTGGGAAGTTGGGGGAAGTGGTGGAAGTTGGGGGCAGTTCGTGGGGAGTTGTATGATGGGGAAAACGCGGGAGTGATTAAGGTGGCGGGAGCGGTTAAATTGGGTAAAGGGAATGAACCCAGTTCAAGTTAAAACGGGTACAAGTCGGGTGCGAACCAGAGTCCGGTCTGTCTGAAAAACCGCGTTAACCACCTGAACCGTTAGTTACCTTCCGGAATTTATTCCGGGAGATTCCGGCGTCGGAATTCAAAACCGATTTCGCCGCCGTTCTCCGTTTCGCGGGCCCTATTAACTAAAAATACCCGCGGGCCCCGACGGTCTGTCCGGAAACAAGGAATTATTCGATCACCCTCCAGCCCCTGAAACGAAATGCGGAATTAACGAAACCAAAAGTAGACCCTTAAAATATTTTAAACCAGCGGCTACTACAACATGTCCCATGTCCAGTTTTTGATTTTTATGCAATTAAAAATTCATCCAAGTGTTTCTACACTATAAGAAAGTATTCGGCCAAAATTATTTAGTTAACCATACCTGATCCTTTTGAATACTTTCTTCTTGAGATTGATGTAACTGATCCACAATTCTTCAACTTCAATCTTCAAGACTCAAGACACTGAGTGTCAACTTGAGCTCTTGTTGAATCTTCTCTAAGTCTTTGATTGCTGATTGACAATTTGATCCCTTTAAGACTCCGACTCAACTCACTGACTTGACTCACGAAATATGCCAACACCAAAATGCCGTAACATCTGCCTCCAAAGGCTCCAAACTCAATCTTACGAGTCGGGGTGGTTCATCTGCCAAATCCGGCTGAATAGATCGATCATGTCCCACAGCTCCTCTGCTGTCAACTATCCACCCTGCCTCGGTGCCTCGCCACTAAACATTGGCACAGAGGGAGGCTACTCACTCCATCGGTGCCACAGAAATCCCCGCCCCTGAGGATACTGCAACCGGGTGGTCTCAGAAGGAAGCTCTGTCGAGCTGCCCGCTGCTCCGACAACTGTGTCACTAAAACCAGCTGCTCGCTCACTCTGCTGCTTATATGCCTCTACAAATCCTGTCATCTGGGTCCGGAGCTCTCTGACCTCAATCCGGGTATCCGGCCCAAAACCAACCGCTCAAGCTCAACTGCTATGACAGGATGCACACGGGTCAACACCCAGCGTCGGGGAGACACCGCTCGCCACGACGAAACCACGAAACAGCACACAACAACGCTCAACCCAATCCAGCGAAAGTCTAAAGCATGTCACCCGTTCCACAGCATTATGTTGTCTGCAGCCAACATAATCACTTAGGAGAATAAACATGCCAATCACTCTTCCCGTCCCTTGGGAGAGGTATAAAACTCAATCAGGACTCTCACTATAAATCACGACTCTCACGAAGTCAACCAAGGGTCAAACCATAAGCCTAGGGTTTCTAAGTCCACTATGACCTACAACCTAGGCTCTGATACCAACCTAATCTGTCACACCCCGGGGTCGAAACTGTGACCCGGGCTCGCCAACAGATCCGCCACCTATGCCAAACCCCGCATAGGCGAAGCGTCCTACCTGCAAGAAAAGTACTACAGCTAACAGATATCAGAGCTATAAAAGAAAATCTGCTGTATAACTAAAATCAACCACTGTACAACTGGAAATAATACAACAATGTCCATCTCCCAAAAATGATAATCATACAATATCCTCATATACAAAGCTCAAAACTCAATAGGGAGATATCCCAAATAAATACATCAGTGTACAGGCTCTCCATACATATCATATCCTCACTACATGAGTCTCTCAAAAGAGGAAAACAAAATAGCCAATCTACTGCAGGTCTCCTCTGAAGGGGTACCGCTACTCTCCAACGACGGGTAGGGATCTAGCTCGCGACTCTCTCGCCTCGATCAACAACCGCAGAATCAGCAACACCCGCTAAGACTCTGCAAAACAAAGGAGAGGAAGGAAAAAGGAGGGGGAAAACCCCCAAAGGGTGTGAGAACTACACCAAAAAGGGAGTTCTCAGTGGGTACCACCGCCAGACCCGACGGTCTGCCCAGTAAGTCCTCAAGAGACATAAAATAACCAAAGCCGTGAGAACTGAACAAGAACGCTGATGACACTCAACAGCTACTACGCCTCCATCCAAATGCTCAAGAGGGGAGAATCAAAGAATGGTATGCAACCACTAGCACATGAAGTGCACAATCGACCCAATCGAGCTGACTGCCACATCTGGTCTAGTCAAACCTGCGCCCCACCTACAACCACCTCCCGCTGCCGGGCAGGAATTACGTAGGGTGTCCAAACGGACTAACTCGCTATCGAGTAGTGGCTCATGCAGGCAATGGTCAAAATCCACGCTCCCTCTCAGAACGGATAGACTCAATCAAGATCACCGAACCTCTCGCACAATGGACGACAACTCACAACGACCCCGGGACCACCGTCAATCCCCAAACGGTTCCCAACAACACTAGCACTGACTCCACTCGGTCCCCCTGACACGAGCGCAACAATAAAGTAAATGCATGTAATAACCTCAATCTAGTGCCACCGGTAAAACTGGTACTGCCTGCTATGTCTGACAAATCGGGTATGCTGGCTAACGCATAACACCGATAAGGGATGGGAGTCTCAAGGACTCAAAGTATGTATATCGCACACTCCGGAGTGGCACTCGAGGGGAGCGACCCACATGAGTAAAGTATCACTGTAACAAGTATCGTAAGTAGTATAAATCAGCAGGACTGGATCATGACTTTGATCAAAGTGGGAAAGCCCAACCACTAAAGAAAGCCTCGGTCCTCAATCAGATGCAAAAGTACTCAAATAGTGGGAATCTCCGTCCACTAGAGAAAACTGATACCCAATCTGATGCAACAGCAAACATCCGGTCAACCGCCCAATATCAGCGGTTGCCGCAATACCCTGCCGTCTATAACCAAGTCCTATAGCCGACCTCCGGTCAACCGCCCAATATCCGCGGTCACCGCAAAACCCTGCCAACAGCAATCCAGCACAACCCGTCCCTGACACCAATGTTGTGAGGACCCGGAACCCCACGATGAGTTTACTGGTTGATTGGCAGCCTACGGAGGCCTACGTGGTGTGTCGGTGGTGTTTTGTGCACAAGTGATGGACTTCGGGCATAAAATGGATCACGTGGGTGATCGGTTGACCCCTTCAGAGCTTTAGAAGTGGTTTCCTGCGAAACGGATATTAAAATTGGGCTCAGCGCGAAGTTTGGACAAAAGAACACCTTCCCGGATGCCTTTGACAATTTTTAGAGTTGGAATTTGGCAAAACGGATAGCGGATTTGGATTCAACGCGCGAAAACGATGAAAATGGACTATTCATTTGTATTTTTCGGAGCCCGGATACGAAAACACGGTTTTCGAGGCAAGGGGGCACTGTTCCGGCGGCTGGGGCAGCACCGGCGACGGCGGAGGGCGGCGGCGCGGGCTCGGGCAGGCACAGGCGCGGCGGCGGGCAGGCGCGGGCAGCGCGCAGCGCGCGGGCAGGCACGCGGGCACGCGGGCAGGTGTGCGGTCCACGGGGCCGGCGTGCACCAGAGGGCAGGACACGTGGCATGTTATTACTGGTCGGTGCTGTGGACGCGGTTCACGGAACGATTGCGTGGGGCCTCGGGGCGTGTGCGTACAGCGTTGGCAGGCGGCGCGCACAGGCGCGCACGTGGGCACGCGTTGACGGATTTCCCGCGCTGGACGCGCCACGCGTCGACGCCGCATTGGGCCACGTGGCGCAAGGTGAGCGGCGGGCTTCGCTGTCGCCTGTTCGGGGGGTAACGTGGAGGCTCGAAAGGAATTCGGGCCCGCACAGTGTTGGGCCGGGCCCAACACTATAGCGGCCCGGAAGAAACGGGCGCCCGAAACCAGGGACTCAAGCGGCATTTTCTGAATTGTTTCTTCCAGCCTATATATAGTCCGAGTTCTTCAGCAGAGAACTCTTTTCCTGCTCATCCCCTCACTGTGCAACCTTCACGAGAGTTTCTCCTCTCCCAGAACTGGATTCATTTGTAGATTCCCGAATTTTTCTGCGGCACCCATCCCGAGGTTCTCATTTTTACGGCGCGGTGCGACGTTCGTTCATGTGTGATCCCCTTCGTCGCATTTTGGTACGAGGACTCCTCCGGCTTACTCCGACCACTATTTTCGTCGATTCTTGCGCCGTTGGCTTCACGACAGGTAGGGCTACGATCTTTGTGATTTGAGCTTCCCTTTATTTCGAGTTTATCTTGGAGTTTCCCGAGCTTTCTTTTGACCCATTTTCTTGGGCGGAGTTTGGGACAGCGCCGCAGTGTTTCGGCGATAACTTTGCGCTCGGACATCGGATGGAGACGTGCCTGTACACTTTTTGCATCTACACATCGCAAGGAACGTCCTCAAATTTTCCTGAATTTTTCTGAGTTTTTCTCAAAGGTGAAAACCCCCTTTTTCCAGAGCTATGTGCTATAGTTTTTGTACAGGATTCTTTTGAGAGGGTCACTTTGTCGGATTTTTATCTTGATGTACAAGACTCGGATTTGAACTTGCAGGTACTCGTTTCGACCGGTTCGTCGCGAGGATCGTGATAGTATTTTCTTGGATTTTTTTTGGGATCAACTTGGAGGTGAAAATTGCCTGAAATTGGACTATTGGTATTTGGACAGCATGTGTTTGAGTGTGATGTTGTATTGGTTGTGTGATTAATTATATTCTTTGGGGTTGTTGTGATCAGTGTTGTGGCGAATCTTTGTGTTGAGCGTGGATTTCACCTTTGGACAAGGATCTAGCTTTCGAGGTGGGTGTTGTTGTAAACCTCCTACTTTTGATTTCCCACTAGGCATATTAGAGTGTTGCTTGATCATGTTGCTAGTTAGAATTGTGAAATTGACCTAGCATGCTTGTATGAGATTATGGATTCATTGTTACTACTTGCATTGTTAGAGAACTGAATGTTAGTAAGTTGTGTTTCCTTGCTTTAGATGTGTAGTTTAAACACATGGAAATCATGCTAAATCCAAATCATGTTGTATGTATAATGGAAGGTTTGGGCATGTGGTTAGAGTTCATATTCTAGAAAGATTACTTGTTAGTGAGTTCCTATCTTTGCAACAAAATATTGAAAGTGATTGTATCTTGAAAAGCAAGGTGTTAGGGAAATTCATTATTCTTGTGAAAGCTTGTGGTTAGGGCTTGCATCTTGAAAAGCTTATTGTTAGTAGATCATGTATCAAGATTGTATCATGTATCATGTATTATGCATCATGTACATTGGAGGTTCTATGTCACGCCCCGGAGTTTCCAACATTGCGGAAAAACATACCCATTTTTTTTTCTAATATATTTTACTGAACCTTGCCTCCGGCGCGCACCAGACCCGCCGCATATACAAATTCACTCCCCAAACGGGCGGAGCCTCCTTTGTATATGCACGGCGTTGCCAACAAGTCGAATACTTTAACCATTCCAAACATGACAGGCACAGAGGAGAGAATATATTAAATCACATCATCACCACTATTCTATAAGACAAGAGCATAAACCCATGGGTTTTGAAAATCGGTACTCACTCGACACCCAGTTTTCTAAAACGTTTTCACAAACTCTTTGTGCGGCCATTAACTTGAAAGGATAAATCCACGGGTTTTAAAATCGGTGCCCACACGACACTTGCTTTGAAAACACTTTTGAAACCGGTTTGCATTTGAAAGCAAGCCACAATTACACATCCTATCATTCACCAGTTAATTACAAGAAAATCCTCATCCCAACATCCATCAGAAACCACAGTAAATGAATCACAGTTAAACTAACCATAGTATAATGAAATAACCAAAAGTAAAGAAGATAACGTATCGTTTTACTAGCCCTCTTGGCTAGTGTCCTCTAACTGATGCCTCACCATCGTCCCGAATTCCACCCCTACTCGAACCTGTCACAGTGTGGGTTGTCAGTGACTGATAAAGTAGAAGAAACATGTAAGTACACGCAATAATAGATTGAACACACCGAATCACCGGAGCATTTACTTTCCCCCTCCCCCTCATGTATCGCTAAATCCCTGTTGAAAGTCCCGCTGGGCACCTACCCCAGCTTCAGAATGTTTTGGGCCCCAACCCCAATACCGTACTCATCTTCTTGGTGCCTCCAGCCCCTCCACTGCCCAAGTAGCAGTCGCCTCTCCTTGAGGGGTCCCCACTAACCTCCCCTTGTGGGGTACACGGGTAAATGACTTACCATCTTTCATAAAAAATACATCCTCTGCGGTGGCCAAACTGCCGGTGTGCGTGTAAGCAATATGAGTATTTTATTTTGCCTTGCGACCTCAGCCGCTTTAGTCAGAACAGTATAACGCACCTACGACCGCAGCCGCTTTTATCGACATATAAAAAGGGATTCACATGCTATGGGGTTAATCAAACTATCAACATATCTACTTTATCAAACGAGTATTCGGAAACGACACCACACCGGTAATAACCAATACCTACCCACCTCGATTATGCGAAACGTGTACTCCGGAGACTGAACCTTGCTCTCTGTTGACGCTCGGACCTAGAAGTAGTCCCCAAAAGAGCCGTGGTCAGATCAACAATATAATAGTGGATAAACCGAGCCCAACAACTCAAAAACACTAAGGACAACTTGACCCGGCGGTGGTGCCCGCGCGCGTTGAGCGACGCGGACGCCCCCGCGGAGTTGCGGGTCGTACGGCCGCGCGGGCACCGGCCCCGTGCGGCATTTGTCGTGACTGCGCGGACCCTAGCTCCGGATCGGATTCGTCTTTTTCCTTTTCTCTCTCTTTCTTTCGGGAGGAGATACAAAATAATCTTTTTGTACGACAAAAAAACCACATCGGGTATTTTAAAATCCTAATTAATTCCTCAATCAATTAATTCCTCAATTAATTAATTCCTCAATTAATTAATTCCTCAATTAAGATCCATCGGGATAATTCTTTAAAGATAATTCCCTCTTTTTCCTTGGAAAGCGTGCCAAATCACTTACGCGGATTTTGATGCACCCCCTGGCCATTGCGATCACTTTCTACCCCTTTCCGGGAGTTTCGCAAGTCAGAATCCGGATCCGATCGCACTGCCGTTCTCCGTTTTTCGAGCTCTATCGCAGAAAAATACCCGCACCTCCGAATTATCGACTCAAGTAAACCCGTTACACTAGTTACATTTAAACGGAAACTTTATTAGCAGGAGGTGTTAAGAGTTACAAAATCTATGATATTACACCACTCACCTCTTAAAAGAAGTTTTGTCCTCGAAACTTAATCTCACTCGTCGCTAAATAACTCGGGGTAACACTCTCTCATTTTTGTTTCAAGTTCCCACGTCACCTCGCGCTCCTTGTGGTTATTCCATTGCACCTTTACGTAGGGGATCGTCCGGTTCCGAAGGTTCTTTTCTTCTCTTGCCAAGATCCGCATCGGCGTTTCTTCGAAGCTCCAGTCTTCCCGCAGTTCAACGGTCGAGGCGTCGAGGACGTGCGACGGATCAGATAAGTATTTCCGGAGCATCGAAACGTGGAAAACGTTATGCACCCGTTCAAGATTTGGCGGTAAGGCCACCGGTACGCCACCGGGCCCACGCGCTCCAAGATTTCGAACGGTCCCACATACCGTGTGCTCAACTTCCCTCTTATGCCGAACCGCCTCGTCCCCTTAGACAGTGACACGCGCAGCAACACATGATCCCCTACCGTAAATTCCAACTCCCGTCGCCTCTGGTCCACGTAACTTTTCTGTCGGTTCTGGGCGGTCAACAACCGCTGCCTGATAAGGCGCACCTTTGCTTCCGTTTCCTCTACGAGGTCTGGCCCCAAGAGTTTCCGCTCTCCCAAATCGTCCCAGCAAATGGGCGATCGACACCGGCGTCCGTACAAGGCTTCGTACGGTGCCATCTGAATACTAGCCTGATAGATATTATTGTAAGCAAATTCCACGAGGGGTAGGTAACGCAACCACCCCTCCCCCAGGCCTAGCACACAAGCTCGAAGTATATCTTCGAGAATCTGTATCACTCGTTCCGATTGCCCGTCCGTCTGGGGGTGAAATTGTCACGCCCCGGGGTCGAAACTGCGACCCGGGCTCGCCAACAGATCCGCCATCTGTACGGAAACTGCTGCACAAACGAAGCGTCTACCCTGCAAGTCAGATCTATAGCTAAAAATATGTATCAGAGCTGAAACTAAAACCAAAAGCTATAGAATAAAACTGAACATCTGGAATAGTAAAATCTCCACTTGTACACAAATCCTCAAGGTACAAGTCTCAATGGAATAAAACAAATACTATCCTCACAAGTCTCTTAGAATGTCCAGTACAAAAGTGAAAACATAAAATACACCGGGTACATCTACCTCAGACTCTCAATACTGGTAAGGAACTAATCGTCCGCGTCCTCACCTCGATCTACTGTCTCCGCGCGAACCAAGCCGGAACAGCTGCCTCAACCTGTCACCGCAGCGTGTGATGACCTGGATCTCCGCAGTGCTGTTGCAGTACGTTGGGTGGCTTCTAGAGGCCTACGGGGTGCGTTGGAGGTGTTTGTGCACCAATTGGACACAGGTGGCGGACTTCGGGCTTAAATGGATCACGTGGGTGATCAGTGGACTCCGTCGGATCTTCGGAAGTGGTTTCGCGCAAAATGGATATTAAAATTGGGCTCGGCGTGAAGTTTGGATTAAAGAACACCTTTTCGGATGCCTTCGGCAAATTTTGGAGTTAGAATTTGGCAAATCGGACATCAAATTCGGATTCAGCGCGCGAAAACGGTCAAAACAGACTACCCACTTGTGATTTTTGAGCACCGGTTACTGTTCACGCCGGAACAGTAACTCCGGCCGGCGGCGGGCAGCGGCGGAGCACGGCGGACGGGCTCGGGCAGGCGGCGGAGCGGCCGCGGGCAGGCGCGCGGGTGCGCGGGCAGGCGCGCGGTCCATGGTCGGCGTGCACTAGAGGATGGGGACACGTGGCATGTTGAGATTGCTCGGTGCAGTGGACTTGGATCACGGAGCAGGCGGGCGCGGTGCATGGACCGGTCTGGACACGTGGCGTCTTGCGGTTGGTGGGCTCACGGGGGCGGGCTCCACGGAGGCGCACCGGGGCGCCTCGGGGTGCGTGCGCGTCAGGGCGCCAGGCGGCGTGGCAGGCGGCGACTGGGTGCTGTCGGCGACCTGTCAGGGCGGGCCACGTGGCGCCCCGCCATTGGCGGGCGCCACCTACCGCTTTGACCGGGCGCGGGCGACGTGGCGGGCGCAGAGCGGCTGGGGACGCTGTCCCGTGTTCCGGGGTGACGTGGCGCCACCAGGGGAATTCGGGCGCTCGTCGCAGGGCAGCCCGTGGAGCTTTCGGGCGCCCTGAAATGGTCATGCGCCCGAAAGTTGGGACAGAATTGGTATTTGTTGATTTGTTTTTCCAGCCTTTAAATAGGCCCCTGTTCAGCACTGAAGAGCTTCTTCTCTGCGCGAATTTTCACAGTGCCACCTTCACGAGATTTCTTCATCTCCCAGAGCCGGATCCATCTGCAGATTCCAGGATTTTTCTGCGGCACGCATCCTGAGGTTACCATTTTCACGGCGCGGCACGACGCTCGTTCGTTTGTGATCTTCTTCGTCGCATTTTGGTGCGAGGACTCCCCCGGCTTACTCCGACCTCCGATTGAGGCGATTCTTGCGCCGTTGGACTCACGACAGGTAGGGCTTCGATCTTCGTGTTTTGAGCTCCCCCTCTTTTCGAGTTTATCTTGGAGTTTCCCGAGCTTTCTTTTGACCCATTTCCGTGGGCGGAGTTTTGGACAGCACCACAGTGTTTCGGCGATATCTTCGCGCACAGGCATCGGATTGGGGTGATTCAAAAAGCGTTTTGCATCTACACATCACGAGGAATATCCCCAAATTTTCTTGGAATTTTATGAATATTTTTCGAAGGTGAGAAATCTCTGTTTACAGAAATTAGTGCTACAGTTTTTGACAGCAGTTTATTTCGGGGTGGTTTTCTTGTCGGATTTGTTTCTCAGGGTAGGAAATTCGGATTTGAGCGTGCAGGTACTGTTTTCGACGGGTTCGTCGCGAGGATTGTGACAGTATTTTTCTTGGAATTTTCCGAGCATTTTTCGCAGGTGAAAACAGGGAAACTGTGGACTGTTGTGTTTGGGGCAGATTTTGTGTGAGCATTGTATGTTAATTATGTATGTTCTTTTGGGAATTTTGTACAGCGATCGCGGCGGCTTATCGGTTTGGGCGAGAGCACTATTTGGACTTGGAATTAGCGATCGTTGTGGGTGGTTGTTATACTCCTTATTTTCTGACTTACCCACTAGGAGTATTAGAGAGATTCTTCTTGGACATCCATGATTGATAAATTGTAATTGGGACTTGCATGCTTGTGGATATCTGATAGTGGTTGGGACTTGTACATGTTTGTATGGATAGAATGTTAGCGTTTAACCTGGCATGTGGAATGGAATATTTATTTTGGACTATATGATTATCCTGTTAGTGGTTGGTACTATTTGAGGATTTTATGACATGCATAGGTGGATAGTGATGCTTTATTATGGAACATAGATTATAGACATGTGTGGTTGGATAAAATTTTAGCATGATGGTTATATCTATGTGGAGCGATTAATTGTTACACATGTGGAACCACTATTGGACGCCTTTTCCTTTATTTCCTTGAGAACACTTGCATGCTTGTATGGACATCTAGATAGGCCATCTTTTATCGCTACACTTTCATGCTGGAACTTGACTTAGGAAAAACCCTGTTTGCTTCTTTTCTCCTTTTTGTTAGTCAGGTGGTTCTTGTTGCTCGGGCTTGAGCAGGGGTTTGGGATAGTGTAGCCGGGGCCTGGATTGTGGACTATGGGTTTTGGCGGCGACCGCGGATATTGGGCGGTTGACCGGATGTCGGTTATAAGACATCGGTGATTGGGCATGATTATGGACTAGAGGGTTTTGTGGCAACCGTGGATAGTAGGCGGTTGACCAGATGTCGGATGTAGGACATGATTGTGATTGTGGGTTATTCCGGCGACCGCGGATATTGGGCGGTTGACCGGAGGTCGGTTGTTAGACCTGGTCGTGGATTGTGGGGTATTACGGCAATCGCGGATATTGGGCGATTGACCGGATGGTTACTTTTGCATCTGATTGGGAATCAATTTTCTTTTAGTGGAGGGTTGTGTTCCACTAGGGCTTTATAGTTGCGATCCAATCCTGCTTTTGTTACTTATCACACCGGCGCGGTTATTGCCCGGTGATGCTTTCCTTGTGTGGGTCGCTCCCCTCGAGATCCCCTCCGGAGGCCGGGGCCAGACAGTTATTGACGGTTTTGCTATCACATCGGCGCGGCTTATTTGCCCGATGCTGAGGGCGGCAGCAGGAGTCTTGCTATCACATCGGCGCGGCTGACTTGCCCGATGATGAGGGCGGTACAGATTGGGTTCATCTGGGACGGTTGGTTATGGTTGTATACGGTTATCACAGTCTAGGACTGCACTTTAGAGGCATAGTAGTGGTAGTTTTTCCTTTGCAGTAGTCTTTTTACTTACCACTCTTCTTCCCCTTTTGCCTCTGGTAGACCTAGTGGGTGTGTTCGGGGCGTGAGGCTTTACCCACTAGGGGAGGCTACTGGTTCACTAGTAGTTCTCACCCTCATTCTTCTTTTTCTTTTCTTCTCCTTTGTTTTGCAGAGCCTTCTGCGGGTGCTGCTGGACATACAGCGGCGGGTCGAGGAGAGAGGACGGCTGAGTAGCTAGACAGTGGGCCCGAGAGTGAGTAGCTAGACTGATACCTCTTATGTATCCTATCTCAGATGGTTGTACTTTTACTTTTTGGGGTCTGGCTTTAGCCAGCTGGTTGTATATTTGTGTTGAGCTGGGAGAGAGACTTGTACTTTATTTTACAGTCATTTTGTATTTTGCTTCCAGTTCAGTCTGAGATGTAGTATTTTCAGTTCTGCTCTGTTTTATTGCTCTATTTTAGTATCTGTTTTATTCGAGCAGGTTACCGGCGCTTCATGTATGCGGAAAATTTCGTGTGCACGGCGGATCTGTAGACGAGCCCGAGTTCTGGTTTACACTCGGGGCGTGATAGATTAGTTGGTATCAGAGCTTAGGGTTAGGTCATTTGGGACTTAGGGAACCCTAGGCTTTTCGGCGGACCCTAGGATGTTATTGCGTGGGAGACGCGACATTTTGCGAAAGTCGGTGATTTATTTGTTTGACTCTTCCTGTGAGTGAAGAGGGATCGACATATCCTATTTTTGTGGGACAGTTATGTTGGCTGCAGACAACATAAAGTTACAAAAATAGAGGGATGTCTTTGACTTTCGCTAGATTGGGTCGTGTGTGGTTGTGTGGCTGACTTGTGGTTTCTTGTGGCAGATGCCTCCCCGACGTCGGATTCCTACCGGGGGTGCCCCTACACCCCCTGTTGAGCCAGGACAGGCTGGACCTTCGGAGATTGCTGAGTTGAGGGCCTTGGTGGCCCAACTGGCTGAGACCAACCGCCGGCAGGAGCAGCGGATTGAGCAGCTACTGGCGCAGAGAGAGGCGCCGCCTCCAACAGTTTTTGAGGCCTCGGCACCACCCGTGGTACCACTTATACCGACGGCACCATCATCGAGTAGCGGGGCTCGGGGAGTGGCCCAGCCTTTGACCCCGGCCGAGGAGCAGGATATTGCTGACAAACTTGTTAAGTTTTGTCAGCACCGACCGCCTAGATTCTCAGGGCGGGACATGCAGCCGTGGGAGGTTGGAACATGGCTATCAGCGATGGAGAAGATTTTCAGGGACTTCTTCATCGACCCGAGGTACAGAGTTCATATGGCGGTACACTGCCTAGATGGAGATGCAGATATTTGGTGGCATCGAGTGGAGCCACGGGATTTTCAGATTTCTCGACAGTTACCCTGGTCTGAGTTTCGGCGTATGGTATTGGATACCTATTTTCCGACGAGCGTGAAGAGAAAACTGGAGGATGATTTGAAGAACCTTCAGCAGGGCGATCGGCCGGTTCAGGATTACTATCAGGAGTTCATACAGTTGCTTAACTGCGTGCCCTTTGTCGCCCGTGATGGGCCACACCAGGTCGAGTTATTCGAGGCAGGCCTCCGCAGCGAGATTTATACCCTAGTGCATGCACAGCGACTCCAGACTCTTAAGGAGGCCGTCGAGCATGCCGAATGGGTGGAGAGAGGCGACACAGTGGTGGCGAGGCGAGGCGGGATGGTCGCACAGAGTTCCGTTAGGAAACGACCAGTACCCGAGGACGAGGGACAGGCTAGTTTGCGGGGACCGCCGCGGTCTCAGTTACCTAGCCGTGGGCGTGCGGATCAGCGAGAGCCTAGTGGATCTCAGAGGCCATCGCAGCAGCAGCCGGAGTCTCAGCATCAGACACAGGGACAGCTTCAGCCGGGACAGCCACGGCTTCGTGACAGAGACAGATGTATATTCTGCGGGGGACCTCATTTGTCGCACACCTGTGATCAGAGGTGCGGTCGTTGTTACAGGTGTGGACAGCCAGGCCACATTCGAGCTTCGTGCCCCTTTTCGACTTCAGCGGCACCTTCATTAGCATCGGCTCCTTTTTTGCCTCAGCAGCAGTTGTCAGCTCAGCGGCTTTATGCTCCAGCGAGCGGATCACTTTCTTTTTACCCGGCGGATCACCGGCCGCCGGCTCAGAGCGGTCGGGTCTACGCCGCTCAGGTGGAGGATTTTACAGCAGCCGACCTTGTGGTGACAGGTATTATTTTTGTTATTTTATTGTATTTACTGGCATTGGTTTTGCATTGTCTAGCACTTGAGCATCCTAGTTATTGGTTTGGGGTGCATGTACTCCTTCGCATGGGTTAGGGGTAGGACGGTTACCAGGTGTTCGGGAGGTTTATATTCTCGATCCTCGGCTCGTATGGGAGTGTTGTTGGTCCTGCCCGGTGTAGTTGAGTCCTTGATAGTACCGGTAGACTTGATGGTCTAAAACTAGTTTTGGGTTTTGGATTTGGTACTTAGGACGGTTTGGCTGGCTCGGTTTTCTTCTTTTCGCGGCGGTTGATTGTGCCGCGAGGACGATCCTCTTAGGAGGGGCTAGGCCTGGAGTAGATGGTGTGCTGGGGTTACTCAGGGGCTATCTTTGCCTCTATGGTTTCGACTTTGTGAGCGGGGCGGGTGTTCCGCCGTGGGTGCGCAGCCTTTTTGGCTAGCGTGGTTGTGGGATACCCCGGGAGTGCGGAGGTACTCGCGTTGAGCTTTTTGCCTTTGGACTTGGTGGTTGGTTTATCGGGGCCCTGGGAGGAGCGGATGCTTGCACCGATGCAGACTACTTGGTAGCTCGAGCGGTTTGCCCAGCTGTACTTGGTTGAGGTACCGGGTTGAGGAATGACTTTAGTTTCGAGGACGAAACTTTTTTTTAGTGGGGGGGGATGTGATGACCTGGATCTCCGCAGTTCTGTTGCAGTACGTTGGGTGGCTTCTGGAGGCCTACGGGGTGCGTTGGAGGTGTTTGTGCACCAATTGGACACAAGTGGCGGACTTCGGGCTTAAATGGATCACGTGGGTGATCAGTGGACTCCGTCGGATCTTCGGAACTGGTTTCACGCAAAATGGATATTAAAATTGGGCTCGACGCGAAGTTTGGATTAAAGAACACCTTTCCGGATGCCTTCGGCAAATTTTGGAGTTAGAATTTGGCAAATCGGACATCAAATTCGGATTCGGCGCGCGAGAACGGTCAAAACGGACTACTCACTTGTGATTTTTGAGCACCAGTTACTGATCATGCCGGAACAGTTACTCCGGCCGGCGGCGGGCAGCGGCGGCGGTCGCGGGCAGCGGCGGAGCACGGCGGACGGGCTCGGGCAGGCGGCGGAGCGGCCGCGGGCAGCGCGCGGGCAGGCGCGCGGGTGCGCGGGCAGGCGCGTGGTCCATGGCCGGCGTGCACCAGAGGACGGGGACACATGGCATGTTGAGATTGGTCGGTGTAGTGGACTTGGATCACGGAGCAGGCGGGCGCGGTGCATGGACCGGTCTGGACACGTGGCGTCTTGCGGTTGGTGGGCTCACGGGGGCGGGGTCCACGGAGGCGCACCGGGGCGCCTCGGGGCGCGTGCGCGTCAGGGCGCCAGGCGGCGTGGCAGGCGGTGACTGGGTGCTGTCGGCGACCTGTCTGGGCGGGCCACGTGGCGCCCTGCCATTGGCGGGCGCCACCTACCGCTTTGACCGGGCGCGGGCGACGTGGCGGGCGCAGAGCGGCTGGGGACGTTGTCCCGTGTTCCGGGGTGACGTGGCGCCACCAGGGGAATTCGGGCGCTCGTCGCAGGGCAGCCCGTGGAGCTTTCGGGCGCCCGGAAATGGTCATGCGCCCGAAAGTTGGGACAGAATTGGTATTTGTTGATTTGTTTTTCCAGCCTTTAAATAGGCCCCTGTTCAGCACTGAAGAGCTTCTTCTCTGCGTGGATTCTCAGTGCCACCTTCACGAGATTTCTTCATCTCCCAGAGCCGGATCCATCTGCTGATTCCAGGATTTTTCTGCGGCATGCATCCCGAGGTTACCATTTTCACGGCGCGGCATGACGCTCGTTCGTTTGTGATCTTCTTCGTCGCATTTTGGTGCGAGGACTCCCCCGGTTACTCCGATCTCTGATTGAGGCGATTCTTGCGCCGTTGGACTCACGACAGGTAGGGCTTCAATCTTTGTGTTTTGAGGTCCCCCTCTTTTTGAGTTTATCTTGGAGTTTCCCGAGCTTTCTTTTGACCCATTTCCGTGGGCGGAGTTTTGGACAGCACCACAGTGTTTCGGCAATATCTTCGCGCAGAGGCATCGGATTGGGGTGATTCAAAAGGTGTTTTGCATCTACACATCACGAGGAATATCCCCAAATTTTCTTGGAATTTTCTGAATATTTTTCGAAGGTGAGAAATCTCTGTTTACAGGAATTAGTGCTACAGTTTTTGAGAGCAGTTTATTACGGGGTGGTTTCCTTGTCGGATTTGTTTCTCAGTGTAGGAAACTCGGATTTGAGCTTGCAGGTACTTGTTTCGACGGGTTCGTCGCGAGGATCGTGATAGTATTTTTCTTGGAATTTTTCGAGCATTTTTCGCAGGTGAAAACAGGGAAACTGTGGACTGTTGTGTTTGGGGCAGATTTTGTGTGAGCATTGTATGTTAATTATGTATGTTCTTTTGGGAATTTTGTACAGCGATCGCGGCGGCTTATCGGTTTGGGCGAGAGCACTATTTGGACTTGGAATTAGCGATCGAGGTGGGTGGTTGTTATACTCCTCATTTTCTGACTTACCCACTAGGAGTATTAGAGAGATTCTTCTTGGACATCCATGATTGATAAATTGTAATTGGGACTTGCATGCTTGTGGATATCTGATAGTGGTTGGGACTTGTACATGTTTGTATAGATAGAATGTTAGCGTTTAACCTGGCATGTGAAATGGAATATTTATTTTGGACTATATGATTATCCTGTTAGTGGTTGGTACTATTTGAGGATTTTATGACATGCATAGGTGGATAGTGATGCTTTATTATGGAACATGGATTATAGACATGTGTGGTTGGATAATATTTTAGCATGATGGTTATATCTATGCGGAGCGATTAATTGTTACACATGTGGAACCACTATTGGACACCTTTTCCTTTATTTCCTTGAGAACACTTACATGCTTGTATGGACATCTAGATAGGCCATCTTTTATCGCTACACTTTCATGCTGGAACTTGACTTAGGAAAAACCCTGTTTGCTTCTTTTCTCCTTTTCGTTAGTCAGGTGGTTCTTGTTGCTCGGGCTTGAGCAGGGGTTTGGGATAGTGTAGCCGGGGCCT
The DNA here is from genome assembly GCA_029204045.2 of Tillandsia leiboldiana. Classification (NCBI taxonomy): domain Eukaryota; kingdom Viridiplantae; phylum Streptophyta; class Magnoliopsida; order Poales; family Bromeliaceae; genus Tillandsia; species Tillandsia leiboldiana. The sequence goes on from CM055070.1 coordinate 23,189,473, forward strand.
GGATTGTGGATTATGGGTTTTGGCGGCGACCGCGGATATTGGGCGGTTGACCGGATGTCGGTTATAGGACATCGGTGATAGGGCATGATTATGGACTAGAGGGTTTTGTGGCAACCGCGGATAGTAGGCGGTTGACCAGATGTCGGATGTGGGACATGATTGTGATTGTGGGTTATTCCGGCGACCGCGGATATTGGGCGGTTGACCGGAGGTCGGTTGTTAGACCTGGTCGTGGATTGTGGGGTATTGCGGCAATCGCGGATATTGGGCGATTGACCGGATGGTTACTTTTGCATCAGATTGGGAATCAGTTTTCTTTTAGTGGAGGGTTGCGTTCCACTGGGGCTTTATAGTTGCGATCCAATCCTGCTTTTGTTACTTATCACACCGGCGCGGTTATTGCCCGGTGATGCTTTCCTCGTGTGGGTCGCTCCCCTCGAGATCCCCTCCAGAGGCCTGGGCCAGACAGTTATTGACGGTTTTGCTATCACATCGGCGCGGCTTATTTGCCCGATGATGAGGGCGGCAGCAGGAGTCTTGCTATCACATCGGCGCGGCTGACTTGCCCGATGATGAGAGCTGTACAGATTGGGTTCATCTGGGACGGTTGGTTATGGTTGTATACGGTTATCACAGTCTAGGACTGCATTTTAGAGGCATAGTAGTGGTAGGTTTTCCTTTGCAGTATTCTTCTTACTTACAACTCTTCTTCCCCTTTTGCCTCTGGTAGACCTAGTGGGTGTGTTCGGGGCGTGAGGCTTTACCCACTAGGGGAGGCTACTGGTTCACAAGTAGTTCTCAACCCCATTCTTTTTTTCCTTTTCTTCTCCTTTGTTTTGCAGAGCCTTCTGCGGGTGCTGCTGGACATACAGCGGCGGGTCGAGGAGAGAGGACGGCAGAGTAGCTAGACAGTGGGCCCGACAGTGAGTAGCTAGACTGATACCTCTTATGTATCCTATCTCAGACAGTTGTACTTTTACTTTTTGGGGTCTGGCTTTAGCCAGCTGGTTGTATATTTGTGGTGAGCTGGGAGAGAGACTTGTACTTTATTTTACAGTCATTTTGTATTTTGCTTCCAGTTCAGTCTAAGATGTAGTATTTTCAGTTCTGCTCTGTTTTATTGCTCTATTTTAGTATCTGTTTATTCGAGCAGGTTACCGGCGCTTCGTGTATGCGGAAAATTCCGTGTGCACGGCGGATCTGTAGACGAACCCGAGTTCTGGTTTACACTCGGGGCGTGACACAGCGGGTGTGAGATCTACTGCAGAAGGCAGATCTCAGTGGGTACCGTCCCAAAATCCACGGTATGCCCACTAAGTCTACTGGAGGCAAAACAGATAGGTATGCAGATAGATAGACAGATAATGGTAAGCTGAAAGAAAACTACAGCTAAAGTGTCTGAACATAAGCTCAAAGGAAACTCTATCATAAACATGCTATGCATACTCTCGCTACTGCTAAAACGACTCAGTATCAATGCTCAAAGGAAAAACCATCTAAGAACATAATATGTGACCACCCGCTCATAACACCCAATCCCAAAGACTGCCACATAGGGTCCAGTCAAGCCTGCGCCTGTCGACTAGGAACGCACCCGCCCACTACCACACATCCCCATGGGGACGGGATTTACGTGGGGCGTCCTATCCGACTATCTCAATCTCAATCAAGTAACCTCCTGGTAACTCGGCCAGGGCATCAACCACCTGGTAACTCGGCCAGGGGCAAGTAACCACCTGGTAACTCGGCCAGGGGCATCAACACATCTACGCATCCGGAGCGTGACCCGAGGGGAGTGACTCAAACGAGCTCAAGTATCACATCAGTCTCAACTGTCTCAATAAACGGCATATGCAGGCTATGATCCATGATCAAACAGATCGGCAACTCAATGCTCAGAAGTACAACTCAGTCGGAAAAGACTCCTCGACTCAAACAAGAAAAGCCCAAATCCTCACATGATCTGTCGGAGAACCCTCAACGACTCAATCTGATAATGCATGACCCATGGCTAAGTCGGGAAACCTCCACGACTCGATCTGCCAGAACCCCAAACTCTCAAGCTAAGTCGGAGATCCACCTCCACGACTAAGCAGAAAAACACAATCTAGAATAATCACCTCAGTCCCCGCAAGGAGGCTCAACTCACATGACACTAGAACTCAACACACATGCTCTAAAAATCCACTCGGCCCCCCGGCACGAGTATACAAGCACCCTGAACCCATGCCATACCTGTGGCAACTCATAATTTAAAAACCACCTTTTAAAAAAAAACATTAATTTTCCTTAAAACGGGTTTCTCGATTTTTAAAATGGTTCAGGTGCCATTATAATGCAAACAAAACATGAAACCTAGTGTCATATAATATCAGGAGTCTACTAAAAATAATCCGGGGTTCCAATAAATTTTACAGAAAACTCCAGGCAACTATCAGATTTAAAACAGTGAAAAGGGGCATGATAAATATGATCAAATTGCATTCAGGAGCATTAAGGGGCATTCCATACATTTTGGAGAAATTCCAACCCACCTGGACTGCTTTCCGCAGGCAAACGCTGAAGTCGGTGAAGCGCCGGAACCTCGATCTGACGAAACTTCGAAAAATGCACCGCGCGCGCTCGCACACTGCCGCGAACCACGGAAAACCCCCAAAAATTCAAGAACATTCCCACAATACACTCTCACAGTAATAAAAAATCCATCTGCTGCCACTAGGTGCTCACAATAAGACACATTTTCTCAAATCCATCCACATACCTAAGTTACATACACAGCCCAAGCTCTTGGACAAAATAAAACCCACAGCACCCACACACTTCACAAAAATGCCCACCTTAGGCTCACACCCTGCTCACAGCACACACACAGCTCTAATTAAAAAAAAGAACAGTACCCACTCACAATTCCACCACAAAAACAAACTGCACACTAACAAGCTCCAGCTCATCACACACAAGTCCACAGCACTCACTCGGGAAAAATTTGCGCGCCGCGCACCAGATTCGGGCTCTGCATGACACCTCGCCGAAAACCGCAAAGTCCGACGTTGCCTGAGAGAGAAAAAGGGAAAACCTCGTTAATTCGGTCCAAAAAAACCCCCCGGCACGACACCCGGCGACCCACAGCCCCTGCCGCGCGCGCACAGCCCACCGGCGCCGGCTCCCTGCTCGCTTGCTGACCGCGCGCAGCAGCCGCGCCAACCGCGCGCTGTGCCGCTGCCGCCCGCGCGGCGCCCGCGATTGGGGCCAGCCGCGCGCGCCCGCGCGCTGCGCGCTGCCCAGGCGCATGCCGCGCGGCGCCTGGGTCAGCCGCGCGCGCCCGCACGCTGCGCGCTGTCGCGCGGAGGCCGCGCACTGCGCGCTGCCCAGGCGCAGGCCGCGCAGCGCCTGGGCAAGCCGCGTGCGCCTGCGCGCTGTGCGCTGTCGCGCGGAGGCCACGCACTGCGCGCTGCCCAGGCGCATGACGCGCAGCACCTAGGCCGGCCGCGCGGAGCCTAGGCCCGCCGCGCGGCGTGCGCCCGCAGCGCACGTCCGCAAGTGCGCAGCGCCCGCCGTGCGCGCCCCTGCTGAGCGGCGCCTACCTGCTGCGGCACTCCACCTCCAGCTCCTCCCATGGACAGTAAGTCCATGCAACAACCAAGAACCCCTAACACCAACAAAAAAAAATCAACAAAAACTCAAGCTCAACCTCCAATCCCCAAAAATGAGCAACTCCAATTCCATAATAAAAACTGCACATACCTCTCTCTAAGCTGTCGCGCGCCGCTCGTCGCGCTCTCCGCTCGGCTTCCGACCGTAAGTCGACCATCACATCTCCCATGCAAAATCTCTCTTTTCCTTCTTCTTCTTCTTCCTTCTTTTTCCTTCCCTTTTCTTCCTTCTTTTCTCTCTTCTCCACTTCCTCTGTTTCTTTCTCATTCCTCTGCTTTGAAGGGGAGAAGAGAAGGGTGACGTGGCACATTTTAATTAAGCATAGCTTAATTAGAGGGGAGGGGGTGGTTGGCAGCAATAAATGCACTCTAAATATCTCCACCCACTTAATTTCTTCCTTCTCTTTTCTTTCTCCATTTTTCTTTTCTTTTCCCCTACAACACATCCTGAAGCAACAACTAAAATCCAATTAAATTAATTAATTAAATAAACCCCTTTTTAACCAACTCCAAGTCATTTTTTGCCTTCGGGGCCTCCGCACCAGTCCGGAACCTCCCGAACTCCGCTGTAATCTGAAATTACATATGTCCAAAGTTTTTCCCACTCAAAAAGCTCAACCGTAGAGTTTGTGTGCTCAATCCGAAAACCGGCTCCCGTAACTGCCAATTCTGACTCACTTTTTACCTTCGGGTCCTCCGCGTCAGTCCGGAACCTCCCGAACTCCACTGTAATCTTACAGTACACCTGTTCCCAGAGTTTCCCAATTTTCTGCACTCCACTGTGGAGTCGAGGCTTCCCCGAAGCCAGTCCTCTAACGGCGGACACTGCCCGGAAAACCCCGAATCAACCCGGGGCTTCTGCGTTGATCTGCGTCGACCCGAACTCATCCGTAATCCAATATGAAAAATGCTCGAGGCGATTTATCCACACCCCGCCATCTCACGAGGTCGGTGCGCTATCCGAAATCCCAGTATTCTATACTCTCCCCTCCTTAAAAAGGTTTCGTCCTCGAAACCCAAAATAAATCCATAACTCAGGAGGGTGCCTCAATCCAAGGGAATAGGTGATCCTCAATTCATCCTCGGCTCTCAAGTGGCCTTTCTCTCATCAAAAAGGTTCCTCTGAACCTCCGCCATGGTATAACCCGACTGCAAAATTTTTTCGTCTCACCAGCAAGAATTGCATCGGTCGATCCTAAACTCAAAACCTCGTCCAACTCCAAAAGAGTGAAGTCCAAAATGTGCAAGGGGTCAAATACACTTCTTCCAGCCAGAAAACCACACGCGGATCAAACTCCTCGCGTAAATGTCGAATGAACAGCTATTGCGGACAGTGGCTTCCACAAATCAAGATATCCAAATCCAAACTCGAAGCCTCCAATTGGCATAATCTCTCCGTTGCTCCTTAGCATCTAAAATGCTCAAAACTCCACAATGCACTCTTACCTCCCTTTACAGGAAAAGAAATTCAACATCGGAGACATTCCCCAAATTTCTAAGTTTTCCAAGTGGCACTCACCGATCGACCATCTCATTTCCAAGGTTGCCCTGCTCGCCTAGACAAGGTGTAACTGACCATAAGGTCCTTGCCGGGATAATGATATACTAATCGATCATATAGCTCCAATAACTCGGTCCACCGGCGTTGCCTCAACCAAAATCCTCCTAAGTAACCAAGCACTTCAGGTTCACGGGTCTTTGGATAACTCCATGTTCTCTCTATTACTGGCAATCATCCATATCGATACTGATATCATAATCAACTTTAACTCCTCGAAGCTATACTGGCCCTGCTTTGTCACGCCCCGGGGTCGAAACTGCGACCTGGGCTCGCCAACAGATCCGCCGTCTGTACGGAAACTGCTGCACAGACGAAGCGTCTACCCTGCAAGTCAGATCTAAAACTAAAAATGTATGAGAGCTAAAACAAAAACCAAGAGCTATAGAAATCCACTAGACATCTGAGATAAATAAAATCATCCTTAATACAACATTTCTCAACTATCAAATATACAAAAGCCTCACCAATCACTCAGACTGTCCAGTACAAAAGTGGAAACATAAAATACAGGGTACATCTATCTCTGACTGTCAATACGGGTAAGGAACTACTCAGCCACGTCCTCACCTCGATCAGCTATCTCCGCCCGAACCCAATCGGAACAGCTACCTCAGGAACCTGTCACCGCAGCGGGTGTGAGATCTACTGCTGAAGGTAGATCTCAGTGGGTACCGCCACCAATATCCACGGTATGCCCACTAAGTCTACTGGAGGCACAAAAGATAGGTATGCAGATAGATAGATAAAAGAAAGCAGGAAATGAGCTACAACTAAATGTCTCAACATAATGCCCATGAAAATCTCTACTATGAACCTGCTATGCATACTCCCTCACTACTAAATGCCTCAAGTATCATGCTCAAAGGAATACCCATCTAAGAGCAAGCTATGCAACACTCGCACACAAGGTGCTCTCAAAACCCAAATCTCAATGACTGTCCAAAGCCGGCACAGTCGAGCCCGCGCCTGTCGTCTAGGAACGCACCTGCCCACTCCACGTGGGGCGTCCTACCGATCACTATGGACGCACCTGCCCACTCCCCGTGGGGCGTCCTACGCACCTATCCACTGCGTGTGGGGCGTACTACGCACCTGCCCACTCTCTGTGGGGCGTACTACGCACCTACCCACTCCGCGTGGGGCGTACTGCTGACTACTATGGATGCACCTGCCCACTGCGTGTGGGGCGTACTACGCACCTGCCCACTCTCTGTGGGGCGTACTACGCACCTACCCACTCCGCGTGGGGCGTCCTCGAGGGGAGCGACCCCTCAGAGCTCTAGTATCTAGTCAGTCTCAACTGTCTCACAAATGGCACATGCAGGCTATGATCCTCGATCAAACAGATCGGATACCTACCACCAGATAACACACCACAGTCGGGAACCCTCCACGACTGGATCAGGGAATGCCAAACCCTCTCATAGCTATGTCGGAGAACCCTCAACGATCCAATCTGATAATGCACATCCCATGGCTAAGTCGGGAAACCTCCACGACTCAATCTGCCAGAGCCCAAACTCTCGAAATCAAGTCGGAGAATTATCTCCACTACTAAATCAGAAAATATACCCATGATCTAGAATAATCCCAGCAGGGATCTCAACTCACCTGACACTAGAAGCTCGACACACAGAGCTCTAAAAATCCACTCGGCCCCCTGGCACGAGGATACATGCATCATGAACCCACTGAAACCCTCTGGTAGCTCACAAAAATTCCAAACTATTTTTAAAGTCTCAATTTCATTAAAACCGGTCCGCCGATTTTTAAAACGGTTCAGATGCCAATCTAATGCCAACTAAACATGCAATCTAATGTCATATCATCCCTAGATCATGCTAAAAATACGTGGGGCTCATAAATATTTTTCTATAATTTTCTAGGCAACTATCAGATTTACCAGCTATATAAATATTAAGCTAAACATGATCAACATGCAAGCAACAGCTTTAGAAGGCATTCCATACATCTTGAAGAAATTCCAACCCACCTGGAATGCTTTCCGCAGGCTATCGCTGAAGTCGGGGTCGCGCCGAAATCACGATCTGACGAAAAACTGAAACTGCGCCTTGCGCGCGCGCGCACTGCTGCGCACCCCGAAAAATCCTCAGAAGCTCTCACAACAATCCCCAAGCCTCAACAACTCCTTGCGCAACCCAGCACCAACTCAGCCAACCCAGCACCACACGTGCATGCATGCATGCATGCGGCTGTTGCGGCTTTGCACAGTAACTAGCCCAAAAATAGCACGAGTTGTTTCCAACAGCTTGCAGGGATAAGAGAGAAGAAGGAATCCAAATCAACTCAGAAAAACACTCCAATCCTTATAATAAATCCACAAATCCAACAAGTAAAATCTCTGTCAACTTACCTTGAGTGTAGCTTGGCGCGCGCGCGGCTCCACCGGACTCCAAGCAGCAGGAATTTCCATGTTGCACTTCCTCCTTCTTCTCCTTCACTTCCTTGCTCTCTTCTTTTCTTTTCTTTCCTTAGGTTATGGTGGAGAAGAAGCAAGGTGAAAAGCTCGTATAAATAGACCAAGAGTAGGGCTAATACAAAGGGGAAGTGAAATTACCTCATTGCCCTTCAAAAAAATCTGAGCAGAAACCAAAATTAAGGCTCTCTGTGGGCTGTGTACCGGTACCCCAAGCTGGGTACCGGTACACCACATGGTGTTCCGGAACAAAGAAGCTTGTTCCGAAACTCATGTGCTAGTTCCGGAACTAGCCCCTTGTTCCGGAACTCAACACACCAAACCGAGCTGCAGCCTCTGCTTTCCTCCAGTTTGCATCCTTTTCGCGCCGCCAACTCACTTTTCGCCCCAGAAGTTTCCGCCACAGTCTGAAATCACCCGAACCCCGCTGTAAATATAAAATGCACATGCTCCAAGAATTTTAGATTTTTCCGTGAACAATTGCGGATTCGGTGCTCAATGCAAAACCCGATCTCTACACCGCGCGCCCGCGCGGCACCTTCCGATGGTCTCTCCTCCACTCTTGGATAGTATGCTTATCATCTCCAACACAAAGAAAACCCATCAACAAAGCCAATCCAAGCTCTCTCTCTCTCTCACAAGAAAAACTGAAATGCACCTTCATGAGGCTCGACGCGCGCTTGCTCCGCTCGGCTTCCGACAGTCGGTCTGCACTAACAGTACACCATCACCTCACTCAATTTCATATTTTAATTTCCCTCAAATCTTCTTCTCCTTCTCCTTCTTCCTCAATTTTCATTTCCTCTGTTTCTTATTTTTTCCTCTGTTTCATACTTTGGAGAAGACGATGACATGGCATGGTTGCTAATTAGTGCTAATTTGAGGTGCTTGGTGCATGGTGCATGGTGCATGGTGCATGGTGAACAAGCAACCCAAAGCACTCTCTTCAACACCAACATCAACTAAACCAACTCCCTCTCTCACATCTTCTCATTTATCTCTAATTCCTTCTCTCAGGCTAATTAACTAATTTAATTAATTAATTAATTAATCCATTTTAAGGCAACTCCAACTCACTTTTTGCCTTTGGGGTCTCCGCACCAGTCCGGAACCTCCCGAACTCCGCTGTAATCAGAAAATACACCTGTTCCAAACCTTTCCCAATTTTTTTGCAACCCACAGTGGAGTCGCGGCTCTAACAAACCAGTCCTCTAACGGCGCACAAAGCCCGGAAAAACTCCGTTTCAAGCTGGGGCTTCCACGTCGATCCGAATCAACCCGAAATCATCTGCAAACAAATATGGAACACGTCCGAGGCGATTTCCCTGCACCGCGCCATCTTGCGAGGTCGGCACACTCTACAAAGTTCCCGTACTCTACATGCTTAGTCCAAAAACATCTGACCTCAGTCACTATCAAAAGTTTAGGCTCAATCCAAACGGCATCGCTCTTCGTTGGGCCCACTGTCACTCTTGCAGCTGAAATCGCATGGCCAATCCACAAAACCTTGTCTGGATACAGCCCTCGGCTGTAGGGTTCCATAAAGGTATCAATCTCTCGAAGGCATCTGCCCAAGCACAGTCCAAATTTGTCCGTGTTCGAACCCTCCAAGAACTCTCACCGTTGTGTACTCACAACGTGGCATCACTGCTGTGCACCAACGGTGTGGCATCATACTCAAGCATCAAGGTCTCAGATCCTCACAGTCCTATACCCACGACATGGCTCTGGGTCACTCAGACCCACTCGATCCATCAGATCCCGCAACTGCGCTATCAGTTCTCTGTCTCACAGATCATACATCAAGAAATGCTGCCACAGTCGGCGCGGTTTCCAAAACAACGTCGATCACTAACTTGATCCCAATCTCGCTAAACGGCGGCTTGAAGACTGCTCAAGTAGACTCTCACCCGGGATTACACGACGATAAGAATATCCTTTAGTCCCGGCGCCGCCGCAGGCACCTCACAACAATCGCTAGCAAGCGATATGACCACGACTCAACCTCTGTCGTGGTCTAGCCTCTTCTATAAACACACTCCTCCTGACCAGGTCCCCGGAGGGTCATTGTCCTCTCTGACAATCCAAGGTAGCCTAACATGGGAATAACCAAATCCTTATCCAATCTCATGTCAACAACTAGGAACTAATGTAGGACAAGAAACTCAATGATCAAATCCAAGGTCCTAACAGCACTGGGCAGGACTGGCAACACTCATGCACGTGCTATACGTGATCCGGAACCTGATCCTCACGTGCACAGCCATCAGTCCCAACACTGGCCCACACGAAGATACCCCTGCTCTACTAAAACACATACAAGAGGTGTCGGCATCGACAAGCTCTAGATCCAATGACTATAAGGAAGCCCACCTCAGGTGACAACTCATCCTGACACTACAGCTGGTGCCTCGATCCACTCACCTATCCCAAAATCCGACAATACTAGACGTCTCTCACTGAAACTGGTCCCTCGGTCTTCGTCCCTCCTGGACGTATCACTGATCCTCGGTCAACCCATCGAGCATGCCCAAACGCTGCATCTAAAGTCGGTACTTGCCGAGAATATACAAAGAGATAGATATCCCGATGCAGTCCCCTCTCAATCAGATCAGCCTCCAAACCTCATCCTGGGCGGCAAGGGGGTACACTGCTCAACCGTCGCAGAAACTCGCCCCAGAACATCAACTGCGCTCCCGATGGTCCAACAGGACGAACTCGACGCCACCAACTCTCCTGGCGTCCTTATCCAAAAGTGCATAACCAAGCGCCCTGATGCTTCTCCTGGATGAACAAATCCTCGAACAACTCTTCCATAGCAGCGATCCAGTTCTCGGCCTCCCAAGGCTCCAAACTCCAACCCGAAATATGCAGGGGATGGAACTGGATGAAGTAAAACAACCGGTCAGCAACCTCTCGCTGCTTCTGCACCATCAGTGGTGCGATCAGGGTCGAAATCGACGATGTCGCGGCCGGAAGTACTACTGGCGATACCCCGGGAGATGTTCTCTACTCAGACATACGCATCACGCGCCCCATGTTCTCATCCTGGCGCCGCATCGCCTCAAACGTCAGGGTTGCTCGGGCCTGAATCCCTCAGGCCTCACTCGGCTCTGTCCATTCGGCCTCCCGCTGTAGGGGCTCCTCATCCAAAGCCAAACACGCCCTCGCCGCGGCACGGCGTCTCGGATGCATCAAAAACCACTGCAACAAAACAAACATTAGGACCCAAACTCTCTCTACCTAATCAAGCGAAAGTCTATAACATGTTATTCATACTAGAGCATTATGTTGTCTGCAGCCAACATAATCATCTTTAAAGAAATAACATGTAAGATCACTCGCCCCAATCCTCTGGGGAGGTACAACTCAATCAGGACTCTCTCTAAAGTCACGTCTCTCACGACAGTCATCCTACTGTCCAACCAATAGCCTAGGGTCACTAAGTCCTCAACGACCTATACACCTAGGCTCTGATACCACCTAAATCTGTCACGCCCCGGGGTCGAAACTGCGACCCGGGCTCGCCAACAGATCCACCATCTGTACGGAAACTGCCGCACAGACGAAGCGTCTACCCTGCAAGTCAGATCTATAGCTAAAAACATGTATCAGAGCTGAAACTAAAACCAAAAGCTATAGAATAAAACTGAACATCTGGAATAGTAAAATCTCCACTAGTACACAAATCCTCAAGGTACAAGTCTCACAGGAATAAAACAAATACTATCCTCACAAGTCTCTCAGAATGTCCAGTACAAAAGTGGAAACATAAAATACACCGGGTATGTTGGGTTATGTATAATTGGATCTAAATAGGGAAAAAAACACCTAGAGGGGGGTGAATAGGTGTAAACAATAAACACTCAAAAATCTTTGCGATATAAAACCCAATGCGGAAAAATAAATAACACGCAGAGATTTTTACGTGGAAAACTCCAAACCGGAGTAAAAAACCACGGGACCGATAACACGGTGAAATCCACTAGAATTAAACACGTACAAGGTGATATACCGTACTCACAGACGACTCAACCTTTTCCATACACTCATAGTTGATCTTCTCCGCTCGCTCCACGACGCTTCTCGAATCCACGATCTGCGTCCAACGCCGAATCCACGACGTCCGACCGAATCCACGGTCTTCACCCAGTAGCACGCTTCGAATCCACGAACATACCTCGCTCCGAATCCACGAGAGCGGTAGCACCTTGAATCCATAAGGCCACGCGAGTCCACGCGCCGATTTTTGGGGAAATCGTTGTTTTTGGGTGGTGATGATCCGCCGAATACTTAGATTAGAAATAGATCGGAAATACCATCTAAGTATTTATTGATTTGATTCTACTCAAAATGTGAGTATGAAAACCTAGAATCAAATCAATCAATATAGATGAAGAAACATAAGATTCAATCTATTGATTTCCTTTCTTCTCTATTTGTGGATCTATCTATTTCGGTCGTCTTTTTCCCTTTTTTCGTGGTTACCCTAAAAGATGAATTAAAGGGTCTATATATAGGTTAGAAACCATTGGAAGAGGATAAGAATCAAAAACTAACCTTTTCTGGAATTTTTCAGGACGGCGATCCGGATCGGATTTCGGCGATCCGGATTGCAGTAGCGAGATAGACAGTTCCCAAAAAAACAAAGGTTCGGGATCCGGATCGAAGTGCCTGATCTGGATCGTTCACACAATTCACCAAACACCAACGTTCGGGATCCGGATTGAAATGCCTGATCCGGATCGTTCAAATAAAATGGTAAAACCAGTGTTCGGGATCCGGATCAAAGGAGGCTACGATCCGGATTGAACTTGTGTATGAACGAACACCCTTCCGGATCCGGATTGGAAAGTCTGATCCGGATCCTGAACATGTCCCATGTCCAGTTTTTGATTTTTATGCAATTAGAAATTCATCCAAGTGTTTCTACACTATAAGAAGTATTCAGATCACCAAAAATAATTAGTTAAACATACCTGATCCTTTTGAATTCTTCTTTCTTGAGATTGAGTTAAATGATCAAACTTTCTTTATCTTCAATCTTCAAGACTTAACCGAATTCACGAAATACGCCAACTCAAATTCCGTAATAATCTCCCCCTTTGGCGGTTTCGTGACAAAACACAAATCGACTCAAGAAAATTCAAAAAGATATTTTTGTTCATATCACCATACAACAAAAATTTACAATGGAGATCCAAAATAAAATAGATACATGAGTTAAACTCCTAAAACAGACTATAGACTTAGACATCTGTACTCTCTGCAAAAGAAATCATTCTTGACAAAAGAAATCGTTAGATACCTCAAGAATTTTATGTCATTCAAAAACCACACAAAGAGATGAAGTTTATACTCATTTATACTTACCATGATATTTATACATTCAGATATGTAACTGGATCATAGTTAAAAACCAACATATCTTCTATGCAATCAAAATCCAAATGTCACAAAATTGTTAGTGAACATCAACTTGTTAGTTATATTACATGCCCAAATAGTTAGCAAATAGTTAGTCGAGGCATGCGTGCAATCACAAAAGAAAACCAAAAGTTGAAGTTATACTTACCTTCATGGTTCACAAACAATCGATCATGGTTTCATTGTTCAAACTGCAAACTGCAAACTGCAAACTGTTCTAATATTCTCTCCCCCTTTTTGTCACAAAGGAAGCCAAAATTGCAAAATAGAGAGAAAAGTTAACAAGTTCAAGAACCAAACTGTGAGAATTAAGACTAAAAACTAAAACTTAAAACCTGCACAGGAAAAGATTAAAAAAATAGAAGGAATCAATCATCAGATTCAGAGTCTTCAGAGCTCGTGCAGCCCATCTTAGAGAACATCTTTTTCACCAGCTTGTTCATTGAATTGACCTTCTTAGTTATGGTAATATGAGCTGCCGTGATGAGCTCAAGCTCATTGGAAATTCTCTTCTGTGCCTTCGAAATCTGTTCCTGCTCAAAAGATAATCGTTGTTGTTCTTTGTAGATGGATGAGACTGATGCTTCATCCGCTGGTGCGGGTGTAGGTTGTGATGGTGATGCGGAAGTGCCGGTACTCAAGATGAAGTTCTTTGGATTTGATAGATTTCTCCGTTGATTGAGTTCCCTCCAAACATATTCCCTTTATGACCATTTGCCACATCGTGTTTGTCAAAACCTTTCCCTTCAAGTAATTAACTCCTGTCTTGCTGGCTTGCATTCCCAAAACCTCGCCAATTAACTGTGGAGTAATTTTAAACCTTGTGCCTTGGATATTCGTGTAAAACTCCATCGGACCATTTTCGTTTTCTCGAAGGTGTCGTGCATTTGTATAGAAGGTCCTCACGTGATGCAGACAGTATCCAAGCATTTCTGGGAATCGACATACTTGAATAAGGTTTGCTTGTTCAATCAGAACACCAAACTCAGGGGAGTGATCTCGTAGAGCCTCAATATTAACATGCCTCTCGCCAATGCACTCACGATTCTCAAATGCCCTTAGGCGATCCGCATTAACGAACACTTGTTCCTCACGAGGTGGAGAATCCGGAACTATTGGTTCGTTAATCTCGAAACCTCGTGCTCGTCCAAACCATCGAGCCAGTCTTTTTCTTTTCATTGAGATAGAGGATGTCATTGGTGCTTTACCTTTTGACGTGTCGAAAGTCTTTTGCTTAGGTTGAACAGGCATTGATTCATCATCCGACAGTTTGTCCCAATCAACTTCTTGATTATCTGCTTCAGCCTCTGAGTCGCTGACCAGAAGAAACTCACCTTTTCGTTGAGTTTTCTTAGCTCTTTTCAGTTTGTTTGTTGCTCGAGTGTATACCATGGCAACTAGCAGGAAGATGATCCATGAAAACGTCATTGTTGCTATTTCTTGTGAAAGGAAATCCTGTGAGCAACAACTCAAGAACACGAAAAAATTGTTAATTTTCAAAAATTTTAAAAATTGTACCCAAACAATCATTATCGTGTAGAGAGACTAAGAATCAACTTAGTTTTGCAAAAGGAATTTTAAAAGTAGATCAATCGCATGGTTTTGGAAAATTCCCATTATATGCCCTAAAACCGAAATTTTTGAAATCGAAGGACAAAAATCCGTTTATCATGAGAATACCTAGCATATAATCAAAACTAATATACCCAGAGTTCTTATTTCAAAAGAAATTTGATCAAAAACCATCCACAAACGAAAAAGATATAGAAATTTCATCACATTTTGAGGAAGAATATGAAAAACTGTGAAAAACCGAGATTTTGATCAATAAAACTTACTTGGAATCGAAGAACTTGAGTTTGAAAGCTTCCAAGATGGATGAATTATAGAGAGAGAAGGTCTGGAGACTTTTGAACAAAAGATTGAAGTAAAAAGAAATCAAAACCCTTTTGTTCTATATAAAACCCTAGCCACGATCCGGATCAGTTCG
Source organism: Tillandsia leiboldiana (assembly GCA_029204045.2). NCBI lineage: Eukaryota > Viridiplantae > Streptophyta > Magnoliopsida > Poales > Bromeliaceae > Tillandsia > Tillandsia leiboldiana. Next base: position 23,204,541 of record CM055070.1, read on the forward strand.
TGATTCCGATCCGGATCGGCTACCAGCAGAGAATACCTGCGTTCGGGATCCGGATCGGCTTGTCCAATCCGGATCGGCTCCAACTTTTTCTTCAGAAAAATTCAGAAAAATTCTAGAAAATCCAGAAAAAGATTGTAAGCACTTTTGTGTATCAACTTTAAATGAAAATCATCGTTTCATACAACAAGAAATAGATTATGCCAAATCTATCAATAACATCCAACAAATGAAACGAAAATTTATAAAAATTAAATCCCTTAAAGTTGAACAACTTCAATCATATCTAACATGATCTTATGCGTAATGCCTTTATCAAATCATCAATTTGGTAAAGAAAATGAAATACCAAGATCAATAGATGTCTGAAATCCCAGATAAGTTAGATAATATATCTAGTCAATTTATTGAAGAGAGTGGCTCTTTGAGCATCTTTCATAAAAATTCCCACCTTATACCAACCTTGAAATTTTGACAGAGTCAAGTATTTCAACATGCATTTTATTTAATCAAACTCGAAAAACCTTGCTTGGTATACATGTGGTAGCTGCACACAGTACTCGGACGACCGAGGTGGTAGCTCTTTCCTCCATGTGGTGGTAGTTTTCACACTCCTCATTGGGATGTAAATCTTTCCACATTTTTTGAGCATAACACTTTTTCTTTGACTCCCCCTCAATTGGCTATCAATTATTTAAGATATAAAGTATTCAGCCAAATATCGATCTCGATTTCATACTCGACTAAATAGTCAAATAAGATAAAAACTATACCAAGAGATCATTGAGAGAGAAATTGACTTTGATCAACACAAAGATGATTTAAGTCACATAAATGATCATTGCATCAAATGAATTATTATGATATCCAAAGCATAATAAATTTCTAATCATATAAAACGATGCAGTTAAAGTCAATAAAACTAATGCTCAATTAATGTTCTATGTCTAAGCATAGATAATGAACAAAAACACAAAATCAAAACCTAACCTAAACAAGAGTTTCAAAAAGAGGTTATTTCAAGGAAAGCATTCCAATTGCTTTACGCAAATGAATAAAACATTTTTGATCCAAAGGTTTTGTTAAAAAGTTAGCTAATTGATCTTCAGTTGAAATGTAGGAAATTTAAAGAATATTTGATTCAACTAGCTCTCTAAGAAAATGATATCTAAGTTCAATGTGTTTTGTTCTTGAGTGCAACACAGGGTTTTTTGAAATGTTTATAGCACTAGTGTTGTCACATAAAACAGTTACCGAAGTTGCTGAAATTCGGAACTCGCTCAACATGCTTTTCATCCAAATGAGTTGAGTTGAACAACTACCCGCTGAGATGTATTCCGCTTCGGCAGTCGAGAGTGCAATGCAGTTTTGCTTTTTACTATGCCATGCAACAAGACAATGGCCAAGATAAAAACATGCACCACTCGTACTTTTCCGATCATCCACAGATCCTACCCAATCGGCATCTGAGTATCCAATAATATCTAGACTTGTTCCCATAGGATACCAAATTCCGAAATTAGTAGTTCCTTTGATGTACCGGATGATCCGTTTCACCGCTTTCAGGTGAACCTCCTTTGGTGCTGATTGATATCTCGCGCAAATCCCAACACTAAAGGATATATCCGGGCGACTAGCTGTGAGGTAAAGTAGACTTCCAATCATGCTGCGATAAAGTTTCTCGTCTACATTCTCACTAAGAGATTCACTTCCTAATCCCTTATCGCTAGTTCCCATAGGAGTAGGAAAATCTTTAGAATCTTCTAATCCGAATTTCTTTACCAACTCCTTTGCATACTTGGATTGACACAGATGGATGCCTTCACCATTTTGTTTCACTTGCAATCCAAGAAAGTATGTCAGTTCGCCCATCATAGACATCTCAAATTCGCTTTCCATGGTTTCTGCGAATTTAGAAGCATCATTATCCTTTGTTGCTCCAAATACAATGTCATCGACATAGATTTGCGCAACAATGAAGTTATTTTGATAATGCTTCACAAAGAGAGTCCTGTCTGCTCCCCCTCGAGTATAGCCCTTCTCCAAAAGGTGCTTTGTCAACCTTTCGTACCATGCTCGCGGTGCTTGTTTTAAACCGTAAAGAGCCTTTTTCAAACAAAAAACATGGTTAGGTAGTTTACAGTCTACAAAACCTTTCAGTTGAGCCACATAAACTTCCTCATTTAAAAACCCATTCAAAAACGTGCTCTTAACGTCCATTTGAAAGAGTTTTATTTTAAAGTGACAAGCAATAGCGAATAAGATACGAATGAACTCGAGTCTAGCTACAGGGGCGAACGTTTCATCAAAGTTTATACCTTCTATTTGAGAGTAGCCTTGAGCAACTAAACGTGCTTTGTTCCTGATGATGGTACCATCCTCATTTTTCTTGTTCTTGAAAATCCATTTAGTACCGATCACATTGTGTTGCTTCGGAGGCGTCGTTAATTCCCAGACTTTGTTTCGTTCAAACTGATGGAGCTCTTCCTGCATTGGTTCAATCCAGTAGTCATCCTGAAGAGCTTCATCGACGTTCTTTGGTTCGATCATGGAAACATAACAAGCGAATCCACAAACCAACTGTCTCCGAGTTTTGACTCCTTCTTGTGGGTCTCTAATGATGTTTGATTCAGGATGATCCTTGGAGATGCGTAACATTTGATGTAATGGAGTACTCGGAGGTACATGAGATGATTCCTGCACATCAGATAAACTTGAATAACCATTAGATGCATCATTAATATTGGAAGTATTATCATGAGAAGATGCATTTACAGGAGTATCATCATCAAGAGAGATATCAGGGGTAGATTTATCAGATGCAAAGTGGAAAGCTTCGTCTACTTTAACACTTATGGATTCTACGATCGTTTTAGATTTCAAGTTAAATACCCGATATGCTCTGCTATTTGTAGAATAACCCATGAAAATCCCTTCGTCACTTCGAGAGTCAAATTTTCCAAGATTTTCGCGGTCACGTAAAATGTAACACCGACTCCCAAAGATGCGAAAATATTTGATGTTGGGTTTTCTACAACACCATAGTTCATATGGTGTATTTAACGTTCCCGGGCGCAAATAAACTCGATTAATAACATAGATTGCAGTGTTCACAGCTTCAGCCCAAAAATATAACGGTAAATCCCGGCTATGAAGCATAACACGTGCCATCTCTTGAACAACCCTATTTTTGCGCTCGACTACACCATTCTGTTGAGGTGTATAGGGTGCCGAGAATTCATATTTAATGCCATTGGAAGTGCAAAAATCAATGAATTTTGAATTTATGAATTCTCCACCTCTATCACTTCTAACACGAATGATCTTTTCATTCTTTTCAGCCATAATACGAAGGCAAATCTCGTGAAAAGAAAAAAAAGTATCAGCTTTCTCTTTTAAAAATGCTACCCATGAGTATCTAGAGAAATCATCAACCAATAAGAAAATATACCATTTACCTCCCAAGGATGGTTGACGTGTCGGCCCCATAAGATCCATATGCAATAATTCCAAGGTCCGTTTGATACCGACGTGATTCAAGTTCTTGTGTGCGGTCCTGGACTGTTTTCCCTTTTGACAACCACCACACACAATGTTTTGTTTAAGTGAAAGTTTAGGAACCCCCCCTTGACCACGTCTTTGTTTGAAATTCTAGCAAGTTCCTTAAAATTTATGTGACCTAGCCTTTCATGCCAAAGTGTTTCATTATTCAAAGAGGCTAAGTTACAATTTTCAGAAATTTTATTGGGAACAACATAACAATTGTTTTCAGATCTAACCCCTTTTAAAAAGAAAACATGGTCCTTATCAGTTACAATGCAATCAACAGATGAAAAATTAACTGAAAAACCATTGTCACAAAGTTGACTGATACTTATGAGGTTAGTCTTAAGGCCATCAACAAATAACACATTATTTAGAATCGGGCCATCTGGAATAGCTACTGTTCCTTTTCCAACAATTTTGGAAGACTGACCGTCTCCGAAAACAACAAGTCCTCCGGAGATTTTCTCAAAATTTTGAAAACAGTTTTTGTCACCGGTCATGTGACGGGAACAACCGCTATCCAGATACCAAGACGAATTATCATATGCATGCAAGGAAATATTTGTAACAAGACAAGGGAAGACTTCACCTTTGCGTACCCAAACCTTTCGAGTTTTGGTGTACGCCGGAAATGATTGTGAAGTTGATACCTTTGGTGAAAGCGTCTTGAATGATCCATCGCTTTTCCTTGACGTCGTCGTCTTGTTTGATGAACTACCGAGGCTCTTTTCCTTCGAATAATTTGCATTTGATTTCCGAGGAATTGCCCTTTTGGTAGTCGTTGCAAGAAGTGCTTGAGTTGAGCGTTTGGCTCCCATCTTGCAATTTCTTCTTATGTGCCCTGCAATACCACAACGAAAACATACCTTGATGCTTGACGATTCCGAAGAGGGGAAAGTAGGTTTGTTGTCGTTGTTTGTCGTCAAGTCCGGTGTCGGAGGAGGAGATACCGACTGGGGCACAAAGACTGTCCCAACCGAACTAAAATTGTCGTTAGTTCGATTGTATCCGAGGCCGAACTTGTTTGATTGACCAAGACCAAGAAGCTTATCCAACTTACTCCTTCCTGATGAAAATCGCTGTAATTCATCCTTGAGTTGGAGAATGGTCTCTGTCATTTCCAATTTTTCCTGTCGAGCCTCGCCGTTGAGCTTCAAGAAGTAATTCGCTTTGTTCACCATATCTACATAATTCTTCTCGAATTGCTCATTGGACTCTTGAAGTGAAGCATTTGCTTTTATCAGATTATCTCTTTCCACTTCAAGATCGGTCGAGAGAGAAGTTACCCTTTTTACTTCTTCTTCGAGATCCTGCAATCTCCCTCTCAACCCCTTGTTTTGCTTAGCCAGTTTCTTTGAATCCCTCAAAAGTTTGTGATAGGCTAGAGCAAAGTCTTCACCTTCTGAGTTATCTGATTCATCGTCCGTTGCAATCTTTTCAACAGTGGAGTTGGACAATGACTCGGATGTATTAGCCATTAAGCACATGAAGGGTGAAGATATGGACGCGTGGAACGCTGTTGCGTTATCTTCTTCATCACTTGACGATGACTCATTTGACGATGAGGTGTCATCCCAAGTGACGGCTTGCATCGCTTTCTTCTTAGACGGATTCTTATTAGGACACTCCGTTGAGATATGGCCGTACCCTGGGCACTTGAAGCATTGGACTTGTCCTTCTGAGCTTTTCTTATCCTTAGAAAAACCCTCTTGCTTTCTTGGTTTGAAACTTGAAGAACCTTTGCCTTTCTTCGACTTTACGAAGGATGGAGTTTTGCTTGAGTTACCCCTTCGAAAGTTTCGGCGAAATCTTCTTGTCAAGAGAGCAAGCTGCTTCTCAAAGTCCTCCATAGATAAATTCTCGTCATCGCCTGAGGAGGATGAATCCGCGTCTTCTTCTTTTGTAGTTTTCAAAGCAAAACCTGAAGACTTAGAAGAGGATGCCTTTCCAGAAGAATAGTTAGTAGGAAAAGTCATTTCATAAGTTTGTAATGAACCAACTAATTCTTCTACACGGATTTCGTCCGGGTGTTTAATAGTTTCAATGGCTGTAACCTTGGAACGAAATCTTTCAGGAAGAGTTCTTAATATTTTTCTTACAATTTTAAATTCTAGAATCTTCTCTCCCAAGTTAGCACATGTGTTTACGATGTCTTGCAATCGTGTATAGTAATCTGTGAAAGATTCATTTTCTGCCATGAAAATGGAGTCAAACTTGCTCGTAAGCATTTGCAGTTTCTGAATCTTCACAAGGTTAGTTCCCTCATGCGTAACTTGAAGAACATCCCAGATTTCTTTGGCAGTCTCACATGCCGAGACGCGAGAGAACTCTGTTTGCGACAAAGCATTAAATAAAGCGTTAATCCCTTTGCCATTGTAAGAAGAAGTGTCACGCCCCGGGGTCGAAACTGCGACCCGGGCTCGCCAACAGATCCGCCGCCCATACGGGAAGCCCCGTATAGACGAAGCGACTAACCTGCAAAAGAGCATCTATACTATACAGATATCAGAGCTGAAAGTAAAACTGCTAGAAATAAAAGCTATATACAACACAAGGTCCTCACCAAAAGTACATAAGTCTCTCAAGCAGTAAAATAAAATACAACTCTATACCTCACAACAAGGTCGCTCAACATAAACTCTCAAACAAGACCGGGGGTACATCTACTCTCTGGACGATGACTGGTAGGGAACTATCTCGCGACTCCCTTACCTCGATCAGAAGAAGCAGCAACAGGAGCAGCAGGAACAGGAGTAGAAGTCCCTGTGGGAAAATACACCGCGACGGGTGTGAGAACTACGTCCCAAGTAGTTCTCAGTGGGTGCCGCCAACAAGCCCGACGGTCTGCCCACTAAGTCTACTAGAGGCATAAAGTAACAATAATACTGAAATGAAATGGCTGGAAAAGTAACTCTACAGCTACTATGCCTCTATCTAGATGCTCAAGAAGAGGAACAGATGGAACATGATGCATCTACTAACACACACAGTAAACTCACCAAATCTATACTGACTGCCTCAAAGGGTCCAGTCAAACCTGCGCCCACCTACTGCCGCACATCCTCAACAGGACTGGTCTACCGTAGGGTGTCCGTGACTGCCACTAACTGGCACAGTCAGAGGGACGGCGTCGACAAGTCGCGATAGCAAGTAACAGGCCCAACTCCGGAGTGGCTCTCGAGGGGAGCGACCCCACCGAGGAAAGTATCCGCGTATCTCTGTCGAGCTCAAATATGGCTCATGCAGGCTATAGTCCAAACCACGATCAACAAGATCGACCAACAACACCAACTCTCAACCACAGGCTGGAAAACCACACAGCTGGGGCCACCGTCCACCAGACGGCTCCCACAACAGAACACTAAACTCACAGGAAAGACCGACACCATAAGGGTTCGGAAACCCGATAGACCGGTGCTAAGAACCCTATCAAACAAGAACAGACTCTAGGCTCCGCCTATCGAAGTTCCCGATCCCTTATAGTTCGGGAACACAATAACCTCGGTACGACACGCAGAAAACACCAACAGGGCCCGAATGTCCCGGGAGACCTACACCTACAACCCTATCAAACAAGAACAGGTTCCAGGCTCGGCCCCCGTGGCTTTCGTCCCGACAACGGAACGACCCCTAGAACCCGGATCACTCGAATCCTTTCGAGTGGGGAGATTTACAAGAAAAAGGTGACATTTGTTATTGAAAATCATTTGATCTAGAAGAAATCCATATTTAATGATTTTAGTTCTCTTTAGAAAAACAGTTAGAAAAATAAGTGTTTTACCCAAGCCCCGAAGGGCTGATGCCTTTGTCCAATCAAACAAGAACAGACTCCAGCGGCCCTTCGATGCTTGGAAGAAAACATTGGTAGACTAAAATCATGTGTATGTCGAAAAGGGTTCTGGGTTCTAGGTCCGGCTAACACTAGTAAACTACACCCACTAACACAGTGGCGACAACCCCAACAGGGGAAAACAAGACCTCCCGGGACCACCGTTTACCCAAAACGGTTCCCGGTACAGACAAGCGGTACACTACGTCTACCAGAATCCACTCTGCTCCCAAGCACGAGTGCAAACGCATCCCACACTAAAAAGAAGTCCCGACCGCTCGGCCCACTACCCGGGCGAGGATAACACTAAGTCCAGGAATGAAACATAAAGTGTGGATGTCTAAACATAAATAACCCTAGCCCAAGTGAGGGTTTTCTACTGGTCTGGTTACACATGCAACATATGACAGGGGTACTAGGTCAGGTTCCAAGATAACAGATATTTAACAGGCGGTAGGAAGTAGAAGAGATCAAACGATCAACAGATAAAGACAAGGAATAATAACATTCAAATTCTAGCATGCTACCAAGTCCAACCACTATCATGCATGATTCTATATCAATAGAATTAGAGCACAGTCCATAGATCCTGAAAGCAAGGCCACCCACCTCGATTTGCCACCAATTGCTCGTAGACACATGCAATTGGCCTCCACGCGATCCGCACGCAAAACGATGCCCGCTGCCGGAGTCCGCACGCAAAACGGTTCACTGTGCCGAAACCCGCACGCAAAACGGAGTCTGCAAGCAAAACGGAGCACGGTGCCGAAACCCGCGTGCAAAACAGAGTCTGCACGCAAAACGGAGCACGGCGCCAAAACCCGCGCGCAAAACGGAGTCTGCACGCAAAACGGAGCACGGCGTCGGGGACCGCACGCAAAACGGAGCGCGGTGCCGAAACCCGCGCGCAAAACGGAGTCTGCACGCAAAATGGAGCACGGCGCCAAAACCCGCGCGCAAAACGGAGTCTGCACGCAAAACGGAGCAAGGCGTCGGGGACCGCACGCAAAACGGAGCACTGTGCCGAGACCCGCGCGCAAAACGGAGTCCGCACGCAAAACGGTGCACGCCGTCGGGGACCGCACGCAAAACGGTGCAGTAAAACACAGTCCCTAACACAGACAAGAGCAAGAGGGTTAAAACACTGTTCAAAAGAACGCTCCAAAACTGTGCTAAAAACACCGAAAAAACAAAGTGCGGGACCAACCTCGACGCGTCGCACCGCCCAACCGACCCGTTTGGAACACCTCGCGCGCTCCGCGAGGTCCACGGCGCACCGCCACAACCCCCAAAAATCTCCTCCTCACTCCCTCTCTCGCTCGGGTGAAGAAGGAAGAAAAGAAAGAGGAGAAGAAATGGCGCTCGGGGGAGAAAGAAGAAGAAGAAAAAGAAAAGAGAAAGAGGTGGTCCACGGTCCTGGTCCACGGGCTCGGTCCACGGCACCGGCCAATGGGAGGCCACAACCGCCGGTCCACGGCGCATGGGTGCGCGCGCCCGGTCCACGCGCGCGCCCACGGTGCCACGCGGCGTGCGGTAACGCGCCCGCCACACGGGCGCGTTACACCGCGCGCCCCCCAGGCGCGGGACACGCGCCCGTTACACAGGCGCGCGTGCCCCCGCGCTCGCGCCGGCGCCAACGGGGGGCCGCCACGTGGCGGCCCCTGCGCTGACCCGCGCAGGTGCGTGTTCCCAATGCGCGCCAGACGCGCGCATTCCCGCGTCCGTACGCCGCCTCGAGCCGCGTGCCACCTCGGGATCCGCGCCACACCTCGAAAAACGTGCCGCGATGCCTCGAAAAACGCGCAACTCAACCGGGCTCCAAACCAAACAAGTAAATAGTCCATTCCTAGCGATTTCGCGCGCTGAATCCAAAAACGATGTCCATTTTCCCAAATTCTGAACCAAAAATTGCGGAGTGCCCCCGGATAGCCAACTTGATCCGATTTCCGCGCCGGGCCCAATTCTGAAGTCCGATTTGCCAAATTGCAACTCTAAAAATTCCCGAAGGCAACCGGAGGGGTAATCTTTTATCCAAACTTCGCCCGGAGTCCAAATTTGACATCTGCGTCGCGCGAAACCACTTCCAAACACTCGACGGGTCCTTCAATTTTCCACGGGATCTCCTTTTAAGCCCAAGGTCCAACACTTGTGTCCAAATTGCGCACAAACACCACCGACACATCACGCAGGCCTCCAGTGATGCAAACTAAAACCCGAATTGCACCACAAATCCATTTCTCGGGCCCGACATGCGCACAAACACTCCCAACGGCCACCAAAAGCTGCCCAACAACCAGCAAACTCTACGCGGGGGATTCCGGGACCTCACAAGAAGAATCTATCTCTTCCTTGGTCCATTTCGACCTAGGTTTGATGGTGCGAACATCAGCAAGAATTTCAGTTGGATTAGACCATCCTAATTCAATTGATTGCCACACCCGTTCGTCGATGGAAATTAAAAAGGCTTTCATCCGTACCTTCCAGTAGGCAAAATTTGTTCCATCGAAGAACGGGGGTCTGTTGATGTTTCCACCTTCAACCATTGTTTACAACCCTATTCCCGCTCTGATACCACATGTTGGGTTATGTATAATTGGATCTAAATAGGGGAAAAAACACCTAGAGGGGGGTGAATAGGTGTAAACAATAAACACTCAAAAATCTTTGCGATATAAAACCCAATGCGGAAAAATAAATAACACGCAGAGATTTTTACGTGGAAAACTCCAAACCGGAGTAAAAAACCACGGGACTGATAACACGGTGAAATCCACTAGAATTAAACACGTACAAGGTGATATACCGTACTCACAGACGACTCAACCTTTTCCATACGCTCCTAGTTGGTCTTCTCCGCTCGCTCCACGACGCTTCTCGAATCCACGATCTGCGTCCAACGCCGAATCCACGACGTCCAACGCCGAATCCACGACGTCCGACCGAATCCACGGTCTTCACCCAGTAGCACGCTTCGAATCCACGAACGTACCTCGCTCCGAATCCACGAGAGCGGTAGCACCTTGAATCCACAAGGCCACGCGAGTCCACGCGCCTATTTTTTGGGAAATCGTTGTTTTTGGGTGGTGATGATCCGCCGAATACTTAGATTAGAAATAGATCGGAAATACCATGTAAGTATTCATTGATTTGATTCTACTCAAAATGTGAGTATGAAAACCTAGAATCAAATCAATCAATATAGATGAAGAAACATAAGATTCAATCTATTGATTTCCTTTCTTCTCTATTTGTGGATCTATCTATTTCGGTCGTCTTTTTCCCTTTTTTCGTGGTTACCCTAAAAGATGAATTAAAGGGTTTATATATAGGTTAGAAACCATTGGAAGAGGATAAGAATAAAAAACTAACCTTTTCTGGAATTTTTCAGGACGGCGATCCGGATCGGATTTCGGCGATCCGGATTGCAGTAGCGAGATAGACAGTTCCCAGAAAAACAAAGGTTCGGGATCCGGATCGAAGTGCCTGATCCGGATCGTTCATACAATTCACCAAACACCAACGTTCGGGATCCGGATTGAAATGCCTGATCCGGATCGTTCAAATAAAATGGTAAAACCAGTGTTCGGGATCCGGATCAAAGGAGGCTACGATCCGGATTGAACTTGTGTATGAACGAACACCCTTCGGGATCCGGATTGGAAAGTCTGATCCGGATCCTGAACATGTCCCATGTCCAGTTTTTGATTTTTATGCAATTAGAAATTCATCCAAGTGTTTCTACACTATAAGAAGTATTCGGATCACCAAAAATAATTTGTTAAACATACTTGATCCTTTTGAATTCTTCTTTCTTGAGATTGAGTTAAATGATCCAACTTTTTTATCTTCAATCTTCAAGACTTAACCGAATTCACAAAATACGCCAACTCAAATTCCGTAACAGGTTACATCTACCTCAGACTCTCAATGCTGGTAAGGAACTAATCGGCCGCGTCCTCACCTCGATCTGCTGTCTCCGCGCGAACCAAGCCGGAACAGCTGCCGCAACCTGTCACCGCAGCGGGTGTGAGATCTACTGCAGAAGGCAGATCTCTGTGGGTACCGTCCCAAAATCCACGGTATGCCCACTAAGTCTACTAGAGGCAAAACAGATAGGTATGCAGATATAGAGATAGATAATGGTAAACTGAAAGAAAACTACAGCTAAAGTGTCTCAACATAAGCTCAAAGGAAACTCTATCATAAACATGCTATGCATACTCTCGCTACTGCTAAAATGCCTCAGTATCTATGCTCAAAGGAAAAACCATCTAAGAACATAATATGTGACCACCCGCTCATAACACCCAATCCCAAAGACTGCCACATAGGGTCCAGTCAAGCCTTGGCCTGTCGACTAGGAACGCACCTGCCCACTACCACACATCCCCATGGGGACGGGATTTACGTGGGGCGTCCTGTTCGACTATCTCAATCTCAATCAAGTAACCTCCTGGTAACTCGGCCAGGGCATCAACCACCTAGTAACTCGGCCAGGGGCAAGTAACCACCTGGTAACTCGGCCAGGGGCATCAACACATCTACGCATCGGGAGCGTGGCCCGAGGGGAGCGACCCCAATGAGCTCAAGTATCACATCAGTCTCAACTGTCTCAATAAACGGCATATGCAGGCTATGATCCACGATCAAACAGATCGGCAACTCAATGCTCAGAAGTACAACTCAGTCGGAAAAGACTCATCGACTCAAACAAGAAAAGCCCAAATCCTCACATGATCTGTCGGAGAACCCTTAACGACTCAATCTGATAATGCATGACCCATGGCTAAGTCGGGAAACCTCCATGACTCGATCTGCCAGAACCCCAAACTCTCAAGCTAAGTCGGAGATCCACCTCCACGACTAAGCAGAAAAACACAATCTAGAATAATCACCTCAGTCCCCGCAAGGAGGCTCAACTCACATGACACTAGAACTCAACACACATGCTCTAAAAATCCACTCGGCCCCCCGGCACGAGTATACAAGCACCCTGAACCCATGCCATACCTGTGGCAACTCATAATTTAAAAACCACCTTTTAAAAAAAAACATTAATTTTTCTTAAAACGGGTTTCTCGATTTTTAAAACGGTTCAGGTGCCATTATAATGCAAACAAAACACGAAACCTAGTGTCATATAATATCAGGAGTCTACTAAAAATAATCCGGGGTTCCAATAAATTTTACAGAAAATTCCAGGCAACTATCAGGTTTAAAACAGTGAAAAAGGGCATGATAAATATGATCAAATTGCATTCAGGAGCATTAAGCGGCATTCCATACATTTTGGAGAAATTCCAACCCACCTGGACTGCTTTTCGCAGGCAAACGCTAAAGTCGGTGAAGCGCCGGAACCTCGATCTGACGAAACTTCGAAAAATGCACTACGCGCGCTCGCTCACTGCCGCGAACCACGGAAAACCCCCGAAAATTCAAGAACATTCCCACAATACACTCTCACAGTAATCAAAAATCCATCCGCTGCCACTAGGTGCTCACAATAAGACACATTTTCTCAAATCCATCCACATACCTAAGTTACATACACAGCCCAAGCTCTTGGACAAAATAAAACCCACGGCACCCACACACTTCACAAAAATGCCGACCTTAGGCTCACACCTTGCTCACAGCACACACACAGCTCTAATTAAAAAAAACAACAGTACCCACTCACAATTCCACCACAAAAACAAACTGCACACTAACAAGCTCCAGCTCATCACACACAAGTCCACAGCACTCACTCGGGAAAAATCTGCGCGCCGCGCACGCGATCCGGGCTCCGCACGACACCTCGCCGAAAACCGCAAAGTCCGACGTCGCCAGAGAGAGAAAAAGGGAAAACCTCGTTAATTCGGTCCAAAAAAACCCCGCGGCATGACACCCGGCGACCCACAGCCCCTGCCGCGCGCGCACAGCCCACCGGCGCCGGCTCCCTGCTCGCTTGCTGACCGCGCGCTGTGCCGCGCCAACCGCGCGCTGTGCCGCTGCCGCCCGCGCGGCGCCCGCGCTTGGGGCCAGCCGCGCGCGCCCGTGCGCTGCGCGCTGCCCAGGCGCATGCCGCGCAGCGCCTGGGCCAGCCGCGCGCGCCCGCACGCTGCACGTTGTCGCGCGGAGGCCGGGCGCTGCGCGCTGCCCAGGCGCAGGCCGCGCAGCTCCTGGGCCAGCCGCGCGCGCCTGCGCGCTGCTCGCTGTCGCGCGGAGGCCGCGCGCTGCGGGCTGCCCAGGCACATGACGCGCAGCGCCTGGGCCAGCCGCGCGGGGCCTAGGCCCGCCGCGCGGCATGCACCCGCAGCACACGTCCGCAAGTGCGCAGCGCCCGCCGTGCGCACCCCTGCTGAGCGGCGCCTACCTGCTGTGGCACTCCACCTCCAGCTCCTCCCATGGACAGTAAGTCCATGCAACAACCAAGAACCCCCAACACCAACAAAAAAAATCAACAAAAACTCAAGCTCAGCCTCCAATCCCCAAAAATGAGCAACTCCAATTCCAAAATAAAAACTGCACATACCTCTCTCTCAAAGCCGTCGTGCGCCCCTCGTCGCGCTCTCCGCTCGGCTTCCGACCGTAAGTCCACCATCACATCTCTCATGCAAAATCTCTCTTTTCCTTCTTCTTCTTCCTTCTTTTTCCTTCCCTTTTCTTCCTTCTTTTCTCTCTTCTCCACTTCCTCTGTTTCTTTCTCATTCCTCTGCTTTGAAGGGGAGAAGAGAAGGGTGACGTGGCACATTTTAATTAAGCATAGCTTAATTAAAGGGAAGGGGGTGGTTGGCAGCAATAAATGCACTCTAAATATCTCCACCCACTTAATTTCTTCCTGCTCTTTTCTTTCTCCATTTTTCTTTTCTTTTCCCCTACAACACATCCTGAAGCAACAACTAAAATCCAATTAAATTAATTAATTAAATAAACCCCTTTTTAGCCAACTCCAAGTCACTTTTTACCTTCGGGGCCTCCACACCTGTCCAGAACCTCCCAAACTCCGCTGTAATCTGAAATTACACATGTCCAAAGTTTTCCCCACTCAAAAAGCTCAACCGTAGAGTCTGTGTGCTCAATCCGAAAACCGGCTCCTGTAACTACCAATTTTGACTCACTTTTTACCTTCGGGTCCTCCGCGTCAGTTCGGAACCTCCCGAACTCCGTTGTAGTCTTACAGTACAGCTGTTCCCAGAGTTTCCCAATTTTTTGCACTCCACTGTGGAGTCGAGGCTTCCCCGAAGCCAGTCCTCTAACGGCGGACACTGCCCGAAAAACCCCGAATCGACCCGGGGCTTCCGCGTTGATCCGCGTCGACCCGAACTCATCCGTAATCCAATATGAAAAATGCTCGAGGTGATTTATCCACACCCCGCCATCTCACGAGGTCGGTGCGCTATCCGAAATCCCGGTATTCTACAGAAATGCCGTGCTAAACTGCAGTTTGGTCCCCAATGCCTGCTGCAGGCTCCGCCAGAAGTTTGACACGAAACGTGTGTCCCTGTCCGAGGTTATGGATGATGGTACTCCATGCAACCTCACCACCTCGTCGATATAGGTCTGCGCTAGCCGATCTCTAGTCCACGTCGTGTGGATCGGTATAAAGTGGGCCGATTTCGTCAAACGGTCCACAATGACCCATATCGCGTCGTGTCCTTGTTGCGATCGTGGAAAACCGGTCACAAAATCCATGGTGATTCGTTCCCATTTCCACTCCGGTATGGGCAACGGTTGTAGTTATCCTGCCGGTCGCTGGTGTTCCGCCTTCACCTGTTGGCACACTAAACATCGTGCCACGAACTGCGCCACATCGTTCTTTAATTTAGGCCACCAAAAGGTCTATCTCAGGTCTCTGTACATTTTTGTACCTCCGGATGCGCACTGTAGGGGGCGTTATGCGCCTCTGCCAGAATTTCTTTCCTTAATTCCGGCACTTCAGGCACGCAGACTCGTCCCCGGAACCTCAACACGTCGTCAACGCCGATCACAAAATCCCCACCTGGTTCCGAGGTTAACCTGTCCCGCACCTGCTGTAGTTGTGGGTCCGTCGCTTTGCCTTCTGCGATCCTCTCTATTAGCGTAGGCTTTATTACCAAGGACAGAAATTTCGCAACTGCTCCTGCTGGCACTACCTCCAGTCTTAGTTGCGAGAATTGTGCAATTAGCCGATCCTGTTGGGTAAGGGCGCTCAGTGCCATCTCCCCCGCCTGTCCCTTCCGGCTCAAGGCATCGGCCACCACATTTGCCTTTCCGGGGTGGTCATGGATGGACAATTCGTAGTCCTTCAGTAATTCCAACCACCGCCGCTACCGCAAGTTCAACTCCTTTTGCGTAAACAAATATTTGAGGCTCTGGTGGTCGGAGTACACGTTACAGTGCGCCCCGTAGAGGTAGTGCGTCCAGAGCTTCAACGCAAACACGACTGCCGCGAGCTCCAAGTCGTGTGTAGGATAGTTCCGCTCATAATCCTTGAGCCGCCTTGATGCATATGCGATGACTTTCCCTTGTTGCATCAACACGCTTCCCAGTCCACTTCGAGATGCATCACAATAGATCTCGTAATCCTCACCGGGCTGTGGCAACGTGAGTACCGGTGCCCGCGTGAGTCTGTCCTTAAGCTCCTCGAAGCTCTTCTGGCATTGAGCCGTCCAGACAAATTTCTCTCCTTTCCGGGTTAGTCGAGTAAGGGGAGTGGCTATCTTTGAAAAGCCTTCCACGAAGCGTCGGTAGTATCCTGCTAGCCCGAGGAAACTTCGGATTTCTGTCACCGTGGTCGGGCGAGCCCAGTCGGTCACCGATTCTATCTTTCTCGGATCCACTGCAATTCCCGTGGCCGAGACAATGTGTCCCAGAAAGTCGACCTCACGGAGCCAAAACTCGCACTTTTTGAGTTTGGCATACAGTTTTTGATCCCTTAGGGTCTGGAGGACCACTAGGAGGTGCTCCTCATGCTCCCTATCCGTGCGGGAATAGATGAGAATATCATCACTAAAAACCACCACGAATTTATCCAGGAATGGTTTAAAAATCTGGTTCATCATGTCCATAAATACTACTGGGGCATTGGTGAGCCCAAACGGCATCACCGTGAACTCGTAATGGCCATAGCGGGTTCGGAACGCCGTCTTCGGTATATCCTCACCCCTGATTCCGAGTTGGTGATAGCCCGACTGGGGGTCAATCTTTGAGAACACGGTCGCCCCTTGGAGTTGGTCAAACAGGTCATCAATACGTGGCAAGGGGTATTTGCTCCTCACCGTGACCTTGTTTATTTCCCGGTAGTCTATGCATAACCGTAAACTCCCATCCTTCTTCCTTACAGAGAGCACAAGCGCTCCCCAAGGTGACACACTTGGTCGGATGAACCCCTTGTCCAGGAGATCCTCAAGTTGTGCCTTCAATTCCTTTAGTTCGGCGAAGGCCATTCTGTATGGCGCCTTCGTGATGGGTTTCGTCCCCAGGATTAGCTCTTTAGAGAGGTCGTCCTCGCGTCCAGGTGGTACCCCCCGGGAGTTCGGACGGAAAGACATCCGGAAATTCCCTTACTGTTGGAAAGTCCGAAAGTGAGGGGGGGTGTGTCGAGTATCCACCGAGGCCAAAAGGCCACACACCCGCCCCCTCAAAGTTTCCTGGCTCGCGACCCGTAGGTCACGTAACCAGCTCACTAGAGGTGTACCGACGTAGTGCTCACTCTTTGCCCGAACTCAATCCACTCTGACGCTGGGTCAGAAGTGGCCGAGTTCTACCCTGCATATCGGCCCGCATGCCCTATTACCACTAGGCAGGGTATGGGGCGTAATTAATCTCTAATTACCCAATTAACCTGCAATGGAATCCCTCTGGCCTTACTACATCAGAACCTATCCGCTCTCTTGTGCTAGGAAGGGCTGAACAGAACAACTAGACGGGAGGGGGGGGGGGGGGGGGGTCAGTCAGGGGTAGGGCGCTCGGGTGTATACGGTTTTCCCAAGCAAAAGTAGCAAGAACAGTGCCATAATACGTTACCTGTTATTTGTCATTCCGGGACGTTGCGTCTTCCACTGGAGCGGCCCGGGGAGTCCGTCCATAACCGTTAGGCCAGCGACGTACGGCGTGGCGGGGTAGGGACCTGGTGTTGAAAGAGTCTGCCGCGGGCTGGCCGTCGGGTAGGTCCTCCTGCCGAACGGGAGCTGTAGCACTCTCTTGTCCTTCCGGCTTCAGCGCTGCAGTAGTAGTGGCTAGTTCCTGAGGGCATGAGGCACGGGTATGGTCCGGCTGGCCGTATTTATTGCAGTGGGAGTACTTCCAAAGGCATTTCATCACTAGGTGTGCCTTTCCGCTGATGACGCAGGGTTCGAGTAGCGGTTTCAGGCCTCCTGTTGGCGCCTGCCCGCCTTTCTGTGCTTTCTTTGGGCGTAGGTTTGCCTGGTTTCCTGGGCTGGGACCCCCTTGCGGGACGGGGGCTACAGCCTCCTCTGGTTTGTCGGGTTGCGGCGCCGGGGTAGTGGCAGTCGGTTTCTGGGGGCACGTGAAACGCGAGTGACCCGGCTTGCCGCACTGAAAACAGTGGTCGCACCTCCAAGGGCAGCTCATGAATCGGTGCGCTCCGTCACATATGACACACGGCTTCCATATTGGTTCGGGTCCTCCCTTCCTTGCTTGCCCAAATTTCGGTTCCGTCTTTGGGCGTTTGGCCGACCGACCCTTCTAAAACGGATCCTCCGCCGGGCCGGGGTAGGGGTTTCTCTGGCCCTGCTGTAACCCGGGATACCCCTGCCGAGCCCGTGCTTCGGCGAGTTCTTGCTTTTCCCACATGGCCGCGTTGGTCGCCTCATGAAAGGTGGGAAAGCCTGCCGGTGGCATTCCACGTTGGGTGTCGTCCTTGGCGCCGCGCTGAAAGTGGTCGATACTCTCAAGCTCTCGTGTCAGTAGACACAAGCGTTCCGTGAGGGTCAGCAGCTGCCCAGCCACATCGCGCAGCTGGTTGCGTAGTAAGCGGTTCGCTGCGGCTGCAGTGTCCATTTTGCATAGACAATTATTCACTGAGCCGGACTGCTATCTATGCACATAAAGAATTCACGTCAATCCCAATATTTCCAAGAAAACCTGGCACCTTAACCTACTAACCCTGGGACTCTATCCCTTATTTCCCCGCGCTCACGCTCATACGTGACACACCTATACTTTGGTTATCAACTTAGTTAGTCACTTGTGTCATTACATTCTTTGGATGTTGGTCATGATCACCTTGGTTAAAGTTGTTTTCTCTGATACCATAAAATTTGTCACGCCCCGGAGGTTCTAACATTGCGAAAAAACGTACCCATTTTTTTTTCTAATATATTTTACTGAACCTTGCCTCCGGCGCACACCAGACCCGCCACATATACAAATTCACTCCCCAAACGGGCGGAGCCTCCTTTGTATATGCACGGCGTTGCCAAAAAGTCGAATACTTTAACCATTCTAAACATGACAGGCACAGAGGAGAGAATATATTAAATCACATCATCACCGCTATTCTATAAGACTAGAGCATAAACCCCTGGGTTTTGAAAATCGGTGCCCACTCGACACCCAGTTTTCTAAAACGTTTTCACAAACTCTTTGTGCGGCCATTAACTTGAAAGGATAAATCCACGGGTTTTAAAATCGGCGCCCACACGGCACTTGCTTTGAAAACACTTTTGAAACCGGTTTGCATTTGAAAGCAAGCCACAATTACACATCCTATCATTCACCAGTTAATTACAAGAAAATCCTCATCCCAACATCCATCAGAAACCACAGTAAATGAATCACAGTTAAACTAACCATAGTATAATGAAATAACCAAAAGTAAAGAAGATAACGTATCGTTTTACTAGCCCTCTTGGCTAGTGTCCTTTAACTAATGCCTCACCATCGTCCCGAATTCCACCCTTACTCGAACATGTCACAGTGTGGGTTGTCAGTGACTGATAAAGTAGAAACATGTAAGTAAACGCAATAATAGATTGAACACACCGAATCACCGGAGCATTTACTTTCCCCCTCCTACTCATGTATCGCTAAATCCCTGTTGAAAGTCCCGCTGGTCACCTACCCCAGCTTCAGAATGTTTTGGGCCCCAACCCCAATACCGTACTCATCTTCTTGGTGCCTCCAGCCTCTCCACTGCCCAAGTAGCAGTCGCCTCACCTTGAGGGGTCCCCACTAACCTCCCCTTGTGGGGTACACGGGTAAATGACTTACCATCTTTCATGAAAAATACACCCTCTGTAGTGGCCAAACTACCGGTGTGCGTGTAAGCAATATGAGTATTTTATTTTGCCTTGCGACATCAGCCGCTTTAGTCAGAACAGTATAACGCACCTGCGACAGCAGCCGCTTTTGTTGACATATAAAAAGGGATTCACATGCTATGGGGTTAGTCAAACTATCAACATATCTACTTTACCAAACGAGTATTCGAAAACGACACCACACCGGTAATAACCAACACCTACCCACCTCGATTATGCGAAACGTGTACTCCGGAGACCGAACCTTGCTCTCTATTGACGCCCGGACCTAGAAGTAGTCTCCAAAAGAGCCGTGGTCAGATCAACAATATAATAGTGGATAAACCGAGCCCAACAACTCAAAAACACTAAGAACAACTTGACCCGGCGGTGGCGCCCGCGTGCGTTGAGCGACGCGGCCGCCCCCGCGGAGTTGCGGGTCGTACGGCCGCGCGGGCATCGGCCCCGCGCGGCATTTGTCGTGACCGCGCGGACCCTAGCTCCGCGCGGCGCACGCCGCGGCCGCGCGGGCACCAACCCCGCGCGGTCTCATTCGCAACCGTGCTGACCTCAGCCCCGCACGGCGCAAGCTGCGGCCGCGCGGGCGCCGGCCCCGCTCGGCACTTGCTGCGGCCGCGCGGGCACCGACCCCGCGCGCCGCAACTGCGCGGGCGCCCGCCCGGGCGGCATTAGCCGCGGCCGCGCGGGCATGGCCCCGTGTGGCACGTGCTGCCGCCGCCGCGCGGGCACCCGCCTGCGCGGCACAAACCGCAGCCGCGCGGGCAAGGTCCCGCACGGCATGCACCGCCGCCGCGGGGCACCAGCTGCAGCCGCGCGGGCATGGCCCCGCGCGGCGCTTGCTGCCGCCGCCGCGCGGGCACCCGCCCGCGCGGCACCAGCTGCGGCCGCGCGGGCATGGCCCAGCGCGGCGCGTGCTGCCGCCGCCGCGCGGCACAAACCGCAGCTGCGCGGGCAAGGTCCCGCGTGGCATGCACCGCCACTGCGCGGGCGCCAGCCCGCGCGGCACCAGCTGCGGCCGCGCGGGCTTGCCCCGCGCGGCGCGTGCTGCCGCCGCCGCGCGAGCACCCGCCCGCGCGGCACCAGCTGCGGCCGCGCGGGCATGGCCCCGCGCGGCGCGCGCCCCCAGCCGCGCGGGTGCCTGCCCGCGCGGCACTGGCTGCGGCCGCACGGGTTTCGGCCCCGCGCGGCACGTGACTCGACCGCGCGGGCGCTCACCCGCGCGGCGCTTGCCACGGCCGTGCGGGCACCAGCCCCGCGCGGCGTTTACCCTAGCCGCGGCCACGTGGGAAGCTTGGTCCCGCGCGGCTCTAGCCGCGGCCGAGCGGGCACCGTCCCCGCGCGGCGCGCATTATGGTCGCGCGGCGATGCCCTAGGGCTTCGCGGCGCGACGCGTTGGGTAGCAAACGGCTACTCCTAAACTCCATGAAAGACCGAAACCCAAAAACCGAGCGAAACTATACGAAAATAAATCTAGTTTACCTCTAATCGTAGGAGACGGTTATCCGTTCACGCTCTCGGCTTCGGCACGTTCGTCGGGAGGATTCGGGTCCTTTAGCCTTCTCCTTCTTTTCCACCGTTCCCTTCCGATTAGGGTTTCACCTTTCCTCTCGTTTCCTTCTGGTTAGGGTTTCGTCTTTTTCCTTTTCTCTCTCTTTCTTTCGGGAGGAGATACAAAATAATCTTTTTGTACGACAAAAAAACCACATCGGGTATTTTAAAATCCTAATTAATTAATTCCTCAATCAATTAATTCCTCAATTAATTAATTCCTTAATTAATTAATTCTTCAATTAAGATCCTTTGGGATAATTCTTTAAAGATAATTCTTTAAAGATAATTCCCTCTTTTTCCTCGGAAAGCATGCCAAATCACTTACGCGGATTTCGATGCACCCCCTGGCCATTGCGATCACTTTCTACCCCTTTCCGGGAGTTCCGCATGTCGGAATCCGGATCCGATCGCACTGCCGTTCTCCGTTTTCCGAGCTCTATCGCAGAAAAATACCCGCACCTCCGAATTATCGACTTAAGTAAACCCGTTACACTAGTTACATTTAAACGGAAACTTTATTAGCAGGAGGTATTAAGAGTTACAAAATCTATGATATTACATTCTATGCACTTAGTTTTGTAAAAGTTAGAATACTTGTAATTGCTTTATCAAGTAAAGGACCTGGCATGCTTGTATGGACATTTAGGTAGGCCACCTTTTTCTGCTACACTATCATGCTGGAACTTGACTTAGGAGAAACCTTGTTTGCTTCTGTTCTCCTTATTCTTTAGTCAGGTGGTTATTGTTGCTCGGGTTTGAGCAGGGGTTTGGGATAGTGTAGCCGGGGCCTGGATTGTGGATTGTGGGTTTTGCAGCAACCGCGGATATTGGGCGGTTGACCGGATATCGGTTATAGGACATCGGTGGTAGGACATGATTATGAACTAGAGGGCTTTGTGGAAACCGCAGATTTTGGGCGGTTGACCGGAGGTCGGTTATTGTGCTGGATTATAGACGGCAGGGTATTGCGGCAACCGCGGATATTGGGCGGTTGACCGGACATTTATTTATGCACCAGATTGGTTATCAGATTCTCTAGTGGGCGGAGTTTTCCACTTATTTAGTGTGCGACCGTGCCGGTCAGGAGCCGGTCCGTTACTTATTTAGTGTGCGACCGTGCCGGTCAGGAGCCGGTCTGTTACTTATTTTGGGTGCGACCGTACCGGTCAGTAGTCGGTCTGTCATTTATTTTGGGATGCGACCGTACCGGTCAGTAGTCGGTCAGTATTTCCCACAGATGAGTTCTTGAGTTCGACGGCAGAGCAGGCAGTACCGGGTCTTATACCGGTTCATTTGATTGGGTTTATTCGGTCAGATACCTTTCTAGTTGCACTCGTGCTTGGGGGCTGAGTGGAGTCTAGTAGCTGTGTTTAGACCAGTGCTAGTGTAGTTGGGAGCCGTCAGGTTTGACGGTGGTCCCGTGTCATCGTGAGTACTTTGACCATTGGGTGAGAGGTTGAGCATTTAGATGGAGGCAGGGTAGCTGTAGAGTATCTCCAGCCTTTCTAGTTCAGTTTTTACTGCTTAGTGGTCTTAGTGGGCTAATCGCCGGGCCTGGCGATTGTACCCACTGAGAACTCCCTTTTTGGTGTAGTTCTCACACCCGCTGGGGGTTTTCCCCCTCTTTTTCCCTTTCTCTCATTTATTTTGCAGAGTCTTAGCGGATGCTGCTGATTCTGCGGTTGTTGATCGAGGCGAGGGAGTCGCGAGCTAGATCCCTACCCATCGTTGGAGAGTAGCGGTACCCTTCAGAGGAGATCTTCAGTAGATTAGGTATTTTATTTTCTCTTTTGAGAGACTGATGTAGTGAGGATATGATATGTATTGAGAGCCTGTACACTGATGTATTTATTGGAGATACCTCCCTGTTTGAGCTATGATTTTTGTATCTGAGGATATTGTACAATTATCATTTTGAGAGGTGGACATTGTGGTATTATTTTCCAGTTGTACAGTGTTGATTTTATTTTTACAGTAGTTTTATCTTATAGCTCTGATATCTGTTTAGCTGTAGCACCTTTCTTGCCGGTAGGACGCTTCGCCTATGCGGGGTTTGGCATAGGTGGCGGATCTGTTGGCGATCCCGGGTCGCAGTTTCGACCCCGGGGCGTGACAGATTAGGTTGGTATCAGAGGCTAGGTTGTAGGTCATGGTGGACTTAGAAACCCTAGGCTTTTGGTTTGACCCTTGGTTGACTTCGTGAGAGTCGTGATTTTTAGCGAGAGTCCTGATTGAGTTTTATATCTCTCCCATGGGACCGGAAGAGTGATTGGCATGTTTGTTCTCCTGAGTGATTATGTTGGCTGCAGACAACATAATGCTGTGGAACGGGTGACATTCTTTAGACTTTCGTTGGATTGGGTCGAGCGCTGTTTTGTGCTGTTTTGTGGTTTTGTCGTGGCGAGCGGTGTCTCCCCGACGCTGGGTGTTGACCCGTGTGCATCCTGTCATAGCAGTTGAGCTTGAGCGGTTGGTTTTGGGTCGGATACCCGGATTGAGGTCAGAGAGCTCCGGACCCAGATGACAGGATTGTCAGAGGCTTATCAGGGGCAGAGTGAGCGCGCAGCTGGTTTTAGTGACACAGTTGTCGGAACAGCGGGCAGCTCGACAGTGCTTCCTTCTGAGATCACCCGGTTGTAGTATCCTCGGGGGCGGGGATTTCTGTGGCACCGATGGAGTGAGTAGCCCCCTCTGTGCCAATGTTTAGTGGCGAGGCACCGAGGCAGGGTGGATAGTTGACAGCTGGTGAGCTGAGGGGACATGATCGATCTATTGAGCCAGATTCGGCAGATGAACCACCCCGACTCGTAAGATTGAGTTGGAGCCTTTGGAGGCAGAGTCGTGGTTAGTGGTGATGGAGTGATCAATTGAGAGCCTCCCTGTGCTAGAGAGGTTATGCAGTTATTGAACCGCGTGCTCCAAGTTTTGAGGGACGAGGCGCATAGGATATATGAGACTGGGAGCGGATTGCGCCTGGATACCGTTCAGTTTATTCAGTCCATCCGTTACAGGTTTTGACACCTCGTTGGAGTAGGCATTGTGTATGGAGCGTGGCGCTGCAGTTCCTTTGGATAGGGATCTGCCGCCAGAGGCGAGTTCAGGATATTGGTGCTTGGCGCCAGGTGATGGAGGACAGATCGGCTGGCAGAGGCATTTCTAATTTCTTCTTCCAGGGTAGTGGATTCCTAAGACGCCAGAGATCGGGTAGACCCCGATGGCAGTATCAGCGTCTTTATCAGTGTGGCGCAGCGGTAACGTGGATTTGTTATCTGCGGAGGACAATATTCGTCGCCTCAATGTGAGCAGAGGCAGAGGTCGTGCTCCCTATGTGGTTAATCAAGATATGTTATGACAGACTGAGCGACGACCACTTGCATCGAGCGGATGAATCTGTGCCACCCGGTTCGAGGGCGCCACGGTAGTGGATCGAGTTGTCGCAGGTGTGATTTCATCACAGCAGTCGGAATTAGAGCATGTTGCATTCCTGCATGGACTAGAGGCAGATTTGTTACCACGTGCACTAGAGGTACAGGTTCCTATTGGTGTGGTGCATGTGGAGGAGGCTATTGGATCATGTCCAATACTGTTGATGCCGCGAGTTACTGGCAGATTTATTGGTAATTGTGGCAGTTCGGTATTTTGACCCTGTGCTTGAGATTGATTGGCACAATGCCACAGGATGTTTGGCTACGGAAAGAGAGGATTTTGACCTTCTGCGAGGAAGAAGAGAGAAGGCTTGGTTGTTGAGACAGTTAGAGCGCACAGGTTTTAGCGACAGTGTGAGGGGTGCTTATGGCGGCACCGGGACTCAAGGATATCTCTGTTGCCCACGAGATCCCGGGTGTGATTCCACCTGAGCTGTTGATGATGCCGCCGGTTAGGGAGATAGAGATTGCGTTTGACGTGGTTCGGGGAATCACGCCACCCTCGACAGCACCTCATTGGATATCGCCGGTAGAGCTGAGAGAGATGATGGCGCAGTTGCAGGATCTGGTGGATCGAGGGGTCTGTTTGACCTAGTGCCACGCCGTTGATATACGGTGGTGATGCCACGCCGTTGGTATACGGTGGTGATGCCACATCGTTGATACACGACTGTGAGGGTCCTTTTATGGTTCGAGTGTAGACAGGTCCGGGTGGTATTTAGGACCTTTTGATGGAGTTATACTCCAGCAGTTGTTCGTCTGGGATACCTGTACCTATGTGGAATTGTACAGTTGCGTATTCTGCCATGATGGCATTCAGGATCCGGTAAGGGCATTATGAACTCATAGCGAGGCCAAGTGGATTAATTAATGCACTGTTGTCTTCAAGATTTGAGGAATGGTGTGTCCCAGTTGTACTTGGACGGTTTGGGAGTGGTGTTTCCCGAGGATATTTTGATTTACTCCCAGAGCGACTTGGAGCACGAGGAGCACTTGTGAATGTGCGACCATGCCCGTGTGGATGAAGCTGTATGCCAAGTTATTGAGGTACAAGTTGTAGCTTCAGAAGCATACCTTCTTGGGTCACTTTGTGCTAGCCGTAGGGGCGGCGGTGGAAAATCCGGCCAATATGGATACCATTTGGGAATTGACCGAGGTCGACAATTATGGTCAAGAAAAGGAGCTTCTTGGACTGGGCAGTGTCAGGAGAGCTTGGCAATCGGATGAGGAGACTGATACCAGCGCCAATGCTGGTATTTCCAGTGTTGGGAGGTGGATTTGTGAGTTATAGTGATGCCCCCTATAGCGACTGTGGAAGTACCGTTGGGTTATTGTTGAGCATTCTGGATTACCCTGACAGGGCCACTGTGATGGCGGATACCTAGAGCAGGAAAGCTGTCTGGGGATGAGATTGATGATTCCACAGCTGGCGCTGTGTGAACTATTGGGGCAAGCATGGCTTGTGGTAGTGTCCCTGAGGGTTCCTTTGGATCATAGAGCGCGACTGAGTAGTTCACTCGGATGGTCAGGATTCGGGAGTGACCGAGTGAGGACCCTAGTTTGTGAGGGCTTCTTTCCTTATTGGATGATCGCGGGGATGTGTTTCGGATCGCCTTGGTTGAGTTGACGCAGGATGTGGTTTGGTGCGTGTTGCACTGGTGGTTATCTTGTTTCCCCTAATTTTTGATAGAGCCCTTGTGGTATTTCATGTCTCGGCTTAGGAAGGTTATGTTTTTGGATCCCTCGCCCGTGATTGACTCGCCCCATTTGAGATCTAGGACTGTTTGGAGTACGAGGGACGCCCGTTGCGAATTCTGGCTCGTGAGATTAGAGGTTGCGCAATCGGGCTATGTCGTACTGGTTGTCGCTGTTGTTGTTGTTGAGGAGTAATCACGGGGAGCAAGTGGTGACATAGGAGCTGGAAATGGTGATGTTGAATACTTACCCTTGGTGTTTGTGACTCCTGGTGGAATTGAGCTAGTTTCGAGGACGAAACTTTCTTTTAGTGGGGGAGGATGTGAGGACCCGGAACCCCACGATGAGTTTACTGGTTGATTGGCAGCCTACGGAGGCCTACGTGGTGTGTCGGTGGTGTTTTGTGCACAAGTGATGGACTTCGGGCTTAAAATGGATCACGTGGGTGATCGGTTGACCCCTTCGGAGCTTTAGAAGTGGTTTCGCGCGAAACGGATATTAAAATTGGGCTAAGCTCGAAGTTTGGACAAAAGAACACCTTCCCGGATGCCTTCGACAATTTTTAGAGTTGGAATTTGGCAAAACGGATAGCGGATTTGGATTCAGCGTGCGAAAACGATGAAAATGGACTATTCATTTGTATTTTTCGGAGCCCGGATGCGAAAACACGGTTTTCGAGGCAAGGGGGCACTGTTCCGGCGGCTGGGGCAGCACCATCTGTTGAAAACAGTCCTGAAGATGCGCAAATTTCACCTGCAGAACAGACTCTGAAAAATCCAACAAAAATACTATCGCGATCGTCGCGTCGAGCCCTTCGAAACGAGTACTTGCACGTCAAAATTTGAGTCCCGGAGGCCGAGTTACAAATTCCACAACGCGGTGAACGCGAAACTCCACAACATACACAACTGTAATACTCTGCATAGTAATGGGGGAAGAAGTATCGCTTCGGGCAAGTCTCAGAAAATTCCCCGAAAAATACGACGGTAATCCTTGCGATGCGATCCGATGCCTGGGTGCGGAGATATCGCCAAAACATCGAGCCGCTGTCCAAGTCTCAATCACACCAACAGTGTCACAGTGAACTCGGAAAAACACCTCAAAAAGGGCAAAACGAGGGGAAGCAGGAATCGCCTGAAACGGAGGTCGGAGTGAGCCGGGGGAGTCCTCGCACCGAAACACGACGAAGGGCGGCCACAAATGAACGAGCGTCGCGCCGCGCCGTAAAAATGGAAACCTCGGGAAGCGTGCCACATAAAAATCCGGGAATCCACAGCTCGAACCAGCTCTGCACGGGGATCAACTTTGCTGAAGGCGTCGTGGCGAGGGGAGGCTCGGAAATGCCAGAAAAAAGGAAGAAGAAGCCGCTCGGATCCCTTAAATAGGCTCCAGAAACAATTCACGAAATACCCGGTGTATCCCTACAATCGGGCGCCCGAACGATTCGGGCCGCTACAGTGTTGGGCCCGGCCCAACACTATGCGCGCCCGAATCCTTCATGGGCCTCCACGTCGCCCCGCGAACAGCCGACAGCGAAGCCCACCGCTAACATTGCGCCACGTGGCCCACCGCAGCGCCGACGCGTGGCGCGTCCACGCGCGGGAATGCCGTCAACGCGCCCACGTGCGTGCCTGCGCCGCCGCCTGCCATCCCTGCAGGCACGTGCCCCGAGGTAGACCGTATTCGTTCCGTGAACCGGGTCCACAGCACCGACCAGTCCTATCACGCCACGTGTCCTGCCCTCCGGTGCACGCCACCCCGTGGACCGCGCACCTGCCCGCTCGCCCGCGCGCCTGCCCGCGCGCTTGCCCGCGCCCGCGTGCCTGTCCGCGGTCGCTCCGCCGCCTGCCCGAGCCCACGCCGCAGCGCTCCGCCGCCGCCCGCCGCTGCCGGCGCCGCCCGCCGTGCCGGAACAGTACCTCTGCCTCGAAATCCGTGCCGGGTCATCCGGGCTTCGAAAAATAAAGTAAGTAGTCTATTTTCATCGTTTTCGCGCGCTGAATCCAAATCTGATGTCCGTTTTGCCAAATTCCAATCCTAAAATTTGCCGAAGGCATCCGAAAAGGTGTTCTTTGTCCAAACTTCGCACTGAGTCCAATTTTAATATCCGTTTCTCGCGAAACCACTTCTAAACATCCGACGGGGTCCTCCGATCACTCATGTGATCCATTACAAGCCCGAAGTCCATCACTTGTGTCCCAATTGTGCACAAACACCACCGACACACCTCGTAGGCCTCCAGAAGCTGCAGATGTAACCGTAATCCATAAGTGGGAATTTCGGATCCTCACACCGGCCACCGGAACAGTGCTCCAACACCTCAAAATTCGTGCGCGTCGTCCGGGCTCCGTAAAATACAAGTGAATAGTCCGTTTTCATCGTTTTCGCGCGCTGAATCCAAATCCGATGTCCGTTTTGCCAAATTCCAACTCTAAAAATTGCCGAAGGCATCCGGAAAGGTGGTCTTTGTCCAAACTTCGCGCTGAGCTCAATTTTAATATCCGTTTCGCGCGAAACCACTTCTAAACATCCGACGGGGTTCTCTGACTACTCTCGTGATCCATTACAAGCCCGAAGTCCATCACTTGTGTCCCAATTGTGCACAAACACCACCGACACACCTCGTAGGCCTCCAGAAGCTGCAGATGTAACCGTAATCCATAACTGGGAATTTCAGGTCCTCACACGTTGGGTGGTCGGTTTGGCCGTCGCCTGTTCGGGGCGACGTGGAGTCTCCAGGCGGATTCGGGCGCGGTCGGATGAGGTCCATCCGACCCGATTTTCGACGCTTGAAAGATTCGGGCGCCCGAAACCGCGGACACACTCGGTATTACGGCATTTGTTTTCAGCGGCCTATATATAGCCCGAGCCGCCTTCATTTGAAGGTTTTATGCGTTTCCGAGCTTCATTTCGACTCGAGGCCTTCAGCAAAGTTGATCCCCGCGCTGTGCTGCATACACCTGAGGATTTCTGGGATTTTACGTGGCACACTTCCTGAGGTTTCCATTTCTTTGGCGCGTCGCGACGCTCCTTCGTCGGTGTTTCCTTCCGTCGCGTTTTAGTGCGCGAGCTCCCCCGGCCTAGTCCGACCACCTTTTCGAGCGATTCTTGCGGCGTTGGATCCGCCACAAGTAGGGCTACGATCTTGGTATTTTCAGCATCTCCTAGTTTTGGGTTTTTCTTGGAGTTTTCCTATTATTACTGGGACCCTTTGTTTGCTGTGAGGATTTCGGGGACAGCAGCTTGTTGCCTGGATTTCTCTGCGCTCGAGCGTTGGATCGATGCGGGCCTATACACTTTTTGCATCTACTCGTCGTGAGGAGTATCGCCATATTTTTCTGGGATTTTTCTGAGGCTTGCCCGGAGGTATATTTTCTACCTTTATCTGTGCATGGGATTACAGTTGTGTTGTTGTGAGGTTGTGTGCACCCCGTGTTGTGGAATTTGTGACTCGGCCTACTGGGCTCGAATTGGACGTGCAGGTACCTGTTTCGAAGGTCTCGACGCGACGATCGCAGCAGTATTTTTATCGGATTTTTCGGAGCCCTTTATGCAGGTGAAAATGTCGCATCTTTAGGGCTGTTTCCGTAGATTGTGTATACTTGGATAATTTTTGGAATTAAAGTGTAACTGTGGACCTTTTGTTGTACCCAGGAGGGTTTGCGAGTTTTCCTGAACCCATTGGAACTGGAAAAAGTGAAGATGATTGTTCCTGGGTATTTTCAGCTGTTGGACTTTGGACAGTTAGCACCTTCAGGTGGGTGGCCTTGTCTCCAAGATTGATGGACTGGACATTAATTCTATTATAGTAGGACTATGCATGATTGTGAGTTTATTGTGTTGCTTGCTAGAATGTAAGAATTAATGTTCCTGATATAGTTGGATTGATCATGTGATTTACTACTTCCTAAAATCTGTTAAATCATTGTTGTCCTGGAACTTGA
Organism: Tillandsia leiboldiana; assembly: GCA_029204045.2. Classification (NCBI taxonomy): domain Eukaryota; kingdom Viridiplantae; phylum Streptophyta; class Magnoliopsida; order Poales; family Bromeliaceae; genus Tillandsia; species Tillandsia leiboldiana. The sequence continues at coordinate 23,234,776 of CM055070.1, forward strand.
CCTAGCACCCCCGTCATATTGTTGCATGTGTAACCAGACCAGTAGAAAACCCTCACTTGGGCTAGGGTTATTTATGTTTAGACATCCACACATTGTAACTTATTCCTGGACATAGTGTTATCCTCGCCCGGGTAGTGGGCCGAGTGGTCGAGATTCTTCATAGTGTGGGATGCATGTTACACTCGTGCTTGGGAGCAGAGTGGAGTCTGGTAGATGTAGTTGGTCGTTTATCTGTGTCGGGAGCCGTTTGGGTGAACGGTGGTCCCGGGGTGTTGTTTTATTTTGTTGCCACTGTGTGAGGACCCGAATCCCCACTTAAGAGTTTATGGTTGGAATAGTAGCTTCTGGGAGTGTTTGTGCGGGTGTCGGGCCCCGAAAAAGGATTCCTGGTTTAAATGGGAGCATGATTGCTTGCAGGGAGCCCATTGTGGGTGATTGAGGTTTCTGCGCGCGTTTTGGAATCAAGAAATGGACCCGGTGCGAAAAATAGATCAAGCTCACCTTCCCGGGAATTTTCGGCAAATTTTAGAAGTGGAATTTGATAGAACGGATAGCGGATTTGGATTCAGCGCGCGAAAACGGTCAAGATGGACTATTTACTTGTATTTTTCGGAGCCCAGACACAAAAACACGGTTTTCAAGGTGATTTGGTACTGTTCCGGCGGCCGGAGAAGCGCCGGCGGCAGCGGCGGACGGCGGAGCGCGGCGGTTGGCGGCGGCGTAGGCGCCCGGTCCACCGCGGAGGCGTGCACCCCGGCGCTGGCCACGTGGCGGCACCAGGTTGGTAGGCGCAGTGCGTGCGGTCCACGGGAAAGGCGCGGGTGCACAGTGGACCGGGGGTGGACACGTGGCAGCACGTGGTTGGGTGATGTTGTGCGCACGGTCCACGGTGTGGGGAGCTGGTACCTCGGGCTACGTGCGCGTGGGCGCGACGTGGGCGCGCTGACCCGCGGCTCCCGGCGTGGGCGCCACGTGTCGGCACCAGCGTCGGCCACGCGGCGCAGCGCTGTTGGCCGAAACAGCTGTTTGCTGTTTGGGTGGACGCGTGGCGGGCTGGGAGACTTTCGGGCGTGAACAGTAACGGGCCGGGCCCGTTACTGTAGCAGCCCGGAATGCCCGGGCGCCCGGTTTTGGGCCCAAAAGTCCAAAGTTGGATTTTTTCGGGCTGGGCCTATAAATAGGCTGTTTGCTTGGACTTTTTGCCCCTTTTCCCGAGCTCCCCTGCCCTTGGACTCTTTAGCAAAGTTGGAGATCTTCGTGTTGCGGAACTTCTGGCAGAGGCCCGGGTTTTTTGGAAGCCGCGGCGTCGACGACTTCGCATCGGAGCACAGAGTGACGATCTTTCACCGGAGGCCCGTTATCGTCGCAGTTTGATCTGAGAGGTCCACAGAGCTACTCCTTCATTATTTTTTGACGATTTTCACGGCGTTGGATTCAAGAGAGGTATGTCTTCGACTTTCGTGTTGATCATCTTGCTGGATTCAGAGGATATGGCACGGTTTTCGAGACATTTCTAAGCTGCTGTTTTGCTGGTGGAGTTTCTGGACAGCAGCCCTTGCTGGAATTTTATCTCCGTACATGAGCGTCGGATCAACACGAGCCTATACACTTTTTGCATCTACTCTTCGCGAGGATTATCATCGTATTTTTCTTGGATTTTTCTGATACCTTACCGGAGGTATACTATTTCCCTTTTTATCTGTACAAGAGTTTACAGTTGTGTGGTTGTGATTGTTTGCGCGCCGGTACTGTGGAATTTGTAACTCGGCCTACGGGGCTCGGTTTGTTACGGCTTTTTGGTGTTGGCATATTTCGTGAGTCAAGTCAGTGAGTTGAGTCGGAGTCTTAAAGGGATCAAATTGTCAATCAGCAATCAAAGACTTAGAGAAGATTCAACAAGAGCTCAAGTTGACACTCAATGTCTTGAGTCTTGAAGATTGAAGATGAAGAATTGTGGATCAGTTACATCAATCTCAGGAAGAAAGTATTCAAGAGGATCAGGTATGTTTAACTAAATAATTTTGGTGATCAGAATACTTTCTTATAATGTAGAAACACTTGGATGAATTTTGAATTGCATAAAAATCAAAAACTAGACATGGGACATGTTCAGGATCCGGATCAGACCTTGCAATCCGTATCCCGAAGGGTACTTGTTCATTGGCAATTTCAATCCGGATCCTAGGCTATTCCGATCCGGATCCCGAACATGGGACTTCGCTGAATTGCATGAACGATCCGGATCGGACCTTGCAATCCGGATCCCGAACCCTTGGTTTTCTGGAATCGTCAATCTCGTTACGACGATCCGGATCGCAGTAAATCCGATCCGGATCGCCGTCCTGAAAATTTCCAGATATGGTATGTTTTTGATTCTTATCTCTTTCCAAAGATTTCTAACCTATAAATAGACATTTAGGGTTTCTCAAAAACGTGGGAGCTACGACCGATCTTTTTATAAAACTCTTGAGAGCAACCCTAGAGGCTAGGTTTTTATCGATCTTCTTCATAGCCTCTTTTAGGTCAATTCGACGGTTCTTTCAAGAACATATCTTTTGTCGAATTGATCTAATCTTTGCTTAGAGATTTTTTCTACGGTTCCTCAATGAGAATCTAAGCAAAGGATCACCATCGAAGTCAATATTCTTATCGACTGAGTTTGCGTCGTGGATTCGACGTGGCATCGTGGATTCGGTGTGCTAAAGGCGTTTCGTGGATTCGAAACGTGTGCTCGTGGATTCGAGTGGCGTTCGTGGATTCGAACGTGTGCAGTGGGCGTGCAAAATCGGTGGAGCGCGAGGTCCAAGAAATTGAAGGAGGGGTTAAATCCGTGGAGACGGTAATCACCTTGTTATTCTTCTTTTCTTAGGGATTGTTATTGCGTGGATATCCAACCGGTCAGCGCAAGGTCCGAAGAAGCTGAAGGAGGGGTTTGAGTCCGTGGAGTCGGTAATCACCTTGTTATTCTTCTATTCTTATTGGATTGTTATTGCGTGTTGGTCCCGTGGTTTTTCTCCTGGATTGGAGTTTCCACGTAAATCTCGGTGTGCTGTTTTTATTTTCCGCATTGGTTTTTATTTTGCACTGAGATTTGGTTTTATAAGTATTACACCTATTCACCCCCCCTCTAGTTGTCTGATAGTACCTATTTAGATCCTTGTGGATCCTATAAAAACCTACAATTGGTATCAGAGCGGGTTTTAGGTTTTTCTATCATGATGGGTGAAAGTGGTAATATTTATAGACCTCCTCTTTTTGATGGGACTAATTATGCTTATTGGAAAGTGCGGATGAGAGCTTTTCTCATCGCAATAGATGAGCGGGTATGGCAATCCGTGGAATACGGTTGGGTGCATCCTGTTGAGGAAGTAGAAAATTTTACTACCCCAAAACCTCGCTCTAGATGGTCCAAAGAGGAATTTGAAAGATCTTCTTACAATGGGAAAGGTATGAACGCTTTATTTAATTCTCTTTCCTCGACTGAGTTCACAAGAATTTTCGCGTGAGAAACCGCGAAGGAAATTTGGGATATTCTCAAAATTACACATGAGGGTACTAATCTTGTAAAAATTCAAAAGCTCCAGATGCTTACAAGTCAATTTGACTCTATTCATATGGAAGAGCATGAATTGTTTACAGATTATTACACTAGACTTCAAGATGTAATAAATACATGTGCTAATTTAGGAGAAAAGATCCCGGAGTCAAAAATTGTAAGAAAGATACTTCGGACTCTTCCGGAACGGTTTAGGGCAAAGGTTACCGCCATTGAAACCGTTAGTCATCCGGATGAGATGAGTGTAGAGGAATTAGTAGGCGCTTTGCAAACTTATGAAATGACTTTTCCTACTAATCAAGTTTCTTCCAAGTCTTCTTCTAAGCTTACAGGTATTGCATTCAAATCAACAAAGGAAGAAGATAGCGAATCAAGTTCCGACGATGAAATCTCATTTGCCGATTTTGAAGAACAATTGGTGCGGATCACAAAGAAATTTCGTCGGAAATTTTGGAAGAATCGAACCGATAGATCTTCATCCACGAAACCATCTAAAGGATCATCGGGTTCTAAATCCTCTTATCTCAAAGGCGTTGCAAAACCTTCTAAAGAAAAAGATGATTTCAAAGGGGAAATCCAATGCTATCGATGCAAAGGCTACGGCCATTTTTCAACGGATTGTCCTTCTCCGAAATCATATAAAAAGAAGGCTTTGCAAGTGAAAACTTGGGACGATTCTACTTCTAATGAATCGACCTCAAGTAAAGAGGAAAAAATCGTTGCTTCTCATGCCTCTCATTTTCCCTCTTCTAATAATTGTTTATCATCTTTAATCACTGACTCTATTCCTTTGATTTTGCATAAGACATCAACATCCAACGGAGAGTCATCAAGTGAGGGGGAGTCGGACGAAGAAGAACTCGTTGAGGCATATCAACAACTTCTTACGGAATCAAAGAAGATGGCCAAGCATATCAAGAAGTTGAGAAAGCAACGACTTGAGATTCAAGACGAGAATCAAGCTTTAAAGATCAAACTTAATGATCTCGAGGAGGAACGAGAACGTTTATTGGATAACAATAAATTCCTCCAAGAAGAGCGAAATCAATCGGAGACAAACGCTAAATCTCATATTAACAAGATTGATTTTCTTGAAAAGCAGTTTGAGGAGATTCATATTACCAACCAAGCTTTGACCAAGCAAGTCCATCAACTTAAATCCGACATACAAAGGATTTCAACCGGTTCGAAGAAACATGATTATGTGTCCGGATTAGGTCAAACAAGCAAGGTTGGTTTGGGATTTAAAAAGAACCAAACTGTGAAGGCTTCAAGTTCCACAACTAAATTGAAAGGAAGAACTTGTCACCTATGTGGACTTGAAGGAAATTTGGTGAAGGATTGCCCGAAAAAGAGAAAGAAGAATTCTTCGGCAACTTCATCTACGGAGCGAACTCAACGGAATCAAAAGACACATCAAGTCAAAGGAGTTCACTCAACCCACCAAAGGTCCGAGCCACAACATCAATCATACAAGTGGATCATTGCGAGGCAAAGACCTAAGGTGGACCAACAGTCAAAGCGGACAACCCCCGGCCACAACGAATCAAGACAACCCAAAATCCAGCGATTTTGGATTCGGAAAGGTGATATCTTTCCTTGTCTTAAGTTCTAAATAGCTTATGACTGTATGTAATGCTTTGATTGGTTTTCCCTTCATATCTTTCTTAATCTTTGCATTACATGTTTTTCAATGCTCTTCGTTTTTATACTTTGTTTTTGAACAAAAGGGTTTTTACTGAACAAGTGCATTGAATAAAAAGGGCTTCACTTTTATTCACTCCAAATTAATTTTATTTGGATTATCAACTTTACTCCTTAATCATAATCTTGAAGATACTTCATTATAGGAGTTTTTGATATTATAAGCATCAAATTTTAGAAATCATGTGTGATCTTTAGATGCTTAATCTATCTCGGTTGTGTGAATTCATTGTGATAAACGTGAGACAACCGATAGACTAAAATTTGGGATATAATTCTTTCACGTAAGAGATTGCATTCTTACAAGGGTATTGAAATAATTTGCAAAAGATGTGGAAAGCGTTACATCCGAAAGGAGTGTGAAAACTACCACCACATGTTGGAAAGAGCTGCCACCCCGGTCGTCCGGTTTGTGTGTGAAGCTACCACATGTTATGGATGCTTGATAGTATTTTATGAGAAAATCTTTAGTTGAAGCATTTGGAGATTTATATGCAAAACTCTTATATTTTGAACAATATCCTGGTTGGTATAAGGTGGGATAGTTGAAAGATGCTCAAAGAGCCACCCTTAGGCCCCGTTTGTTTCGAGAACGGGAACGGGAATAGCGGGTTTATCCCCCTTATTCTGCCAAATGCAACTGAAATCATCTGGTATTGCTTAACCCAGAATAGCGAGAATAGCGGGATTAACAAAACCCACCTTAATATTTTACTTTACTTTTTACTTTTTTTTTTACCATTCTACCCTTTTTCCTTTACTTTTACTTTTACTTTACTTTTCCTTTTACTTTTTTTTTTACCATTCTCTCTCCTCTCTCCTCTCTCCCCCCCCCCCCCCCCCCCCCTTTTCCACCCGTGACCCTCTCTCTCCCTCTTGTCACTCTCTCCCTCTTGTCACTCTCTCTCTCTCTCTTGTCACTCTCTCTCTCTCCCTCTGAAACCAAAAATCCTCTTCTCATCTTCTTCCTCCTCCCTCCTCTCCGCTCCGCTCCTCCCTCCTCTACGCCCCCCCGAGACCCCCTCCGGGGGCGGCGGCCTCGGGGGCCGGGACGCGGGGGCCGCCCGCCAACGGGGACCTCGGGGGGGCGGAGGGAGAGGAGGGAGGAGCGCGGGGGGGCGGCGGCCTCGGGTGGCGGCGGCCTCGGGGGCCCGGACGCGGGGGGGGCGGCGGCATTAAATTAAATGTATTATTTTATAATAATACATTTTAATTATGATTATTAATTTATTTAGATTTTCTTAAACCAAAAATCTATTAATTAAGACGAGAAAAACAAGGTTAGCAAATTTTAATGACATAATAAAGCTCGTTGGTACAAATTTACAAATATTTATCAAATATACGAATTTTGTGAATTTTTAAAAAAATTTATATTAAAAATTATTTATTTAAAATTATTATTATAAAATTGTAAATCTTAAAATTAAAATGGTGAAATTTTATATTTTAAATTTAATTTTTAAATTGAACAGATTAAAAATTAAATTAAATGTATTATTTTATAATAATACATTTTAATTAAGATTATAAATTTATTTAGATTTTCTTAAACCAATAATCTATGAATTAAGACGAGATAAACGAGGTTAGCAAATTTTAATGACATAATAAAGCTCGTTGGTATAAATTTACAAATATTTATCAAATATACGAATTTTGTGAATATTTTAAAAAATTTATATTAAAAATTAATTATTTAAATTTAATATTATAAAATTATAAATCTTAAAATTAAAATGGTGAAATTTTATATTTTAAATTTAAATTTTAAGTTGAAAAAATTATTTATTAAATTAAATGTATTATTTTAATAAGGATTATAATTTTACTTTTATTTTTTTAAACTATTAATCTATTAATTAAAACGAACTAATCAATTTTTAACAACTTTTATCACATATTAACTCTTGGGGGCAAAAAGGTAATTTACCCTTCTTATCCTCTTTATCCCTCCTATTCCTACATTCTCATTCCCAAACGAGATTAAGCTCCAATTCCCAACTTTATACCTATCCCCGGTTTAGCAGGAATTGCCTTAACCCCGAACCAAACGCAGCCTTAGGTATTTTAGTGCTTATCTCAAATTTGAAAGGGTAAGAAATCAAATTGATGTCATTTGGAAATCTCTGTAAGTCATCTTTGTACATCCGTTACATCTTGATAGACTTTGGATCTCAAGATTATTTTTGATGACTTGTGTTTGATGAATATAACATGAAAAACTGTTTATAATGTTTTATCTTTGTTTTTCATGATTTAGGAGTAAATCTTTTTAATCTTGTGAAATTAATTGGATTGAATGACATCTTGTTAATTCATTGGCTAAAGCACTTAAATTGTTTTCTTGATGGAATACAAATCAGTATTTGAAAATATTCTAAAATTTGGATTTGTTTCAAGGAATTATTAGTTTTTTGCCTTCTGGTACCGGTACGCAATCTGCATTTTTGTTATATACCGGAACTGAGCTTTTATCTCTCTTTCTCTTTGAACTGATGTTGTTAGTGATTTCCTTTTGTCTAGTATGTTCACTGTTTGACAATTTGTGACAAAAAGGGGGAGAAGAGAAATGACGGAGATGAGATCATCAAGAGAGGACAAACGAAACGAAAATGGAAAAATGGGGGAGAACGGAAAATGATGATCGTACCACAAAGGGGGAGAACATAGATGCTCAAGAACATGGAGAACATGTTAGAGATGCTCAAGATAGGGGGGGACAAAGAAAAATTGAAAGAGCCGAAAAACAAAAGAACCAAAAGGAAGACGGATCAAATGCAGGATTCTAATTTCTAACGACTAACGTTTGATTTCGTTTGGAGTTTTGTTTTGCAGGAATTACATCACTTTAAGACTCCAAGTCCTAAGTCATAGAGTATGTTCTAGGACTGTTTGGTTCAAATGTAATTTTGTATTTATTGGATCTTTCACGCAAAGAAAATCAATGTTTTGGTGATGACATTGAGTTTCAATTTTTTTGTTTAAGATGAGTGACTTGAGCGCTTTTATGTATTTTTGGGTTTTGTCACGAAATTGCCAAAGGGGGAGATTGTTACGACTTTTTGGTGTTGGCATATTTCGTGAGTCAAGTCAGTGAGTTGAGTCGGAGTCTTAAAGGGATCAAATTGTCAATCAGCAATCAAAGACTTAGAGAAGATTCAACAAGAGCTCAAGTTGACACTCAATGTCTTGAGTCTTGAAGATTGAAGATGAAGAATTGTGGATTAGTTACATCAATCTCAAGAAGAAAGTATTCAAGAGGATCAGGTATGTTTAACTAAATAATTTTGGTGATCCGAATACTTTCTTATAGTGTAGAAACACTTGGATGAATTTTTAATTGCATAAAAATCAAAAACTGGACATGGGACATGTTCAGGATCCGGATCAGACCTTGCAATCCGGATCCCGAAGGGTACTTGTTCATTGGCAATTTCAATCCGGATCCTAGGCTATTCCGATCCGGATCCTGAACATGGGACTTCGCTGAATTGCATGAACGATCCGGATCGGACCTTGCAATCCGGATCCCGAACCCTTGGTTTTCTGGAATCGTCAATCTCGTTACGACGATCCGGATCGCAGTAAATCCGATCCGGATCGCCGTCCTGAAAATTTCCAGATATGGTATGTTTTTGATTCTTATCTCTTTCCAAAGGTTTCTAACCTATAAATAGACATTTAGGGTTTCTCAAAAACGTGGGAGCTACGGCCGATCTTTTTATAAAACTCTTGAGAGCAACCCTAGAGGCTAGGTTTTTATCGATCTTCTTCATAGCCTCTTTTAGGTCAATTCGACGGTTCTTTCAAGAACATATCTTTTGTCGAATTGATCTAATCTTTGCTTAGAGATTTTTTCTACGGTTCCTCAATGAGAATCTAAGCAAAGGATCACCATCGAAGTCAATATTCTTATCGACTGAGTTTGCTTCGTGGATTCGACGTGGCATCGTGGATTCGGTGTGCTAAAGGCGTTTCGTGGATTCGAAACGTGTGCTCGTGGATTCGAGTGGCGTTCGTGGATTCGAACGTGTGCAGTGGGCGTGCAAAATCGGTGGAGCGCGAGGTCCAAGAAATTGAAGGAGGGGTTAAATCCGTGGAGACGGTAATCGCCTTGTTATTCTTCTTTTCTTAGGGATTGTTATTGCGTGGATATCCAACCGGTCAGCGCAAGGTCCGAAGAAGCTGAATGAGGGGTTTGAGTCCGTGGAGTCGGTAATCACCTTGTTATTCTTCTATTCTTATTGGATTGTTATTGCGTGTTGGTCCCGTGGTTTTTCTCCTGGATTGGAGTTTCCACGTAAATCTCGGTGTGCTGTTTTTATTTTCCGCATTGGTTTTTATTTTGCACTGAGATTTGGTTTTACAAGTATTACACCTATTCACCCCCCCTCTAGTTGTCTGATAGTACCTATTTAGATCCTTGTGGATCCTATAAAAACCTACACGGTTTTGGACGTGCAGGTACCCGTTTTGAAGGTCTCGACGCGACGATCGCTATGATATTTTTATTAGAATTTTCTGGGCACTTTCAGTAGGTGAAATTTTCATAGAAAGAGGACTGTTCACCGCAGATTTTTAATATGTGGAATTTAGTGGAATTAAGTATAGTTTTTGGAATGTGTTTTGTACCTAGGATGTATTGAGCACTGTTGGCTTGGTGGATGTACAGCTATATCTGTTTCTGGGCATTCTTAGCTGTACAACCTTGGACAGTTGTGCACTTCAGGTGGGTGGCCTTGTCTCCAAGATTGATGGAATGTTCATTAAATCTGCTATAGTAGGACCATGCATGATAGTGATATTCTTGTGTAGCATGCTAGAATGTGATATCTGATAATTCTAGAGTTATTTGATGATCATGCGATCTTTTGTTTCCTACCATTTGTAATTATTGTTATCTTGGAACTTGACCTAGCACCCCCATCCTATGCTGCATGTGTAGCCAGACCAGTAGAAAACTCCAACTTGGGCTAGGATTTTTCTGCTTTAGACATCCACACTTCTTATTCCTTCCTGGACATAGTGTTACTCGCCCGGGTAGTGGGCCGAGTGGTCAGGATTCTTTTAGTGTGGGATGCATTTTACACTCGTGCTTGGGAGCAGAGTGGAGACTGGTAGATGTAGTTGATCGATCATCTGTGGCGGGAGCCGTTTGGGTAGACGGCGGTCCCGAGATGTTTTATTCTCTTGTTTTATCTGTCGCCGCTGTGATAGTGGCAGCAGTATATCAGTGTTAGCAGGACCTTGAACCCAGAACCTTTTTGGACACATAAATGATTTTAGTCAACCAATGTTTTCTTCCAAGCATCGTAGGGTCGCCTGAGTCTGTTCTTGTTTGATTGGACGAGGGCATTAGCTCTTCGAGGTTTGGATATAAAACTTGTTTTCAATTGTTTTCCTAAAAATAACTAAAATCATTAAATATGGATTTATTCCAGATCAAATGGCTTCTAGTAAGAAATGCCACCTTTTTCTATAAATTTAACCACTCGAGATGATTCGAGTGGTCTGGGTTCTAAGGGCTGCCTTTTCTTTGGGTCGAGAACAACGAGAGGCTATGCCTAGAGCCTGTTCTTGTTTGATTTGGGTTGTAGGTTCTAGTCTTTCGGGGTTCCCGGACCCTTTATTGTGTCCGTTGTGGAGTTTATCCCGTCAGTGAGTCTGCATGTTGCGATGTCTGGCCTGTTGAGGCAGTTGTTCGTAGTGGATGCGATGTCTGGCCTGTTGAGGCAGTTGTTCGCAGCGGATGCGATGTTCGGCCTATTTGGCCTGTTGAGACAGTTTCTCGCAGTGGATGCGACTTTGTGCTATGAGTTGTTAGAGACTTACTAGTGTCGTTGGGGGTTCTATGTGAGCACTTTCAGATTGAGTCATGTAGTTTACTCCAACCTTGACATGAGTGTGAGTCCTCTGTTCACTGTGTTTCCGATCTATTTGATCGAGGATTATAGCCTGCTGAGCCTGGCATTTTATGCCAGTTATGAGATACTTGAGATACTTGAGTTCGCGGGGTCGCTCCCCGCGAGCTACGCTCCGGATGCGATGATGATACCGAGCCTGACGAGGCTGCGATGCGATTACTGAGATAGTCCTTGAGGGACATCCTACGTAAGACCAAGTCCTGTTTGGGCGTAGTGGCAGTAGATGAGCGCAGGTTTGGCTTGACTGGACCCAAGAGGGACAGTCAGTGAGATTGGGTGACTATACTTGAGAGTTAGTAGATGCATCATGTTTCCATCTGTTTCACTTTTTGAGCATCTAGTTAGAGGCATAGTAGCTGTAGAGTTACTTTTCCAGCCCTTTCATTTCAGTATTATATTGCTACTTTATGCCTCTAGTAGACTTAGTGGGCAGACCGTTGGGCTTGTTGGCGGCACCCACTGAGAACTACTGTGGGATGTAGTTCTCACACCCGTTGTGGTGTCTTTTCCCCAGGGACTTCTACTCCTGTTCCTGTTGCCCCTGTTGCTGATCCTTCTGACCCTGACGAGGGAGTCGCGAGCTAGTTCCCTACCAGTCGTCTGCCAGAGAGAGAGTAGACGTACCCCTTTAGAGTAGATCTTCAGTAGATTAGTTATTTTTCCTCTTTTGAGAGACTGATGTAGTAAGGGCATTTTATGTATTGAGAGCCTGTACACTGATGTATTTACTGGAGATATCTCCCTGTTGAGTTCTGAGTTTTGTATTAGAGGACTTTGTATATGATCATATTTGGGAGATGGACATTGAATCTTTATTTCCAGTTGTACAGTGGTTGATTTTATTTTACAGCAGATTATTTTATTTTTAGCTCTGATATCTGTTAGCTGTAGTATCATTCTTCTTGCAGGTAGAACGCTTCGCCTATGCGGAGTTTGGCATAGGTGACGGATCTGTTGGCGAACCTGGGTCGCAGTTTCGACCCCGGGGCGTGACAGATTAGAGTGGTATCAGAGCCTAGGTTGTAGGTCATTATGGACTTAGAAAACCTAGGCTTGTGGTTGGACGTTAGGATGACTACGTGAGTGTCGTGACTTTTAGCGAGAGTCCTGATTGAGTTTTATACCTCTCCCAAGGGATAGGATGAGTGATTGGCATATTTATTCTCCTAAGCGATTATGTTGGCTGCAGACAACATAATGCTATGGAAGGAATGACATGTCTTAGACTTTCGCTGGATTGGGTCGATTGGTTGTTGTGTCCTGATGTTTGTTATTGTGCAGTGGACTACGATGCCCCTGAGACGTCGTGTAGTGAAGAGGGCACATCCCGCATCTGTTGAGTAACCCGAGCAGCGGGAGGCAGAGCTATCAGAGCAGGGCAAGACCCAAGAGTTATGGATCCAGATGGCACAGATGTCGGAAGCTATCCGGCGTCAGGAGGAGACCATGGACCGGATGATGTGCATGTTGGAGCAGAGAGCGCAGCCTGTTGTTACTCCCCCTGAGATTTTCCCCGCACCTCCTTCGCCAGTTGTGGCACCCCCAGTTGTATCAGCAGCACAGGCAGCCTCTACTGCACCGGTTACCAGTGGTCCGCCGTCCGGGACGACGGAACAGCTAACCCCTGCAGAGCAGCGTGAGGTGGTGGATCTATTGATGAGGTTCCGCCAGTTCGATCCACCCCGTTTTTCTGGATTGAGTGCAGAGCCATGGGAGGCTGACTCTTGGATCACGGCCATGGAGCGTCATTTTGAGAGTTTGTTCATTGAGGAGCGGTTTCGAGTCCTCTTGGCTACACATTTCTTGGAGCGCAACACCGAGGCTTGGTGGTGGCGTGTGCGACCTGCTGGTCCGCCTGGGACGCAGCTTCTCTCTTGGGCGGAGTTCCGCAGTCTATTTCTTGGAGCCTTTTTCCTGGAGAGCGTCCGTCAGAGGCTGGAGGAGCAGCTGAAGAATCTCCGTCAGGGAGATCGGCCCGCGCTTGAGTACATCGCAGACTTCAACCAGTTGTTGGCCTGTGTACCGCACGCTGCGAGGGACGAGGCGCATCGGATTTATATGTTTGAGCGGGGTTTGCGCCGGGAGATTTATCAGTTCGTCCGTTCGCGTAGATTGCAGACGTTGGATGCATCTATGGAGCAGGCACCTCCGAGACCTCCACGATCTCACCCTGAGGGTCGTGAGTTTCAGTGGCGCCAGAGTTTAGGTGGACACCCGCAGTAGCCGCAGTATCAGCAGCGACAGCAGTTTCAGCAGCAGTATCGGCAGCAGCGACGTGAGCGGTGTGTCATCTGTGGCGGCCCTTATCCACCGTCGTAGTGTGACCAGAGACAGGGACGGTGTTTCCTATGTGGAGAGTTTGGACATTTTCGAGCAGCTTGTCCCGAGCCATTCTGTCAGTGAGACCCCTTGCTATAGCACCCCCCCTTGCCTGTTCAGGAAGCGGAAGCCCCTATGGTACACCGTCAGACGGAGTGGGGTACGACGTCGGGACAGACGGCATGACGGTCTTCAGCACCCAGTGGAAGGGTTTACGCGGCCCTGGTGGATGGCACCCCGGCAGCAGACCCTATCGCCGCAGGTATGACTTTATTTTTCTGTCAGCTAAGTTGAGCTTTTTGGATACCGCTGCATCCTTCTGCACATGGTAGTAGGGTTTTTGCATCTCGACATGGTATGGGTTAGGAAACTTTACTACATGCATTAGTGATTGGATTCTTCTCAGTATCCTACGAGCAGAGGTGAATTTTGGGGTGTGATCGGGACAGCTGAGACTTTGGGAAGTACACCGGCAGGTGTGACGGTTCAGTTACAGCTCCACGACTCAGATTGAGCACACGGGATGGACCAGCTGGTGGGGTATCGTGCAACGATTGATTATGGATTGAGAACAGTGACCTTTCCGCGAGTTGGACAACAGGAGATCATTTCCACAGGTCACCGAGGCATCCTTCTTGCAGCAGTGGCTTCAACGGTTTTTGGGTTTGGTGCTACCTGTTCAGCGTAGGTGACGCCTAGGACTAGAGGTTGTGTCTCTAGGGGTCACGGTTAGGGTTGTGTTTCTAGGGCCACGGATAGATCGTAGCTTCCGTTTTTGTTGCCACAGCAGGAACGGCATCAACACTTCTCTCCCATTTTCTCGCCCTTGTGCTGAAATTTGCGAACAGAACGAAAGATTCGAAAGGCTACTCCAGAAATGGAGACGGTGCCCGAACCTGTTCTTGTTTGATTGGGGCGAAGGCACTGGTCTTTTCAGAATTTTTGAACTTTTCGTTAATTTCAGCTATTTTTCTAAATAAAGAGTTGGGGTTGATGACTTTCATGGTGGTGGGGCCCTTACCTTTCTTGTTGGTTGTGTTGGCGTAATTCGTGTTGTTTGGACGAGTAGAGTTGACTGTTCTTCTCTCTATCCCCAGTGTTTGGAATCCCTGTGGTTTTTCTAGCTTTTGGACTCACTTTGTGGAGAGTGTGTGGCGACTGGGGAGTTGGAGGCCGTGTTGATGGATGCTTACCCTTGGCTTTGAGTGCCCTGTTGAGCCGTGTTTGTTTCGAGGACGAAACTTTCTTTTAGTGGGGGAGGATGGAGGACCGGAATCCCCACTTAAGTGTGAAGACCCGAAATTCCCACTTATGGAGCACTGCTGCATCTACAGCTTCTGGAGGCCTATGCGGCGCGTCGGCGGGGTTTGTGCACAATTTGGACACAAGTGGGGGACTTCGGGCTTAAATGGATCACGTGGGTGATCAAATGGCCCCGTCGAATGCTTAGAAGCGGTTTTGCGCGCAATGGATATTAAAATTGGACTCAGTGCGAAGTTTGGACCAAGGAACACCTTTCCGGATGCCTTCGGCAATTTTTAGAGTTGGAATTTGGCAAAATGGACTTCGGATTTGGATTCAGTGCGTGAAAACTGTTGGGTTATGTATAATTGGATCTAAATAGGGGAAAAAATACCTAGAGGGGGGTGAATAGGTGTAAACAATAAACACTCAAAAATCTTTGCGATATAAAACCCAATGCGGAAAAATAAATAACACGCAGAGATTTTTACGTGGAAAACTCCAATCCGGAGTAAAAAACCACGGGACCGATAACACGGTGAAATCCACTAGAATTAACACACGTACAAGGTGATTTACTGTACACACTTACGACTCAACCTTTTCCATACGCTCCTAGTAGATCTTCTCCGCTCGCTCCGCAACGCTGCTCGAATCCACGATTAGCGTCCAACGCCGAATCCACGGCGTCCAACGTCGAGTCCACGACGTCCGACCGAATCCACGGTCTTCACCCAGTAGCACGTCTCGAATCCACGAACGTACCTCGCTCCGAATCCTCGAGAGCGGTTGCACCTTGAATCCACAAGGCCACGCGAGTCCACGCGCCGATTTGGGATAAATCGTTGTTTTTGGGTGGTGATGATCCGCCGAATACTTAGATTAGAAATAGATCGGAAATACCATCTAAGTATTCATTAATTTGATTCTACTCAAAATCTGAGTTTGGAAAACCTAGAATCAAATTAATAATATAGATGAAGAAACATAGAATTAAATCGAGTATTTCCTTTCTTCTCTATATGTGGATTTTTCTATTTCGGTCGTATTTTACGCCTTTTCCGTCGTACCCTAAAAGATGAATCATAGGGTCTATTTATAGGTTAGAAAACTTGTGGAAGAAGATAAGAATCATAAACTAACCATTTCTGGAATTTTACAGGACGACAGTCCGGACTGGAGTTGGCGGTCCGGACTGTCTCAGCGAAACAGACAATTTCCAGAAAAGACGACATTCGGGGTCCGGACTGAAATCCACGGTCCGGACTGTTCATGCTTTTCTTGCAAATTCCACGTTCGGGGTCCGGACTGAAATTCCCAGGGTCCGGACTGGAATTATGCACGAACTAACCTATGTTCGGGGTCCGGACTGTAAAGCCCGATCCGGACTCTGAACATAAGGAATGTCCAGTTTTTGATTTTTATGCAATAAAAAATTCATCCAAGTGTTTCTACACTATAAGAAGTATTCGGATCATCAAACTTATTTAATTAAACGTACCTGATCCTTTTGAATTCTTCTTACTTGAGATTGAGGTATACGATCCAACTTTTTCATCTTCAATCTTCAAGACTTAACCGATTTCACGAAATACGCCAACTCAAATTCCATAACAATCTCCCCCTTTGGCGGTTTCGTGACAAAACACAAATCCACTCAAGAAAATTCAAAAAGATATTTTTCTTGATATCACCATACAACAAAAATTTACATTGAAGATCCAAATAAAGATAAATACATGAGTTAAACTCCTAAAACAGACTCTAGACTTAGACATCTGTAATCTCTGCAAAAGAAATCATTCATGACACAAAAGATCGTTAGTAACCTCAAGAATTTTCAACAATCAAAACCAAACACAGAGATAGAGTTTATACTCATCATGACATTTGCAAATTCAGAGATGTATGAAAATCTCAATCAAAAATCGACATATCTTCTAAGCAATACAAATCCAAATGTCATAGAAAGGTTAGTGTCACGCCCCGGGGTCGAAACTGCGACCCGGGCTCGCCAACAGATCCGCCACCTATGCGGAACCCCGCATAAGCGAAGCGTCCAACCTGCAAAGTATCATCTAATAACTAAATAGATATCAGAGCTGAAGAAAAACTGCTGTAATAAAAATCCGAATCACTGTACAACACAAAAGTAGGGGTACAATATCCATCTCCCATAAATGATGATACAATAATCCGTTCCACCAAAACTGTAATACAAGTAAAAGCCACCTATACAACATCTATAAATCCGAAAAGGGAGATAACTGAAATAATAAAATACAACTGTGTACAGCGAAACCCACAATCCGGGTTGGTACATCTATCCCACTGTAGAACTCAACTCTGGTAGGGATCTATCTCGCAACTCCCTCGCCTCGAACCGTCAACCGAGAGATCCGCAACTCCCGCAGCAGACACTGCAAAACAAAGGGAGGAAACGGGAAAAACAACAATGGGGGTGAGAACCACTAGTAAAACCAGTAGCCTCCCCCTGTGGGTAAACCCTCAAACCCCGACGTACCCACAAGGTCTACCAGAGGCAAAAGGAAAAGAAGAGTGGTAAGAAATAGAGACTGCTGGAAAAAGGAAACTACCACTACTATGCCTCTAAAATACCTAGCTAAAAGAATAGCTAAAAGTATGCATCAGAATATAAATGCCTGCCTGAATAAACCAAATCTATACACCAGTAAAAACTGGTACTGCCTGCCGCCGCCCTCATCATCGGGCAATAACCGCGCCGATGTGATAGCAAAAACTATCAGTAACTGTCTGGCCCCAGCCTCCGGAGGGGATCTCGAGGGGAGCGACCCACACGAGGAAAGCATCACCGGGCAATAACCGCGACGGTGTGATAAAAGCATCACCGGGCAATAACCGCGCCGGTGTGATAAGTAACCAAAGCAGGACTGGATCATGACTCTGATCAAAGTGGGAAAAATCCATCCACTAACGAAATCTGATACCCAATCTGATGCATAAGTAAACATACGGTCAACCGCCCAATATCCGCGGTTGCCGCAATACCCACTGTCAACAAGTCAGCCTGTCCTAGATCCCAAGAATCTAACTACACTATCCCAAAAACCCCCCCTGCTCGCGCACGAGCTACAAATACCCGGAGCCTAGTATGAAAGGAGAAAAGCAAGAAACATGGTTTCTCCTAAGTCAAGTCCAACATGATAGTGTAGTAGAAAAAAGTGGCCTATCTAAATGACCAGACAAGCATGCAAATGTCCAAGATGATATAAAGAAAACAGGTGTCGATGTTCTTACATTTATTTGAGCATGCTATTCCAAAATATCGATGATTGCATAAGAATATTAAGTACAACATAGCCTATGCCTTCCTATACCACATACACGATGCTCATAGGTATAAATTGGCCTTTTCTTTCTAACATGATATGCTTTGATCTCAACCAAGCCTGCAATTTTATCCACGATGTGCAATCAACATTCTAACCCAAGTGTCACTCATAATCAACATCACATAAGGTAATACAACGCTTGTCAAACCTCGCATTCATACATGAATATTATTAGGATCATTTAACATTACTTAATCATAGACATTCAATCATGTATCACCAATGAATAGTCTAAGGCCCCACAACCTTTATTGATCTCACATAGGATGAACATAGGATCTACCAACAACATCCAATCTTATTTGGAGCAATTAGGAGTCGTGAACAAAGCTTAGTCTCATAAGGAATAGGCCTCAACTCACAATGATATCCATCTTATCACGAAAGATTTAGAAATCAAAAGCATAGGTCATTCTCACATCAACTAGATCAATAATCAACCTCGACACCCATTTTCACATAAGCTAGATCAAAGATCAATCAGCTAATTATTCTCACATTGATATGTTATGAATCAACATCTATGCCCAACATCACACATTGTAGGTTAAGGATCAACAAAACCAACTACTCTCATATAAGCCATTCTCAAATAAATCAACCAAGTCCTTCTCACATAACCCCATCAAGTCCTCACATAAATCAATCAACCATTCACATATAACTATCACCATCATTCTCACATGGAATAGGTTTAAGGATGATCACTTAATATCAACTTCATATGAGATAATCACTACAAAAAAATTGATTTATAGCGACGGTTATTTTAGTAACACTTAATAAAAGTGCTGGTAAAAATATATTTTAGCAGCGATTTCAATGAATTATTATAACAGTTCTAAAACGCTGATAAAAATATATTTTAGCAGCGGTTTTAATGAATCTTTATAACAATTATAAAGCGTGGTAAATAATTTAGTTCAAATTAAATTTTAAATTTCATTTTAACCCTAATTAACTCCAACCCAAACCCAACCCTCCCCGGTGAAATCCCTTTTCCAAGCACGATCTCACGCGCGCGTGAACCTCACATCCCCCCCTCTCCCGCGCGAGCTCGATCGAGCTCATGCGAACGCCTCTTTTCCGCGCGAACTCGAGCTCCAGCTCTCCGAGCTCTCCCCCTTATCTCCCTCCTCCCCCTCTCTGAGCACGGATCCCCCCACCTCCTCCTCCGACGACGACGACGACGACGATCTAGGGTTAGTGTTCCGCGCTCCGGCTCCGCTGCCGCGGCCTCTCTCTCTCGGATTCGATTCTTATTATTTCGATTCACCGACCATTCAAAAGGTTCGATCTCTCTCCTCAATTTAGCGAATTATTAACGAGATTTGCCGAGATCTGATTTGTATTTCTCCAGATCTTGATTCATCTGGAAAATACTATGTTTTTTTTTCCAATTTTTTTTTTGATAATATTGATGAAGAATGTGTAGTTTGTGATGTTACTATTTCTGTAGATAACCTTTTTGAGTAATAAATGATCCACCCCTGTAGAGTTTGGGAACTCTGATTTGTCCTTGCAAAGTTTTAATGTTGAAATATATCACTCCAAAGCTTCGAAGCGTTGCAGATTTTTTTTTTTTTTTTTCAGAATTTAGGATCTCTGGTTTGCTGATGATGACATGAGAGGTAGAATAGAGACATTAAATTTTAAAATTGACTGTTTAAGTTGGTCAAATGATGGAGATGGATAAATTTTGCAAAATTTGAACATTTAGATCAGTATATTTGCTAATTAAAACTTTGTAGGAATGTATGGGCGATTGAGCTAAAGATTTAAGTGCCCAGAAGAATAAATAGTTTGCATAATCAAGATGTTGTGACCACTGCAATGTTCATATGCTGGAAGGTTCCTCTCTCTTAATTGAGCATGATTTTGCTATCGAAATTCTGATTCGGAGCTCGCCTTACTACCCAATGCATAGCTTAGTGTCTCTTAAACTTGTACCTGATTTGATTCATCACTGCATTGATATATCTGAAATAATGGAAGCAGTAAGTCTTAAGATTTAGAGCGAGATCTTCAGTAGCAGGTGAATTGGGTGATAAATTCTAGGTAGGGTCTGTTTGATCTGACTAGAGCTTCAGGAGAAATGCTATCAGGAGTAATGATAAATTCTAGGTAGTGATATATCATTACTTGTTTGCATTGGCTATAGACATTTCGACATCAGACCTGTTGGTGAATTTGTTTGTTGACTATATTGCTTTAATGAATGTGATATATATATTGAGTGTAACTTATCCTTTAAAATTAGCAAAGTTTCTATAGGGATTTAGCTTGGCTCAAGTTTCACTTATAATTCAGATTTAGACCTTAGATTTGAGTCCAAGTTACCTAAATTTTTTATCTAAACTACGTCTCAATCTCAAAAGAGGAGCCTAGTTATTGAGAGTTATATCAGTCCATCCACTGTTTCATATTGCAACTAGCCCATGAGAACTTTCTAAGCAGCTTTCTAAAATTAGGTGTTTGCCACCGAGGTAGTGGGCACTCTGTTGCATTTTGACTTGATCTAGAATGCTATTTCTATTTGATAAATTCTTGTTTCTTTAGCAAGTACTTGTTTTGAATTCTTCATTTTTCTAGAAATTACTTGGTTCTTTCAAAGCTTTATAACATTTTTTTATACTCACTATATTGGTGTTTCAGGTGGTTAATGATCTGCTTAATCCTGCTGGGCAGAATTTAAGAATCAGGGAGGATCTTCAGGTGTTGAATGTCACAATGTTCACTCATAAATGTCTTTCCTCTTTTACCTCGTAGTCTGATTTGCAATCTTCATGAAACTCCTGATGAGTCTTTTAGCTTAACTAATCGACAGTTCTCTTTGAAATTTTATGCAGGTATGATGATATGTGCTTGCTTTTCATTGTAGACTTTTGCTCTCCTAGATTGATAAACTGATTGTGGTCTCTAGTTGAGTTTTGGGAGGACAAAACATTACATGCATATCTCTTAGTTGCCTAGAAATATTTCCCTGAATTGCTCAAGTGTGCACTCAAAAATTTAAATCAATAAAATCGTAATAGTTTTTGACAAGTATTTCTGACAAACTAGTAGTTCCTATACAAATACAAAATTGATTTTACTTGGTAATTAACTGATATGAACCTTTATCTGGGTAATATGGTAAATTTTTTTGCGCTTGTTCTATTCCTTCAATCATGCATGGCTAGTTCATGTTTTAGAGCATGCGTATAGCTTTTGCTGAGTCAGTTGATTGTAAATTGTTGTTGTTTATTGAAAATCTGTTAACCTCTCAATGTAGTGACTGCTCGTTTGTGTTTTACATGATATCAGGGAGCCTTTGTTGAGGGTATTAAAGAAGAAGTTGTTTTATCTCCTGCTCATGCTTTGTCACTTATTGCAGCCGGAGAAGGTTAATATCTTACTTTGTTCATATGAATGTCAAATCCTTTAATTCAGAAAATATTTTGATCTCTCAGACATGCAATTTGCTTTCATAATCATTTGTAGTTTCTAGGTGGGAGTTAATAGGCATAAATATTTTATTTAATTATTCAACTCATTTCGTTGTCTATGACACTTACAGTGTGATCCTAATTTCCAACCCCGTATTGTTCTTGTATACTAGAATAAGCCCATAAGCTTTGTCGATTATACCTCAATAAATTATCTCATTGCGCCTTTTGTTCTAGCATAAATCATTTTTCTTTAGGATACCTTCTTGAGTGAACTTTCTCAGAATGGTCATATCTGTAATCTTGCATAGTCTACACTCCACAGATATTGAAGTAACTAATTTCTAATAAATATTTTCTGATTATTTGTTATATCCGACACCTCCAACTATGACTCATGCTAGTGATTTTATATATTTGTTGCCAAGCTACATATTTCCTTTTTTATAGGGTTGAGGTGTGTGGTTATGGTTTAGCAATATATATGGAGTTTGAATTTATTGTATTCTAGATAGCATGTTTAATGTTTGGTGGTTGTACACAATTTGAGTGGGTTACCATTTACTTTTACCAATTATTTATTTGATCGGCATTATTTTGTATAATTATGAGCTCTCTTTATTTTGTAGGTTGATTTTACAACTTGATTAATATTGCAATGGATAAAAGTTGGATAAAAAATAGTAGATGGACATATGAATATTACAAAGGAGTGAATGATTTTGTGGATTTTGCTTTTAAAAATGCGTCAGAGGATGGGAGAATTTCATGTCCTTGTATGAAATGCACAAATTCCTATAGTTGGGCTCGGGAAGTTGTATGCGATCACCTAATTTGCAATGGAATTAGTTCTAATTATGATAATTGGTTCTTTTATGGGGAACCAATATCTAGAGCCACATCCAATCCTACTAATGAGAGCCGTAGTTTTCCGGTCCATAATGTGAATGATGGTATACGTGACATGCTCCATGAAGCCTTTCAAATGCATAATAGTCAACCTCAAGATGATTTTCGAGATGATAGTGATTTTCAAGACTCGCCTGTGGAAGGTTCTGATTCACAACAACCTAAAGATGCTCCAAATGAAGATGCAAGTAAATTTTATAGGTTACTTAAAGATGCCGAACAACCTTTGTACAATGGTTGTGAGAAGTATAGCAAATTGGCAGCTATTGTAGTTTTATATCATTTGAAGTCCCTTCATGGTTGGAGCAATAAATCTTTTAGTATGCTCCTTGAAGTACTAAAAGATATGCTTCCTTCAGGTTCTAAGTTGCCAGATGATTGCTATGCCGCAAAAAAATATATTAGGGACCTAGGCCTTGGATATGAGAAAATTCACGCATGTCCTAATAATTGTATTCTATTCTGGAAAGAGAATGCAGATGCTGAAATTTGTCCAAAATGCAGTACATCAAGATGGAAAAGTAATGAGGTTAGTATTAATGTAGATGTGGAAGAAAAGTCAATCAAAAAGAGAAAGCCAGCAAAAGTCCTGCGGTGGTTCCCTCTAAAGCAAAGACTTCAAAGATTATTTATGTCCTCAAAAACTGCTTCTATGATGAAATGGCATGTTGAAGGTCGGACGAATGATGGGTTGATGAGGCATCCTGCTGATTCATTAGCATGGAAAAGCTTTGATAGGCGATATGAGGACTTCTCATTAGATCCTCGCAATGTTAGGCTAGGATTAGCAACTGATGGGTTCAATCCTTTTCGAACTATGAGCACTAAGTACAGTTGTTGGCCTGTTATCTTGATTCCATACAACTTGCCACCATGGGTATGCATGAAGAGGTCTTCGTTTATTTTGTCATTACTCATTCCAGGCCCGAATTCACCTTCTGTTAATATAGATGTATTTTTGCAACCTTTGATCGAGGAATTGGTACAATTATGGGAGCTTGGCCTTGATACATACGATGCATCTATCGGAGAGAATTTTTGTATGCGTGCTGCATTATTGTGGACAATCAATGACTTTCCTGCGTATGGTGACTTATCTGGGTGGAGCACCAAGGGTCCTCTTTCTTGTCCTTCTTGTAATTACGATACTCACTCTCGATGGTTAAAATACGGTGGCAAGTATTGCTTTATGGGTCATAGGCGATTCTTACAGAAGAACCATAGATTTCAAAAAGATAGGATATCATTCGATGGCACTCAAGAAAAGGAGTTGGCACCTAACATGTTATCTGGAACTGAAGTTTTGGAGCACACTCAACACGTTGAATGTAACTTTGGTAAGCATATTAATATGTCAAAAAGAAAGAGGAAAAGAAATGAAAATGTGGAGTTTCAACCATGGAAGAAAAAGAGTATATTCTTTATGCTACCTTATTGGGAACACCATCTGTTGCGTCACAATTTCGATGTGATGCATGTTGAAAAAAATATTTGCGATAATACTCTTGGCACATTATTGAATTTGGATGGCAAAACAAAGGACAATTTGAAGACACGCCTTGATTTAAAAGATATGGGATTACGACCTGAGCTTCATCCTCAAAGTGTTGGACTAGATAAAATTATTTTACCATCGAGTTGCTTCACAATGTCTCTGAAAGAAAAGGACGAGTTTTTAAAAATTTTGAAAAATATGAAAGTGCCGGATGGCTACTCATCTAATCTATCACGCTGTATTCAGCTCAAGGAACGCAAAATTATAGGTTTAAAGAGTCATGATTGTCATGTTTTAATGCAACAAATTCTTCCGATAGCATTGCGTGGGGTTTTACCGAAGAGAGTAGTTGCACCTCTAATCGACTTATGTTGTTTCTTTCGTGAGTTGTGTTCCAAAACTTTGGATGTACACGAACTTGAGCAACTGGAATCTCGAATTGCAGAGACTCTACGTCATTTGGAAATAATCTTTCCTCCTTCATTTTTTACCATTATGGTACACTTGGTCGTTCATTTAGCTACTGAAGCCAAAATTGCAGCACCGGTTCACTATCGTTGGATGTATCCTATTGAGAGGTTAGGTTTGACCTAGTCTTGTTACTTTTTACTTAACCTAATTGTCTTCTAACTCTTTTAGTTTATATTATCTTTTCAACCTGTAGGGCTCTCTTTCGGTTTAAGTCTGAGGTACATAATAAGGCTCATCCAGAGGGTTCAATTGCAGAAGGCTATATGATAGAAGAATGCATGACGTTTTGCTCAAGATACTTAGAAACTATCGAGACAATATTCAATAGGCCCACTAGGAATATCGATGAATCAATGGGAGCAATCTCAAATATTCTTCTTGATCAAAAGTCATGGATGCAAGCTCATCGATATGTATTGTTCAATAGTAATGAAATAATCCCTTTCCGCAGGTAAATATCTTTATCATATAAGTATTATGTACCTACTAGTTTTAATTGCTTGGTATTAACACTCTTTCTTTTTGTCTAGTATTCATAAAAGTGCAATAAAGAGGCAGAATCATGGAACACGCCCAAGTGATACGGTTATAAATAATATTCACATGGAGAATTTTGTTGATTGGTTTCGATCATATGTAAGTAAGCTCTCAATTATAATAATATACTAGATGTTTTTGTTTATAGATTTAATCATTCTTATACAATCAATTTATGCAAATGGTAGGTTCTCAATTCAGATGATGAAAGAGACGAGCGATTTACTGATAAAATTAGATGGTTGGCTCGTGGTCCAAATAATTCATGTAGAAGTTTTAAGGGATATGTTGTTAATGGCATGAAGTTTCGCACAGGAACTTACGAGGATAGTAAGAAAACTCAAAATAGTGGAGTTTTTGTGGACACTGAAGGAGGCAAAACTTACTATGGTATTTTAACTGATATTATTGAGTTGAATTACTATGACAAATCAAGATATGTTTTATTCAAGTGTGATTGGGCTGATATTACTCAAAATAGAGGACAAAAGAAGGATGAATTTGGATTTACTCTTGTAAATTTTTCTCGTTTGATACATACGGGCAAACGACTAAATGATGAACCTTTTATATTTGCATCTCAAGCTAGACAAGTATACTATGTAGAAGATGGAAAAGGCACGGATTGGCTCACTGTTGTTAAGACAAAACCTAGAGATGTGTTTGATGTTGGTAGTGTTGGAATTTGTGAAGCCGACAATAACACATACTGTGTTAATGAGCCATATAGTATAGATCTATCAAGTTTATTGAGTGACACAAATGACAATCTGAGTTGGATTAGAAATGATGTGGATGGAACTACAGTCGACAAGATGCTTGCATATGAAAACTTAACACAGGAAGACAAATGCACAGAGAGCTCCGAGTTTGATGATGATTCTACCAGCAGTTGTTCAGACAACTAAAGTAAGCAAAATTGTATTATGTATCTTTTTTTAAATTCTTCATTTATGCTTGTGAGTTGCATAACCTATACCCTATTTGATTGAAAGTGCGTTACATTTTTGCATGTTATTCTTATGCAAATTGTCAGTTACTTTATGGGCCTTGTGCCTAGAAATGTAGACATGGTAATTTTCAGGGGTAGGCAGGGGTGTGCATTGCGGGCACGTAGGAAGAATCACCTTAAACAATTTGAGCTGTTATAAAATAACAAACTAATGATCATATGAAGTTACAGGTTTTGTAGATAAAAATTTTGTTGCTTTAATTTGAGAATCTATTGTTTATTTTCTGAATAACTACTCATGATAATTACACTAACTAGCCGAAGTTCGAAAGTTAAATCAGCAAAATAAATCTGTTTACTGCAAAACGATGAATTGATTATGTTATAAATCTTAACTCTGAGAAAGAGTGTTAGATGCATGGAGAACAAAGTTTGAGACTGTGAGGTGTACTATTATAGTACAGTTCTCTTTTATGCTATTTGCCTTATTCAACTATATTTCCTCTGGATTTTTAGGTCATATGTTGTTCACACTTCAACCGGAGTCAAATCTATTCTCGTAAAGCGTTTAATTAATAGTTGTTTGCTGATGTACTTGCTATTGTGGCTTTTTGCAAGTCGACCCTTTTGAGCTGTGTGATTGACCAGGGTAATAGACTCTGTAAAATACTGAGTACTTATCATAACACTAATTTTAATTTCCTAATTAGTTACAAGTGATTTATATACTAACACAACATATTTCAGGTTGAATTTCTTGTCGGTCGTGAAATTGAAGTTGGCAGGGTCTATAAAGGTGTCGTATATTCAATCAAAGAGTACGGTGCGTTTGTGGAATTTAATGGTGGTCAACATGGTCTACTACATATTTCTGAGCTCTCACATGAACCGGTATCACTCTGTCCAAAGTGTTATATAGTTCTACAGCCAATCTATTTGCTTTATCCGTAATGTTGTCTCCTTTAGGTTTTACTCGGCAATCTCTTTTTCTGAACTTCAATTTCTCATACTGGTTGGTAGTTCTTAATGCTAATTACCTCGAAATTTTTATAGGTTTTACTAGTTCACCTATAACTCTCAATTCCAGTTTACATGCACTTTATTTCCTTGCTCGAAAACCAATTAGTCAATACTTTTGTATGAATTTCTGCTCATTCGAGGTCCAATTCGCTTTTATGTGAGATTCTCAAACATAAGAAAATTTGTCAACCCAAAAATGAGCTTCCTGGTTGCTACGGAGTCTAAACCTGATGAAAGGTAAAACAAGAAAACAAACAATTTATTTCAATCTAATCATACCGACCATAGTGAACCTGTCTAATTCACGCATAACAAATCACTTACCTTTTAACGTTTTTTACTCCGTTCTCCAGGTAACAAAAGTCTCTGATGTTGTATCTATTGGCCAAGAGCTATCATTAATGTGCACAGGGCAGGATGTAAGAGGTAACATTAAGCTGTCACTAAAGGCTACTCGCCCTCGCCCTCAGCACGGGAATGTAAGAGGTAACATTAAGTATAGCATGATCTGATTTTACACTTTATGAGCTTGATCAGTAAAATAAATCCAATTCTGGGCTCAGTTGCAGAGCTTTATTATGTCTCTGACACAGAATCTTTATTATGTCTCTGATTGCAGAGCTCATTCAGAAAAGTTACTATTCAGATTGATCGGGTTGTTATGCTGGGCTCAGTTGCTGGCGAGTATACTCTACTGCCTGAAAGCAAAAGCGGACCTTCTCGAAACCTAGAGATTGAATTCCAGTGGTCGAACAAATGACAATACCCTCAATAAGGTAAATAATCTATGTAGTTTTGTTATTTAAAAGGACTTTATACTGTTTCTCTGTTTCCGTCGTGCTAAATGTTGTTGTTTGCTTTGTGTATCAGTGTAAATAGTTAGCAGGGAATTTGTTTCGTTTGTACCCTATTCTTATGAGAAGACACGTGTGTTAAATTACATTATTTTTTGTGAGATAGACAGATGTTTCAAATCTGCATCTGGCTTGTAATAATTCATTCTTTTTCTTTCTCCGAGAGTGTTTTTTTGGCTAAATCTACTGAAAATAAACCTCCCCTTGTCTGGCTTTTTGTTCCCATCATTTACAATATAACAAATTTCACGTCTTATGTATGTTTTGATTTCCAAAGTGCCGAATGCTAAGCTCTTCTTCATGATGATGAACCTGACATGATCTGTATGCTGCTACAAAACGTGATACCTAATACATAGTGAGAATTACCAACTCTACAAAATGTGATACCTAATAAATAGTCAACTTCATTTTTACCCCCCTCTTTGTGATTGCTATAAAAACAATTAAAAAGACTCATATGAAGAGAATGAAGTTGACTATTTGATCCCTCCTTTGATTAAAATTCTGTTTTGTTTGCAGGATGCTGGAATTGGAACAAGCATCGATTCCTTCTATGAGTATCTTTTGAAGGCAAGTTACTGCTTTTCAGTCTATTGACATTTCTACACTCGAATAATTTGATTTCTTATTCTTTGCTTTCTCTTCAGTTAGAGATTTTCACGTACAGGTATTGGATGATACATTTGCTTGGATGATACATTTGCTTCTCATATGCAACAACTACTTGGCAGTGCACTGTCGAGCATGGAACTGCGTTTGATGGTTTGCAAGGATGCGACAGAAGGATTCAAATTTCTACTCTTAAGAGTGGGCAAATGTATATAATGAGTTTTTGGCATGAATCAGAAGTTTGAAATGCTTCTGATTTGATTTCATATTAGGTTTTATTTTTTTTTTTAGATTGAAAATTTTGAATGTAATTTTTAATTGACAATTGTATTTTTACTTTGCAAATTCTTATTTGGCTAAATGATTTGGCTTCTCTTGTTTGACAATTGTCGAATGTAATCAAATTTAAAATTGTTTGAATGATTAATTTGTTCTTATATGTCAATTTAAAGAGTTTTAAAATTTTGTCTAGGTTATTTTTAATTGTATGTTTTATATTTTGAATTTAATTCACAATAATTATGAAACCGTTGGTATAAATTTATTATTTATAGTAGCACTTTTTACTATATTTAGTAGCGGTCGGAGAAGTGCTACTAAAGTTATCATCTTCTCCAACGGTCGTATAAACTGTCGGTAAAGATCATTTGTGACGGAGATCTAACAGCGGTTGCAAAATTTTTTCCGACGGTTTTACAAGTGTTGGGAAATGTTTTCCCAGCGGTTTTAAATATTTTTTCCAGCGGTTTCGACCGCTGGTAAAGCTTAAGTTTTTTGTAGTGAATATAATTTCAACCAACTAATCATTTACTCATGCATAAGCTAAGGATCAAATAACTTAATCTAAACATGGATATTCAATCATATTATACCGAGGAGAAGAGAACAACAATCAACTATGCCATGAGGGAAACCAATAGCCCGAGTGGGTAAATCGTCGTTTTCGGCAAAGCACAACCACCCACCTGAAACTTGATGATCCGCTGCCCGCTGTAGCTGAAATTTGGCGTGAGTATTCCTTATCCTCCCAGAAGTCCGATGCCATGAAAATCATCCAAATCCGCCTCACGGATTGGGCACAATCACTAAAACAATGCACACATCGCAATCACATTCCAGAATTTCAGCAATTGAAATTAAGTTTAAGAAGATGTAAGTGCAGCCCCAAATACTTCAAGATGAAGTTCCAAGCAATAAATCAAAGATATCCTCTTTTATACAAACATCTTCAAGTCCTCAAAAATCCACCATTAATTTCCCTTAACATTCAAATGAAACAAAAATCACAATGCAGTCCAAAACTGCTAACATAAACTTGCTAGCATTTCCAAGCTAAATCAGGGGCTTTTCCAAAGGGATTCATCCACATATCACAAAAGAGAATTTTCTCACCTTGAAGTTATAAAGTAGTCCCAACTTGAATTTCTGAAAAATACCTTGTATCCACAAAGTTATCTGCATTCCAAGGTGCATTGCTCAAATCAAAACTAAAACAGGGACTGCAGTAATCCATATAATAGCACTTGGAAAGATCATTAAAGTTACCTAATTAAACGTGCTCCAAATCCTGCAAGAGAGGTACCATTGGATTCCTTGTTGAGAGTAGATACAAATTGAGCGAAATAACTTCAATTTTCATGCTCGGATGAAGGAGAAAACCCATAAACACTTTGAACTATCCACCAAGTTCCATCTATACCTGACTGTAGCAAGGTGCTCCAAAGATCATGCATAAACCCTAATAAAAAATCAGATCTGGGGAAAATGATACATACCAATATTGTAGATCGTCGAGTTCTGGAAATTTCACCGCAAAACTCATCCAAATATTCCCATCCTACGGCCCAAAACGGCAAAAACACTGAGGACTGTTCAGGATTCCAGACTGAAATGAAGGGTTCCAAAGATGGCCTTAAAACTCTATAAAAACATGAGATCTGAGGGGAGAGTTGAATACAAAAATTGTACCCTTACCTCTTGTGAAAACGTAGAACAAAAAATGAGCTCAAAATTCTAAGAAATGAGTCCTGAGGAATTTTCGCACTGAAACGCGACGGGAAGGTCCACCAACACTAACAATGGTGATGCTTGCCTCATGGAGAAGATGATGGTGATCAAGCCTCAATAATCCATCTCTTTGCTGATGAAGATGAAGTAGAGTTACTGGTGCAGCTCTGCCTGAAGTCCCCCAAAAAACCATGGTCCAAGGAGGAAGAAGGAGGAGGAAGAAGAAGAAGAAAGGAAGAAGAAGGAGGAGAAAACACAATTAATCCCCTCCCCCCTCTCCCCCGCAGCTACAGGACGGGCCCGGCCCGCTCGGCCGGGCGGGCCGGACACGTGGCGGCCATCCGGGACGCCACGTTGCCCGGGACAAGCCTCCCGGATCAAGCCACGCGGCTTGATCCGGGTGGCCGCGGCGCCACCAATGGGTGCGCGCCGCGTGTCCCCACGAGCGGGGAGCGCACAGCGCGCCCACGTGCGCGCAGCGGCGGGCCCAACCACGGCCCGCCACACGTCCTCCCGCAATGCCCGCTGGACCGCGACTCCAACACCGGCCCAATGGGGTGCCAACATGTGGCACCTCGGTCCACGACCTTCCCCTGCGCCCGAAAAACCCCCCGAACTTCCGGTTGCCCGTTTTCGCTCATCCGGACTCAGAAAAAAACATGTAAATAGCCGATTTTCATCGTTTTTCCGCACTGAATCCAAATACGAAGTCCGCTTTTCAAGATTCAATTTCTAATTTTCGGCAAAATTCCACATTAGGCAATCTTGATCCATTTTTTCGCACTGAGTCCGTTTCTTGGGTCCGATTTGCGCGCAATCAACACCATCCACAAAAATAGGCCTCCACAAGCTGTCGATCACACTGTAATGACCACGAAGTTCCGGGTCTTCACATCCTCCCCCACTAAAAGAAAGTTTCGTCCTCGAAACTAACATAGCCCAGAAGGAGTCTCAAATCAGAAGGGAAAATATCCAACATCCTCGTCACCGGCTCTCAAAGCGTCATCCGCTCCCCGTGATCAATCCACAACAACATTAACCACCTGTACGGCATGGCCTAGTTGCGCCGTTCCTCCATTCTCGAGCCAGAATCCGCAACGGTGTCTCACGTACTCCAGACACTCATAGGTCACAAGTGGAGCGAGTCAAACAATGGCGAAAAATCCGAACATATCGCCTCTAAGCTGAGCCATGGGAAAACATCAAGGATTCCAACATGTCGCGGGGAAAAGAAGGAACAACCAGGTAACCACTGATCCAAACACTCCCAAAATCTCATCCTCAATACCAACTCATTCAAGAAACCTGAAATACACCCATGGAATTATCCATCAGTATGGGTTGCTCGACTGAAATCAAAATCTGGAAAGGATCACTATAGCTCAATCACTGTTGACAGGACGAAAGATCCATCGTCCCCTCCATCAGGTAACACACCGGGTCTAACAACCCCTTTATCCATCATAATCCATAACTATACCATCAGCTCTCAGTTGTGCTGGTGCCATCCAATAAGGTGCCTTCAATATCGACGCGGTTCCCAGAACCACGTTAATAACAATCTCAATCTCCTTGCCCGGCGGCATCGTCATCAACTCAGGTGGACTCATATTCGAGAACTCGCGGGCACTAAGGACACCCTTGAGTCTCGGGGCCGCCGTAGGCACCTTTATCACAATCACTAACTGGGCAATGCATCCTTGGCTCATCATCTGCCTGACTCTTATTGACACACTGTCGCTGCAACCAGTGCACTCTACCAATCCCTGTAAACAAACTCCTCCTGTCCAACTCGCAGAAGTTCATAGTCCTATCACCACAATCAAAAAAAAAAATTGCAAGGTGCCACACCGACCAATCCAATACACCGAGTCGAAAATCCTGGGTTGCCATAAGACCAGCTATTCTACGGGTATAATCCACAGCCTAACTGCATTGGACATAATCCACCAACCTCCTCCACGTGCGCATCCTAATCAAGGATCTATACCTCAAGTGCACGTGGCAACACTCTACCTTTAGTCCAGGCAGGGATGCACCTCGTTCTAACTCAGATAGTTGTAAAGGAAATCATACCTGCGACGACACATCCCACTGATGGGACGCCCTCCGACCAGGTTGCACAGATTCAACTGTCAGCGCTAATAGTCGTCGCTCAATCTGTCTGAGAATATCCTGACTATCCCCAAAGAAAGCACCATCTCTGCCTCCACTCATACTGCGGCAATGATCGCAGCCCATCATGCTTCCGCTGCGCCACTCTGATACTGATGCTGACACTGCCGTCGGGGTCCACCCGACCTCTGACGCCTCAGAAGTCCTTGACCCCAAAGAATGAATCAAGAAGGTCTCTGCCCACTAATCTGCCCTCCATCAACTGGCACCGAGTGCCTCCATCTATCCAAAGGAACTACAACGCTATGCTCCATCGGGGCATCCAAAATCTGAAGTCAGAGGGACCGAATGAGCCAAGGAGGTATCCTGGCGCAATCCTAATCGAACACACACATCCCATGCGCCTCGTCCCTCTTAACGTGGAGCGTGCAGTTCATCAACTGCGTGAACCCTCTGGCATAAAAAGGCTCTCAAATAGTCTGTACATCACCACCAACCACGACTCTGCCTCCAAAGGCTCCAAACTCAATCCTTCGAGTCGGGACAGGTCTAATAGCCAAAGCTGACTCAGTCGACCAATGATGTCTCACTGCTCATCTGCTATCAACTGTCCACCCTGCCTCGGTGCCTCCGTACTAAAAGTCGACACCGAGGGGGCTGTTCGCTCAACCGGCGCCACTGAGATCGTTGCCACCAGGGATACTACAAAGGGGTTGGTCTCGACGGAAAGCACTGTCTGAGGTGCCCACTACTCCAACAACTGTATCATCCTATCCAGCTGCTCACTCCGCCGCCGATATGCCACTACCAATCCTGTCATCTGGGCCCAGAGCTCTCTGACCTCAATCTGGGTATTCGGCCCGAAACTGCCTATCCTCGCCCCAAAAACGGCAATGGGGTGCACACGGGTCAGAACTCTGCGTCAGGGAGACACCGCTCACCACGACGAACCACACAACAAAACACACAACAATCACTCGACCCAATCCAGCGAAAGTCTAAGACATGTCACCCATTCCATAACATTATGTTGTCTGCAGCCAACATAATCGCTTAGGAGAATAAAGATGCCAATCACTCGTCCCGTCCCTTGGGAGAGGTATGAAACTCAATCAGGACTCTCGCTATAAGTCACGACTCTCACGTAGTCATCCTAAGGTCCAACCACAAGCCTAGGGTTTCTATGTCCATAATGACCTACATCCTAGGCTCTGATACCACTCTAATCTGTCACGCCCTGGGGTCGAAACTGCGACCCGGGCTCGCCAACAGATCCGCCACCTATGCGGAACCCCGCATAAGCGAAGCGTCCAACCTGCAAAGTATCATCTAATAACTAAATAGATATATCAGAGCTGAAGAAAAACTGCTGTAATAAAAATCCGAATCACTGTACAACAGAAAAGCAGGGGTACAATATCCATCTCCCATAAATGATGATACAATAATCCGTTCCACCAAAACTGTAATACAAGTAAAAGACACCTATACAACATCTATAAATCCGAAAAGGGAGATAACTGAAATAATAAAATAGAACTGTGTACAGCGAAACCCACAATACGGGTTGGCACATCTATCCCACTGTAGAACTCAACTCTGGTAGGGATCTATCTCGCAACTCCCTCGCCTCGAACCGTCAACCGAGAGATCTGCAACTCCCGCAGCAGACACTGCAAAACAAAGGGAGGAAACGGGTAAAACAACAATGGGGGTGAGAACCACTAGTAAAACCAGTAGCCTCCCCCTATGGGTAAAGCCTCAAACCCCGACGTACCCACAAGGTCTACCAGAGGCAAAAGGAAAAGAAGAGTGGTAAGCAATAGAGACTGCTGGAAAAAGGAAACTACCACTACTATGCCTCTAAAATACCTAGCTAAGAGAATAGCTAAAAGTATGCATCAGAATATAAATGCCTGCCTGAATAAACCAAATCTATACACCAATAAAAACTGGTACTGCCTGCCGCCGCCCTCATCATCGGGGCAATAACCGCGCCGATGTGATAGCAAAAACTGTCAATAACTGTCTGGCCCCAGCCTCCGGAGGGGATCTCGAGGGGAGCGACCCACACGAGGAAAGCATCACCGGGCAATAACCGCGCCGGTGTGATAAAAGCATCACCGGGCAATAACCACGCCGGTGTGATAAAAGCATCACCGGGCAATAACCGCGCCGGTGTGATAAGTAACCAAAGCAGGACTGGATCATGACTCTGATCAAAGTGGGAAAAATCCATCCACTAACGAAATCTGATACCCAATCTGATGCATAAGTAAACATACGGTCAACCGCCCAATATCCGCGGTTGCCGCAATACCCACTGTCAACAAGTCAGCCTGTCCTAGATCCCAAGAATCTGACCACACTATCCCAAAAACCCCCCCTGCTCGCGCACGAGCTACAAATACCCGGAGCCTAGTATGAAAGGAGAAAAGCAAGAAACATGGTTTCTCCTAAGTCAAGTCCAACATGATAGTGTAGCAGAAAAAGGTGGCCTATCTAAATGACCAGACAAGCATGCAAATGTCCAAGATGATATAAAGAAAACAGGTGTCGATGTTCTTACATTTATTTGAGCATGCTATTCCAAAATATCGATGATTGCATAAGAATATTAAGTACAACATAGCCTATGCCTTCCTATACCACATACACGATGCTCACAGGTATAAATTGTTCTTTTCTTTCTAACATGATATGCTTTGATCTCAACCAAGCCTGCAATTTTATCCACGATGCGCAATCAACATTCTAACCCAAGTGTCACTCATAATCAACATCACATAAGGTAATACAACGCTTGTCAAACCTCGCATTCATACATGAATATTATTAGGATCATTTAACATTACTTAATCATAGACATTCAATCATGTATCACCAATGAATAGTCTAAGGCCCCACAACCTTTATTGATCTCACATAGGATGAACATAGGAACTACCAACAACATCCAATCTTATTTGGAGGAATTAGGAGTCGTGAACAAAGCTTAGTCTCATAAGGAATAGGCCTCAACTCACAATGATATCCATCTTATCATGAAAGATTTAGAAATCAAAAGCATAGGTCATTCTCACATCAACTAGATCAATAAGCAACCTCGACACCCATTTTCACATAAGCTAGATCAAAGATCAATCAGATAATTATTCTCACATGGATATGTTTTGAATCAACATCTATGCCCAACATCACACATTGTAGGTTAAGGATCAACAAAACCAACTACTCTCATATAAGCCATTCTCAAATAAATCAACCAAGTCCTTCTCACATAACCCCATCAAGTCCTCACATAAATCAATCAACCATTCACATATAACTATCGCCATCATTCTCACATGGAATAGGTTTAAGGATGATCACTTAATATCAACTTCATATGAGATAATATAATTTCAACCAACTAATCATTTACTCATGCATAAGCTAAGGATCAAATAACTTAATTTAAACATGGATATTCAATCATATTATACCGAGGAGAAGAGAACAACAATCAACTATGCCATGAGGGAAACCAATAGCCCGAGTGGGTAAATCGTCGTTTTCGGCAAAGCACAACCACCCACCTGAAACTTGGTGATCCGCTGCCCGCTGTAGCTGAAATTTGGCGTGAGTATTCCTTATCCTCCCAGAAGTCCGATGCCACGAAAATCATCCAAATCCGCCTCACGGATTGGGCACAATCACTAAAACAATGCACACATCGCAATCAAATTCCAGAATTTCAGCAATTGAAATTAAGTTTAAGAAGATGTAAGTGCAGCCCCAAATACTTCAAGATGAAGTTCCAAGCAGTAAATCAAAAATATCCTCTTTCATACAAACATCTTCAAGTCCTAAAAAATCCACCATTAATTTCCCTTAACATTCAAATGAAGCAAAAATCACAATGCAGTCCAAAACTGCTAACATAAACTTGCTAGCATTTCCAAGCTAAATCAGGGGCTTTTCCAAAGGGATTCATCCACATATCACACAAGAGAATTTGCTCACCTTGAAATTATAAAGTAGTCCCAACTTGAATTTCTGAAAAAGACCTTGTATCCACAAAGTTATCTCCATTCCAAGGTGCATTGCTCAAATCAAAACTAAAACAGGGACTGCAATAATCCATATAATAGCACTTGGAAAGATCATTAAATTTACCTAATTAAACGTGCTCAAAATCCTGCAAGAGTGGTACCATTTGATTCCTTGTTGAGAGTAGATACAAATTGAGCTAAAGAACTCCAATTTTCATGCTCGGATGAAGGAGAAAACCCATAAACACTTTGAACTCTCCACCAAGTTCCATCTGTACCTGACTGTAGCAAGGTGCTCCAAAGATCATGCATAAACCCTAATAGAAACTCAGATCTGAGGAAAATGATACATACCAATATTGTAGAGCTTTGAGTTCTGGAAATGTCCCCGCAAAAATCATCCAAATATTCCCATCCTACTGCCCAAAAAGGCTAAAACACTGAGGACTGTTCAGGATTCCAGACTGAAATGAAGGGTTCCAAAGATGGCCTTAAAACTCTGTAAAAACATGAGATCTGAGGGGAGAGCTGAATACAAAAATTGTAGCCTTACCTCTTGTGAAAACGTAGAACAAAAAATGAGCTCAAAATTTCAAGAAATGAGTCCTGAGGAATTTTCGCACTGAAATGCGACGGGAAGGTCCACCAACAGCAACAATGGTGATGCTTGCCTCATGGAGAAGATGATGGTGATGAAGCCTCAATAATCCATCTCTTTGCAGATGAAGATGAAGTAGGGTTGCTGGTGCAGCTCTGCCTGAAGTCCCCCAAAAAACCATGGTCCAAGGAGGAAGAAGGAGGAGGAAGAAGAAGAAGAAAGGAAGAAGGAGGAGAAAACACAATTAATCCCCTCCCCCCTCTCCCCCGCAGCAACAGGACGGGCCCGGCCCGCTCGGCCAGGCGGGCCGGACACGTGGCGGCCATCCGGGCCGCCACGTCGCCCGAGACAAGCCTCCTGGATCAAGCCACGCGGCTTGATCCGGGTGGCCGCGGCGCCACCAATGGGTGCGTGCCGCGTGTCCCCACGAGCGGGGAGCGCACAGCGCGCCCACGTGCGCGCGGCGGCGGGCCCAACCACGGCCCGCCACACGTCCTCCCACAATGCCCGCTGGACCGCGACTCCAACACCGGCCCAATGGGGTGCCGACACGTGGTACCCCGGTCCACGACCTTCCCCTGCGCCCGAAAAACCCCCCGAACTTCCGGTTGCCCGTTTTCGCTCATCCGGACTCAGAAAAAAACATGTAAATAGCCGATTTTCATCGTTTTTCCGCACTGAATCCAAATACGAAGTCCGCTTTTCAAGATTCAATTTCTAATTTTTGGCGAAATTCCACATTAGGCAATCTTGATCCATTTTTTCGCACTGAGTCCGTTTCTTGGGTCTGATTTGCGCGCAATCAACACCATCCACAAAAATAGGCCTCCACAAGCTGTCGATCACACTGTAATGACCATGAAGTTCCGGGTCTTCACAGTTAGTCAACAAGCAACTTGTTAGTTATACTACATGCCCAAATAGTTAGTCGAATAGTTAGTTGAGGCATGCATCAAAACACAAGATAAAACCCAAAAGTTGAAGTTATACTTACCTTAGTTTCAGCATTGTTCTCACACACAAGTATAGTCGCATTGTTCAAAGCATTGTGCAATTGGTTCAAAGTTCTCCTAAACTCTCAAAGTTCTCCTAAACTCTCTCCCCCTTTTTGTCACAAAATTTAGCCAAAATTACAAAATGGAGAGAATAGTTAACAAGTTAAAGAACCAAAAGTTTGAGAGCTAAAACTAAAAAATAAAAACCTGCAAAAGAAACGATAAAAGTTAGAGCATAAAAGAACAAGCCAAATCAGAACTGTCTGAGCTGGTATCGTCTATCTTGCTCAAAATCCCTTTCAGCATTCGTGATATTTTGGAACATTTCTTCTTCATCTGTTTTTGTTCAGCGGCCATTTGCCGGAGACCTAAAGCCAATTTCTCTTGGTCAGCAGAAAGTCTTCTTTGGTCCTGATGAATAGAGGCCAATACGGTAGCTTCTAGAGCGTTTCTCTTTGAAGTCGCTGGACGAGCTGTGGAGGCAGATGATGTCACGCCCCGGGGTCGAAACTGCGACCCGGGCTCGCTAACAGACCCGCCATCTGTACGGAAACTGCCGTACAGACGAAGCGTCTAACCTGCAAGAGACAGAACTACAGCTACACAGATATCAGAGCGGGTAAGAAAGCTGTAAAATAAAATCTCACTGCTAAAAGCTGAGAATAAAAACATAGTCTATCTCCCCAAACATGATGATACAAGTAGAAGTCCACCTATACAACATCTACAAATCCAAAAGGGAGACAACTGAACTAGTAATACAACAACACATAAACAACTCCCACAATCCGGGATGGTACATCTACCTCACTCTAAAGTAACAAATGCTGGTAGGGAACTATCACGCGACTCCCTGTCCTCGGTCCGTCCAGTCAGCTCGGCAGGAACGGAAGAAAAGCCTCAGCAACCTGTCACCGACAGAGGGTGTGAGAACTACATCCTACAGTAGTTCTCAGTGGGTACCATCTCCAAGAACCACGGTCTGCCCACTAAGTTTACTAGAGGCATAAGATAACAGATAAGACTGTAATAAATGAAAAGTAAGCTGGAAAGTATCTACAGCTATCATGCCTCTATCTACTATGCTCAATGGGGAAGAGAACACAAATGATGGTATGCATCCACTCACTACTGACCATAAGTCAAGTACTATGCTCAAAGGACAACTCACTAAGGCACAGCAAGCATACTCTCTCACATAACACTC
Organism: Tillandsia leiboldiana; assembly: GCA_029204045.2. Classification (NCBI taxonomy): domain Eukaryota; kingdom Viridiplantae; phylum Streptophyta; class Magnoliopsida; order Poales; family Bromeliaceae; genus Tillandsia; species Tillandsia leiboldiana. Next base: position 23,274,132 of record CM055070.1, read on the forward strand.
AATCTCCATGACTGCCTCATAAGGTCCAGTCCAGCCTGCGCTCCACTACTGCCACTACGCCCAAACAGGACTTGGTCTTACGTAGGGTGTCCTACATGGACTATCTCAATCTCAAGCGAACTCTAGTGTATCAACTAGTCGCATCATCGCAGCCTCGTCAGGCTCGGTAACATCATCGCACCCGGGGCGTAGCTCGAGGGGAGCGACCCCACCGAACTCAAGTATCACAAGTATCTCATAACTGGCATGAAATGCCAGGCTCAGCAGGCTATAATCCACGATCAAGCAGTTCGGTAACACGAGCTCAAAAACACAACTCAGTCGGAAAAGAACCTCGACCCGAGTATGAATAGCTCAGCCACTCTCACAGCTATGTCGGAGAACCCTCTACGACTCACGCTCACAACACTAACCCCACAGCTGGGACCGCCGTCACTCCAAACGGCTCCCACAACAACACCCCACTCATAGGCGAGAAGAACCGACTGACGCGGCAAAGATCCAAAGATCCCGTAGGCCGGTGCCTAGAACCCCAATCAAACAAGAACAGACTCTAGGCACAGCCTATCGAAGCTTTCGATCCTTTACCGTTCAGGGATTCGGCCCCTCTCGGTTATAGTGGGAAACCGTCACAGCACACAAACTCACGGCTGGAGATGCTCCACAGCCAGATCCGCGAAGGGTCCGAAAGCCTCGGGAGACTAATACCTACGGCCCCGATCACGCAAGAACAGGCCATAGGCATAGCCTCCCGTCGTTTTCGGCCCAAGAGGGAAGTCAGCCCTTAGAACCCAGACCACTCGAATCATCTCGGGTGGATAAGTTTACAAGAAACAGTGACGTTTATTAGGAAACCGTTTGATCTGAGAGAAAACCATCTTTTTAATGATTTTTAGTCTTTATAGGAAATCATTTGAAAACAAGTTTTATGTCCAAACCTCGAAGAGCTAATACCCTCGTCCTATCAAACAAGAACAGACTCAGGCGACCCTGCGAGGCTTGGAAGAAAACATTGGCTGACTAAAATCATGTGTTCGTCCAAAAAGGTTCTGGGTTCAAAGTCCTGCTAACACACGTGCACCACGATCACAACACGGTGGTGACGAGAAGAACATCGAAAACTAAACTCTTGGGACCACCATTCATCTGAAACGGCTCCCAAACACCAACACTGGCCTAACCCAGCCACCAGACCCCACTCGGCCCCCGGCCCGAGTGCAACACCCATCCCACAACACCCTGACCACTCGGCCCACTACCTGGGCGAGGAACTCTATGTCCAGAAGGATATGCAATGTGTGGGATATCTAAAGCATCAAAAGAACCTAGCCCAGATTAAGGTTCTCTATTGGTCTGGTTAAACACATGCAACATATGACAGGGGTGCTAGTCAAGGTTCCAATAATACACTTACTAGCATGCAAATCCTATCATAATAGAATTAGACGGAAGTCCGTAGACTTGGAGAGAAAACCAACCCACCTCTGCTCGCCACCAATTGCTTGTCGACACTTGCAATTGGGCTCAGCAGGATTACCTTGCCTCCACGGGGTCCGCACGCCAAATGAAGCACGGTGCCGAAATCCGCACGCAAATTGGAGCACGCTGTGACCTACCACAAGACCGCGCGCTCCGCGGATGCCCCGACGCCAGCCCGCGGCTCAACGCGGCGGAGAAACTCACAACCAGCCTCGACGGAAGCTAAAAACAGCACTGCAACCGCCAGGAAAGAAGAAATCGCAAAATCAGTCAAACGGTCGAAAATCGAGGATCCGGCGGCGAACAACAGCCTCCGTCGGCGAAAAAACTGCGCCTGACGGCGAAAAACAGCTCCGTCGGCGAAAAACTGCGCCCGACGGCGAAAAACAGCTCCGTCGGCGAAAAACTGCGCCTGACGGCGAAAAACAGCTCCGTCGGCGAAAAATTGCGCCCGACGGTGAAAAACAGCTCCGTCGGCGAAAAACTGCTCGAAAACCGCTCGCGAAAAACTGCTCGCGTAAAACTGCGAAAACCGCTAGTGAAACTGCTCGCGAAAAACTGCTCGAAAACTACTCGCGAAAAAACTGCTCGCGAAAAACTACGTAAACCGTTAGCGAAACTGCTCGCGAAAAACTGCTCGAAAACCGCTCGCGAAAAACTGCTCGCGAAAAACTGCGAAAACCGCTAGCGAAACTGCTCGTGAAAAACTGCTCGAAAACCGCTCGCGAAAAACTGCTCGCGAAAAACTGCTCGCGAAAAACTGCGAAAACCGCTAGCGAAACTGCTCGCGAAAAACTGCTCGAAAACCGCTCGCGAAACTGCTCGCGAAAACAGCGGAAAACGGCCTGCGAAACTGCACGCTAAACGCTCGCGAAAACAGCGCGCGAAACCGCTAGCGAAACTGCACTAAAAATCTGCTCGCGAAAACAGCATGCGTCGCAAAACAAGCTCCGTCGGCGAAAAACAGCGGCCGACGGCGAAAATAGCACGCGGCGGCGAAAAGCGGCCTCCGCCGGCGAAAAACTTCGCCGGCAAGCGAAAACGGAGCGTCGCCGCTGACCTGGGGCACGCCGAACGGCGAAAAACGCAGCCGCGCGGCCTAGGAGGCTGGCCGCGCGGCGCGAAGCCCGGCCGCGCAGCGCAGGGGCTGCCGCGCGGCGCCCAGCGGCGCTGCGCGCGCCCGCGCGCACCCGCGCGCGCCCGCTGCGGTGCGCGCACTGCTGCGCGCGGCCCGCAGCGCTGTGCGCAGCAGCGCGCGCCCGCACGGCCCGCACGGGCCCGCGGGGCTGTGCACGGCCCGCAGGGCTCCGCGAGGCCCGCACGGCCTGTGCGGCCCGCAGCGCTGCGCGCGCGGCCGCTGCGCGCACCCTGCGGTGCGCGCAGCCCGCGCGTGGGGCAGCGCTGCGCGCGCCCTGCCGCGCGCGCTCGCGCGCGGCCAAGCAGTGCCGCGCGCAGCCTCCTGCTGCGCGCGCACTGCCGCGCGCGCTTGCGCGCGGCCCTGCTGCGCCGCCCCAGCAGCAGGGTGCTGCAACCCTGCAGCACCCTAGCGGCTGCTGCGCGCGGTGCCATTGCGCGCCCGCGCAGCATCCGCGCCGGCCGCGCGTGCGCCATTGCGCGCGCGCGCGACTCCCACGGCGCGATAAAATTTAAAATAAATTAATAAAATTTAAATTCTATTAAAATTTCAAAAATCAATTAAAAGCCTCAAAAGAGCTCCAATAAAATTTCACAAAATAAAAAGCCTCAACAAAACCAAAATCACCAAAAATCAATTAAAAATTACCTCCTCGTCGTCGCACGACGCACGCCCACGAGCTCCTCTCGGCCACCAACGGCGAGTCTTCAACTAAGCTCTCCTCAAAAACCCTCTTCTTCCTCTTCTTTTCTTCTTTCTTTCGTTTCCTTTCTTCTCTGCTACAGAGGGAGGTGGGTGGCTTGGAGGTGACGAGGCAAGTGGAAAGGGTCACCTCCTTAAAATGCTTCAGCTAAAGCTTAATTAAGCTTTAAACTTAATTAAAGCTTAATTAGCTAAGCAAGAGGATTAAATTAAAAAAGTAAAAATACCACTTACCTCTAATCCACTCCCCCAACCCACTCCTCAGTCACCAAGCAAGAAAACCCCTTTAATTAGCAAATCAAATTAATTAAGCAATAAAATAATCCAAAAAGCCCAACTCCAACTCACTTTTTGCCTTCGGGCTCTCCGCCGCTGTCCGGAACCTCCCGAACTCCGCTGTAAATCGAAAGTACACGCGCTCACAGCTTTTTCTCTTCAAAAACCTCATCCGTTGAGTCGGGGTGCTCAAATCAAAAACCGGCTCCGAAACTGCCAGTTCCGACTCACTTTTTGCCTCCGGATCCTCCGCGTCAGTCCGGAACCTCCCGAACTTCGCTGTAATATGATAATATACATGTTCCAAGAGTTCACGAATTTTCTGTACTTCACTGTGAGATCGGTAAATTCCCAAATCAAATCCTCAATCGGCGCACTATGCCGGAAAAGTCCCGAATCGAGCTGGGACCTCTGCGTTGATCCAAATCAACCCGACATCAACAGTAAACTCAAATGCAACATGCCCAAGGCAACTCTCTGCTCCACGACACCATGTGCGGTCGGCACTGTGAGGACCTGGATCCCCACGACGAGACTACTATTGAATCTACAGCTTCGGGAGGCCTATGCGGCGCGTCGGCGGGATTTGTGCACAATTTGGACACAAGTGGGGGACTTCGGGCTTAAATGGATCACGTGGGTGATCAGATGGCCCCGTCGAATGCTTGGAAGTGGTTTTGCGCGCAATAGATATTAAAATTGGGCTCAGCGCGAAGTTTGGACAAAAACACACCTTTCCGGATGCCTTCGGCAATTTTTAGAGTTGGAATTTGGCAAATCGGACTTCGGATTTGGATTCAGCGCGCGAAAATGATGAAAATGGACTATTCACTTATATTTTTCGGAGCCCGGATGACGCGCGCAATTTTCGAGGCATCTTGGTACTGTTCCGGCGCCGGCGGGCAGCGGCGGCGGCGGCGGGCAGCGGCGGCAGCGGCGGAGTGCGGCGCGGGCAGGCGCGGGCAGGTGCGCGGTCCACCGCGGAGGCGTGCACCGGTCGCGGGCCACGTGGCGGATCCCGGTTGGCCGGCGCAGGGGGCGCGGTCCACGGGAAATGGCGCGGTGTACGGTGGACCAGAGGGCTGGACACGTGGCGGCTTATGATTTGTCGGTGCTGTGGACCTGGTTCACGGAGTGTGTGTGGGTGGCCTCGGGGCGCGTGCCTGGCAGGGGGGCGCAGGCGGCGCTGACAGCGCGCACGTGGGCGTGGCAGCGACGCGTTGATTGGGTGCGTGCCACGTGTCGGCTGTGCAGCGAGCCACGTGTCGTGCGGTGGTTGGGCTGGTTTGCTGTCGCCTGTTTGGCGGGCGACGTGGAGGCCCAGGGAAGATTCGGGCTGCTACAGTGCGCGCCCAGTTGGGTTTCGGGCTGCTACAGTACGCGCCCGAAAGTCCCAGCGCCCGGAAATTTGGGACATATCCGGTATTATTTGAATTATTTCTGGAGCCTATTTAAAGACCCGAGCCTTCTTCTTCCTCCTCTTTTTCGCGTTTCTGAGCTTCAAACCGCCATGGCACCCTCAGCAAAGATGATCCCCGAGTTATGCTGCTTCCATCTACAAAGTTTTGAGATTTTTGGTGGCACGCTTATCGAGGTTTCCATTTTTACGGCGCGGCGCGACGCTCGTCCTTTTGGGTTCCCCTTCGTCGCGTTTCGGTTCGCGAGCTCCCCCGGCCTACTCCGACCACCTTTTCGAGTGATTTCTTCGCCGCTGGATCCGCGACGGACAGATCTACGATCTAGGTATTTTTAGCTTTCACTCATTTCGTTCTTTTTGAGGTGTTTGTTCGAGCTTACTGTGACCCCATTTCTGTGATGGAGTTTTGGACAGCGGCATGGTCTTTCGGCGATATCTCCGCAACCGGGCATCGTATGGCGACGTGCTTATACACTTTTTTCATCTACTCGACGCAAGGAATATCACAGTATTTTTCTTGGATTTTTCTGAGTTTAACCCGAAGGTATATGTTCTTCCCCTTATCTGTAAATGGAATTACAGTTATGTTGCTGTGTGGTTTTGCGCACCTGTACTGTGAAATTTGTAACTCGGCCTACGGGGCTTGGAATTGGTCGTACAGGTACTCATTTCGAAGGTATCGACGCGAGGATTGCTATGATATTTTTATTGGATTTTTCTGGGCACTTTCTGCAGGAGAAAACTGCACGTCTTCGGGACTATTTTCTGATGTTGTATATGTGGATTATTTTTGGAATAAAAGTGTAATGTTGGACCTTATTGTTGTACCCAGGGGTGTTTACAAGTGTTGTTGGACCTGATGGATCTGTAGACTTTGATTGCGGGGTACTTTTAGTTGTTTGGAGCCAAGGCTTGCGCGGCATGTACCGAGGATGCAGTTTCGGCAGAATTTGGACTGTGGACGTCTGCGCTCTTCACCGACTTCAGGTTTGCCTTGGTTTAAGTGCTTCAGGTGGGCGGGCTTAATAGTGGTAACTGTATAAGCTATTTATGTTATGACGAATATAAGTGCACTTGTGGGGATGTCACCCCTCTATGACTGATGCATGCATGTTTAGGGTACATGGTTTATGTTTGTAAGGTAGGTAAGCTTGATAACGATATTTGTATAAATGATTGCAGGAATAGTATTTATGAGGTATACTGAGGACTTGCATGACTTGGGCATCTATGTGATGATTAGTGTAAGCTTACCTAGGATAATGTTACCCTATGAGATTATGTAACATGCCATGTTAGCACATAGCCTTTCATGTGGTTTGTTTATGCTTTGGGATAGGATTTTGTAGCTATGTGCGAATTTTCACTCTGAGGAGTTATTGTAATCGAGGATTACGATCAGGTGTAGGCATGTGGTTTACTTTCTATATCATTCTTGAGGACAAATGCATGCTTGTATGGACATATAGTTAGGCCACCTTTTATTGCTACACTACTTATTGGAACTTGACTTAGGAGAAACCATGCTTTTCCTTTCTCCTTCTTGTTAGTCAGGTGGTCAGTGTTGCTCGGGTTCGAGCAGGGGTCTGGGTAGTGCAGTCGGGACTTCGTGTTTGGGACAGGTTGGATTAGTTGTGGGGCTTTGCGGCAACCGCGGATATTGGGCGGTTGACCGGATGCTTATCTATGCACCAGATTTGGGTATCAGTTTTCTCTTGTGGATGGAGTTTCCCACTTATCGTTTAGTTGCATCCGATTGAGATCGGGCTTTTCCTTTAGTGGATGAGTTTTCCCACTTTGATCAGAGTCGTGATCCAGTCCTGCTATATAGAGATACTTGTGAGACATTGATTACAGAGATACTTTACTCGTGTGGGTCGCTCCCCTCGAGTGCCACTCCGGAGTAGGCTTTTGACCATGACGGGCTGGTCAGTTGGTGAGTTGTGAGTGATGATAGAGTTGGTGAGTTGTGAGTGATGACAGAGTTGGTGAGTTGTGAGTGATGACAGAGCAGGCAGTACCGGGTTTTATACCGGTTCATTTGATTGGGTTTATTTCGGTCAGATACTTTTATTGTTGCACTCGTGCCAGGGGGACCGAGTGGAGTCTAGTAGCCGTGTTTAGACCAGTGCTAGTGTTGTTGGGAACCGTCTGGGGATCGACGGTTGTCCCAAGGTCATTGCGAGTTGTTGACCGTTGTGCGAGAGGCTTGGTGATCTTGAGTTTATCCGTTCTGAGAGAGAGCGTGGATTTTGACTATAGCCTGCATGAGCCACTACTCGATAGCGAGTTAGTCCGTTTGGACGCCCTATGTAATCCCTGCCCGTCAGCGGGAGGTGGTCGTAGGTGGGGCGCAGGTTTGACTGGACCCGATGTGGCAGTCAGCTCGATTGGGTCGATTGAGCACCTCGTGTGCGAGTGTTGCGTATCTTTATCAGAGTTTGCCCCATTTGAGCATTTAGATAGAGGCATGGTAGCTGTTGAGAGTCTCCAGCTTTCCTATTTCAGTCTTTACTGCTTTGGTCATTTTATGTCTCTTGAGGACTTAGTGGGCAGACCGTTAGGTCTGGCGGTGGTACCCATTGAGAACTCCCTTTTTGGGTGTAGTTCTCACACCCTTTGGGGGTCTTCCCCCTCCTTTTTCCTTCCTCTCCCTTGTTTTGCAGAGTCTTAACGGGTGTTGCGGATTCTGCGGTTGTTGTTCGAGGCGAGGGAGTCGCGAGCTAGATCCCTACCCGTCGTTGGAGAGTAGCGGTACCCCTTCAGAGGAGATCTTCAGTAGATTAGTTGTTTTATTTTCTTCCTCTCTTGAGAGACTGATGTAGTGAGAATTTTCTATGTATTGAGAGACTGTACACTGTTGTATTTATTGGAGATACCTCCCGGTTGGGTTCAGAGCTTGTAATTGAGGATATTGTACGATTATCACTTTTGGGAGGTGGACATTGTTATTTTATTTCCAGTTGTACAGTGATTGATTTTAGTTATACAGCAGGTTTTTATTTATAGCTCTGATATCTGTTTAGCTGTAGTACTTTTCTTGCAGGTAGGACGCTTCGCCTATGCAGGTTGGCATAGGTGGCGGATCTGTTGGCGAGCCTGGGTCGCAGTTTCGACCCCGGGGCGTGACAGGCACGCCATCCGAAGACCCGGTACTCTACAGATGATGCATGCTGGTCTTCAGCCCATGGGGATTCTCTAGGTACCGAGTGTGCTCTAGAGAGAGATTCAGTGATTTGAATTCTACTTCCCTTGACATTTTCCTGTCCAGTGTAGTGTTTGGACTTCTTGAGCTTTTTGGTCTTGACATACAATTCGTCTTCCTCATCAGCAATATCCTGCGCCTTTGCTCTAGAGGTTTCAGCAAGTGCTTTCCCTTTGGAAGCAGTAGGAACTGTCGCTTCAACCACCAACTCATCCCAGTTGATTGATTCAGTTTCTGAGTCCGTCTCGGAGTCATCTCGAGTTTTCTTTGCCTTCTTAGCCCTCTTAGGCTTGGTTGTTCCTTTCGCGTGAACCATGGCAGAAAGAAAAAATATGATCCAAGGGATTACCATTTCTACTGTTGGTTGGGAGAGACAAGTCCTGTGAACAAAAACTCAAGAACACGACAAAAAATTATTTATTTTCAAAAATTTAAAAAATTGTACCTAAACAATCATTATCATGTAGAGAGACTAGGGATCAAATTAGTTTTGCAAAAAAGAATTTTAAAAATAGATCAATTCCATGATTTTCAAAAATTCCTATTATATGCCCTAAAATCGAATTTTTAGAAATCGAAGCCTAAAAATCTGTTAATCAAGAGAAAACCTAGCATATAATCAAAACTAATCTACCCAGAGTTCTTATTTCAAAAGAAGTTTGATCAAAAACAAATCACAAACGAAAAAGATATGAGATTTGCATCACGTTTTGAGAAAAATATAGAAAATCTGTGAAAAACCGAGATTTTGATCAAGAAAACTCACTTGGATATGGAGAAAACGAGTTGGGAAGGCTCCAAAGTACTTGAATTCTAGAGAGAGAAGCTCTGGAGACTTTTGAACAAAAGATTGTAGTAAAAGAAATCAAATCCCTTTTGTTCTTAATAAAACCCTAGCCGCGGTCCGAACTGCCCGAAGAATGCAGTCCGGATCGACTACCCGCAGGATTTTCCTGCGTTCGGGGTCCGGATCGGCTTGTCCAGTCCGGACCGGCTCCAAACTTTTTCTTCAGAAAAATTCAGAAAAATTCCAGAGAATCTAGAAAAAGTATGTAAGCACTTTTGTGTATCAACTTTAGATAAAAATCATCGTTTCATATAACAAGAAATAGATTATGCAAAATCTATCAACAATATCCAAATAAAGAAACGAAAATTTATAAAAATTAAATCCCTTAAAGTTGAACAATTTCAATCACACCTAACATGATCTTATGCGTAATGCCTTTATCAAATCATCAATTTGGTAAAGAAAATGAAATACCAAGATCAATAGATGTTTGAAATCCCAAATATATTAGATAATGTATCTGGACAATTTGTTGAAGAGAGTGGCTCTTTGAGCATCTTTCATTAAAATCCCACCTTATACCAACCTTGAAATTTGACAAAGTCAAGTATTTCAACATGCATTTTATTTAACTATCTTGAAAAACCATGCTTGGTATACATGTGGTAGCTGCACACAGTACTCGGACGACCGAGGTGGTAGCTCTTTCCTCCATGTGGTGGTAGTTTTCACACTCCTCATTGGGATGTAACTCTTTCCACATCTTTTGAGCATAACACTTTTTCTTTGACTCCCCCTCAATTGGCTATCAATTATTTAACGTATGAAGTATTCAACCAAACATTGATCTCGATTTCATACTCGACTAAATAGTCAAATAAGATAAAAACTATACCAAGAGATCATTGAGAGAGAAATTGACTTTGATCACTTTAAGAAATGACTTAATTGATATAAATGATCATTGCATCAACTGAAATATTATGATATCTAAAGCATAATAGATTTCTAAATATATAAAAGGATGCAGTTAAAGTCAATATAACTAATGCTCAATTAATGTTCTATGTACAAGCATAGGTAAAGAACAAAAACACAAAAACAAAACCTAACCTAAGGATTGGTTTCAAAAAGAAATTATTTCAAGGAAAGCATTCCAATTGTCTTACGCAAATGAATAAAACGTTTTTGATCCAAATGTTTTGTTAGAAAGTCAGCTAATTGATCCTCAGTTGGAATGTAGGAAAGTTGAAGAATATTTGAATCAACTAGCTCTCTAAGAAAATGATATCTAAGTTCAATGTGTTTTGTTCTTGAGTGCAACACAGGGTTTTTTGAAATGTTTATAGCACTAGTGTTGTCACATAAAATTGTTACCGAAGTTGCTGAAATTCGGAAGTCGCTCAACACGCTTTTCATCCAAATAAGTTGGGTTGAACAACTACCCGCTGAGATATATTCCGCTTCGGCAGTCGAGAGTGCAATGCAGTTCTGTTTTTTACTATGCCATGCAACAAGACAATGGCCAAGATAGAAACATGCACCACTCGTACTTTTCCGATCATCCACTGATCCTGCCCAATCGGCATCTGAATATCCTATAATGTCAAGACTTGTTCCCATAGGATACCAAATTCCGAAGTTTACAGTTCCTTTGATGTACCGGATGATCCGTTTCACCGCTTTCAGGTGATCCTCCTTTGGTGCTGATTGATATCTTGCGCAGATCCCAACACAAAAGGATATGTCCGGGCGACTAGCTGTGAGGTAGAGTAGACTTCCAATCATACTTTGATAGAGTTTCTCGTCTACACTATCACTAAGAGATTCACTTCCTAATCCCTTATTGCTAGTTCCCATAGGAGTCGGAAAATCTTTAGAATCTTCTAATCCGAATTTCTTTACCAACTCCTTTGCATACTTGGATTGACACAGATGGATGCCTTCATCATTTTGTTTCACTTGCAATCCAAGAAAGTATGTCAGTTCGCCCATCATAGACATCTCAAATTCGGTTTCCATGGTTTCTGCGAATTTTGAAGCATCATTATCCTTTGTTGCTCCAAATACAATGTCATCGACATAGATTTGTGCAACAATGAAGTTATCCTGATAATGCTTCACAAAGAGAGTCCGGTCTGCTCCCCCTCGAGTATAGCCCTTTTCCAAAAGGTGCTTTGTCAACCTTTCGTACCACGCTCGCGGTGCTTGTTTTAAACCGTAAAGAGTCTTTTTCAAACGAAAAACATGATTAGGTTGTTTATGGTCTAAAAAACCTTTCGGTTGAGCCACATAAACTTCCTCGTTTAAGTACCCATTTAAAAACGCGCTCTTAACGTCCATTTTAAATAACTTTATTTTAAAGTGACAAGCAATAGCGAATAAGATACGAATGGACTCGAGTCTAGCTACTGGGGCGAAAGTTTCATCAAAGTCTATACCTTCTATTTGAGAGTAGCCTTGAGCAACTAGACGTGCGTTGTTCCTGATGATGGTATCATCCTCATTTTTCTTATTCTTGAAAATCCATTTAGTACCAATCACGTTGTGTTGCATCGGAGGCTTCGTTAATTCCCAGACTTTGTTACGCTCGAACTGATGGAGCTCTTCCTGCATTGCTTCAATCCAGTAGTCATCCTGAAGAGCTTCATTGACATTCTTTGGTTCGATTAAGGAAACGTAACAAGCGAATCCACAAACCACCTGTCTCCGAGTCCTGACTCCTTCATGAGGGTCTCCAATAATGTTCGTTTCTGGATGATCCTTGGAGATTCTTAACGTTTGAGGTAACGGAGTCCTTGGGGAAACATGTGATGAATCCTGCATGTCAGATAAACTAGAAGAGCCATTAGATGCATCATTAATATTGGAAGTATTATCATGAGAAGATACATTTACAGGAGTATCATCATCAATAGAGACATCAGGGGTAGATTTTTCAGATGCCGAGTTAAAAGCTTCATCTACTTTAACATTTATAGATTCTACAATCGTTTTAGATTCCAAGTTAAATACCCGATATGCTCTACTGTTTGTAGAATAACCCAAGAAAATCCCTTCGTCACTTCGAGAGTCAAATTTACTAAGATTTTCGCGGTCACGTAAAATGTAACACCGACTCCCAAAGATACGAAAATATTTGATGTTTGGTTTTCTACAGAACCATAGTTCATATGGTGTATTTAAGGTTCCCGGGCGCAAATACACTCGATTAATTACATAGACGGCGGTGTTCACTGCTTCAGCCCAAAAATATAGCGGTAAATTCCGGCTATGAAGCATAACACGTGCCATCTCCTGAACAACCCTGTTTTTGCGCTCGACTACACCATTCTGTTGAGGTGTATAGGGTGCTGAGAATTCATGTTTTATCCCATTGGAAGTGCAAAAATCAGAAAATTTTGAATTAATGAATTCTCCACCTCTATCACTTCTAACACGAATGATCTTTTCATTCTTTTCAATCATAATACGATGGCAAATCTCGTGAAAAGAATCAAAAGTATCAGCTTTCTCTTTTAAAAATGCTACCCATGAGTATCTAGAGAAATCATCAACCAGTAAGAAAATATACCATTTACCTCCCAAGGATGGTTGACGTGTCGGCCCCATAAGATCCATATGCAATAACTCTATGGGCCGTTTAGTACCAACGTGGTTCAAGTTCTTGTGTGCAGTCCTGGATTGTTTTCCCTTTTGACAACCACCACACACAATGTTTTGTTTAAGTGAAAGTTTTGGAACCCCCTTGACCACGTCTTTGTTTGAAATTCTAGCAAGTTCCTTAAAATTTATGTGACCTAGCCTTTCATGCCAAAGTGTTTCATTATTCAAAGAGGCTAAGTTATAGTTTTCAGAAATTTTATTGGGAACAACATAACAATTGTTTTCAGATCTAACCCCCTTTAAAAAGAAAACATGGTCCTTATCAGTTACAACACATTCAACAGATGAAAAATTAACTGAAAAACCATTGTCACAAAGTTGACTGATACTTATGAGGTTAGTCTTAAGGCCATCAACAAATAACACATTATTCAGAATCGGGCCATCTGGAATAGCTACTGTTCATTTTTCAACAATTTTGGAAGACTGACCGTCTCCGAAAACTACAAGTCCTCCGGAGATTTTCTCAAAATTTTGAAAGCAGTTTTTGTCACCGGTCATGTGACGGGAACAACCGCTATCCAGATACCAAGACGAATTATCATATGCATGCAAGGAAATATTAGTAACAAGACAAGGGAAGATTTCACCTTTGCGTACCCAAACCTTTCGAGTTTTGGTGTACGTCGGAAATGATTGTGAAGTTGATACCTTTGGTGAAAGCGTCTTGTTTGATCCATCGCTTTTCCTTGACGTCGACGTCTTGTTTGATGAACTACCGAGGCTCTTTTCCTTCGAATATTTTGCATTTGATTTTCGAGGAATCACCCTTTTGGTAGTCGTTGCAAGAAGTGCTTGAGTTGAGCGTTTGGCTCCCATCTTGCAATTTCTCCTTATGTGCCCTGCAATACCACAACGAAAACATACCTTGGTGCTTGACGATCCCGAAGAGGGTGAAGTAGGTTTGTTGTCGTCGTTCGTCGTCAATTCCGGTGTCGGAGGAGGAGATACCGACTGGGGCACAAAGACTGTCCCACTCGAACTAGGAATGTCTCCAGTTTGAGTGTATCCGAGGCCGAATTTATTTGTTTGACCAAGACCAAGAATCCTATCCAACTTACTCCTTCCAGAAGAAAATTGCTTTAAATCATCTTTGAGTTGGAAAATGGTCTCTGTCATTTCCAATTTTTCCTGTCGAGCCTCGCCGTAGAGCTTCAAGAAGTAATTCGCTTTGTTCACCATATCTACATAATTCTTCTCGAATTGCTCATTGGACTCTTGAAGGGAAACATTTATTTTAATCAGATTATCCCTTTCCACTTCAAGAGCGTTTGAGAGAGAAGATGCCCTTTTTGCTTCTTCTTCAAGATCCTGCAATCTCCCTCTCAAACTCTTGTTTTGCTTTGCCAGTTTCTTTGAATCCCTCAAAAGCTTATGGTAGGCAAGAGCAAAATCTTCACCTTCAGAATTATCCGATTCATCGTCCGTTGTAGTCTTTTCAACAGTGGAGTTGGACAATGACTCGGATGTACTAGCCATTAAGCACATGAAGGGTGAAGATGTGGACGCGTGGAATGCCGTTGCGTTATTCTCTTCATCACTGGAAGATGACTCATTTGACGTTGAGGTGTCATCCCAAGTGACGGCTGGCATCGCCTTCTTCTTGGACGGATTCTTATTCGGACACTCCGTTGAGATATGGCCGTATCCTCGGCACTTGAAGCATTGGACTTGTCCTTCTGAGCTTTTCTTATCCTTTGAAAAACTCTCTTGCTTTCTTGACTTTTGGCTTGAAAAACCTTTGCCTTTCTTCCACTTTCCGGAGGATGAGGTTTTACTTGAATTACCCCTTCGGAAGTTTCGGCGAAAATTTCTTGTCAAGAGAGCAAGCTGTTTCTCAAAGTCCTCCATAGATAGGTTTTCGTCATCGTCTGAGGAGGATGAATCCGCGTCTTCTTCTTTCGTTGTTTTGAATGCTAAACCTGAAGACTTAGAAGAGGATGCCTTTCCAGAAGAATAGTTAGTAGGAAAAGTCATTTCTTATGTTTGAAGTGAACCAACTAATTCTTCTACACGCATTTCGTCCGGGTGTTTAATTGTTTCAACGGCTGCGACCTTTGGGCGAAATCGTTCAGGAAGAGTTTCTAAAATCTTTCTTACAACTTTAAATTCTGGAATCTTCTCTCCCAAGTTAGCACATGAATTTACGATGTCTTGCAATCGTGTGTAATAGTCTGTGAAAGATTCATTTTCTGCCATGAAAATAGAGTCAAACTTGCTCGTAAGCATTTGCAGTTTTTGAATCTTCACAAGGTTAGTTCCCTCATGTGTAACTTGAAGAACATCCCAGATTTCTTTCGCAGTCTCACATGCCGAGACGCGAGAGAACTCAGTTTGAGACAAAGCATTAAATAGAGCATTAATCCCTTTGCCATTGTAAGAAGAAGAATCTACCTCTTCCTTGGTCCATTTCGACCTAGGTTTGATGGTGCGAACATTGGCAATAATTTCAGTTGGATTAGACCATCCTAATTCAATTGATTGCCACACCCGTTCGTCGATGGAAATTAAAAAGGCTTTCATCCGTACTTTCCAGTACGCATAATTTGTTCCATCGAAGAACGGAGGTCTGTTGATGTTTCCGCCTTCAACCATTGTTTACAACCCTATTCCCGCTCTGATACCACTTGTTGGGTTATGTATAATTGGATCTAAATAGGAGAAAAAACACCTATTGGGGGGAGAATAGGTGTAAACAATAAACACTCAAAAATCTTTGCGATATAAAACCCAATGCGGAAAAATAAATAACACGCAGAGATTTTTACGTGGAAAACTCCAATCTGGAGTAAAAAACCACGGGACCGATAACACGGTGAAATCCACTAGAATTAACACACGTACAAGATGATTTACCGTACACACTTACGACTCAACCTTTTCCATACGCTCCTAGTAGATCTTCTCTGCTCGCTCCGCAACGCTGCTCGAATCCACGAATAGCGTCCAACGCCGAATCCACGGCGTCCAACGTCGAGTCCACGACGTCCGACCGAATCCACGGTCTTCACCCAGTAGCACGTCTCGAATCCACGAATGTACCTCGCTCCGAATCCACGAGAGCGGTTGCACCTTGAATCCACAAGGCTACGCGAGTCCACGCGCCGATTTGGGATAAATCGTTGTTTTTGGGTGGTGATGATCCGCCGAATACTTAGATTAAAAATAGTTCGGAAATACCATCTAAGTATTCATTAATTTGATTCTACTCAAAATCTGAGTTTGGAAAACCTAGAATCAAATTAATAATATAGATGAAGAAACATAGAATTAAATCGAGTATTTCCTTTCTTCTCTATATGTGGATTTTTCTATTTCGGTCGTATTTTACGCCTTTTCCGTCGTACCCTAAAAGATGAATCATAGGGTCTATTTATAGGTTAGAAAACTTGTGGAAGAAGATAAGAATCAAAAACTAACCATTTCTGGAATTTTACAGGACGACAGTCCGGACTGGAGTTGGCGGTCCGGACTGTCTCAGCGAAACAGACAATTTCTAGAAAAGACGACATTCGGGGTTCTGACTGAAATCCACGGTGCGGACTATTCATGCTTTTCTTGCAAATTCCACGTTCGGGGTCCGGACTGAAATTCCCAGGGTCCGGACTGGAATTATGCACGAACTAACCTATGTTCGGGGTCCGGACTGTAAAGCCCGATCCGGACTCTGAACATATGGAATGTCCAGTTTTTTATTTTTATGCAATAAAAAATTCATCCAAGTGTTTCTACACTATAAGAAGTATTCGGATCATCAAACTTATTTAATTAAACGTACCTGATCCTTTTGAATTCTTCTTACTTGAGATTGAGGTATACGATCCAACTTTTTCATCTTCAATCTTCAAGACTTAACTGATTTCACGAAATACGCCAACTCAAATTCCGTAACAAAAACGATGAAAATGGACTATTCACTTGTATTTTTCGGAGCCCGGATGACGCGCGCAATTTTCGAGGCTTCTTGGTACTGTTCCGACGCCGGCGGGCGGCGGCAGCGGCGGTGGGCAGCGGCAGCAGCGGCGGAGCGCGGCGCGGGCAGGTGCGCGGTCCACCGCGGAGGCGTGCACCGGTCGCGGGCCAAGCGGCGGATCCCGGTTGGCCGGCGCAGGGGGCGCGGTCCACGGGAAAAGGCGTGGTGTACGGTGGACCGGAGGGTGACACGTGGCGGCTTATGATTTGACGGTGCAGTGGACCGGGTCCACGGAGCGGGTGCTGGGCGCCTCGGGGCGCGTGCGTGCAGAGATGGCAGGCGGCGGCACAGGCGCGCACGTGGGCGCGTTGACGCGGTCTCCCGCGCTCGGGCGCGCCACGTGTCGGCTCCCGCGGGTGACCACGCATCGCAAGGGGAGCTGCTTGCCCGGCTGTTCGCTGGTTGGCGGGCGACGTGGGGGCCCAGGAGCGTTTCGGGCGCGCACAGTGTTGCGCCGGGCCCAACACTGTAGCAGCCCGAAAAGTGCCAGCGCCCGGAAGTTGGGATACATCCGAAATTATTCGATTTGTTTTCTGGAGCCTATAAATAGGATCCGAGCCTCCTTCTTCACCCCTTTTGCCGCATTTCCGAGCCTCCCCTTGCTAAGGTGTCTTCAGCAAAGATGATCCCCGAGCTACGCTGCATCCTTCCGCAAAGTTTTGAGATTTTTGGTGGCACGCTTATCGAGGTTTCCTTTTTTACGACGCGGCGCGACGCTCGTCCATTTGGGTTCCCCTTCGTCGCGTTTCGGTACGCGAGCACCCCCGGCCTACTCCGACCACCTTTTTGAGCGATTTCTTCGCCGCTGGATCCGCGACGGACAGATCTACGAGCTAGGTATTTTCAGCTTTCCCTCATTTCACGCTTTTCGAGGTGTTTGTTTGAGCTTACTGTGACCCCATTTCTGTGATGAAGATTTGGACAGCGGCGTGGTTTTTTGGCGATATCTCCGCAACCGGGCATCGTATGGCGAGGTGCTTATACATTTTTTTCATCTACTCGACGCAAGGATTATCACAGTATTTTTCTTGGATTTTTCTGAGTTTTGCCCGAAGGTATATGTTCTTCCCCTTATCTGTAAATGGAATTACAGTTATGTTTCTGTGTGGTTTTGCGCACCTGTACTGTGGAATTTGTAACTCGGCCTACGGGGCTCGGAATTGGACGTGCAGGTACTCGTTTCGAAGGTATCGACGCGAGGATTGCTGTGATATTTTTATTTGATTTTTCTGGGCAATTAAGGCAAGTGAAATAAGCATATATTTGGGACTGATTTTCTGTGTGTTTGTGCGTGGTTAATTTTGGGAATGAAAGTGTAATGTTGGACCTTATTGTTGTACCCAGGGGTGTTTCCAAGTGTTGCTGGACCCGATGGATCTGTAGACTTTGATTTTGGGGTACTTTTCGTTGTTTGGAGCCACGGCTTGCGCGACTTGTACCGAGGGTGCAATTTTGGCAGATTTTGGACTGTGAGCGTCTACACTCTTCACCGACTTCAGGTTTGCCTTGGTTTAAGCGCTTCAGGTGGGTAAACTTAGTAATTGCAACTGTTAGAGGGAATAACAGAGTTTATATGCATGTTATGCCTTATGGGAGGTGTAATAGGGGATGTTCATGTATGGTTAAGATAAGCTTATCTGTGGGAAGGTCACCCTTTATGATTGATAGCATGCCTAATTTAATGTACAACTAATATGAGCGAGAGGTAAGCATGGAAACGGCCTAGAAAATGTGGATTGGTTCTTACCTGATAATTGTACACGTTTATTGAACTAGAGACTTAGCATGTGGTAGACAGGTATATTTATCCCACACTAGATGATATAGAGATCATACATGGTTATTCATGGGCCTATTTAGGCGGGATTGGTATATCATAGTAGGAATACTTTAGCATGTTTTGCTAATATATGTTTCTGAGGACAAAAGCATGCTTGTATGGACATGTAGCTAGGCCATCTTTTACTGCTGCACTACTTATTGGAACTTGACTTAGGAGAAACCATGCTTTTTCTTTCTCCTTCTTTGTTAGTCAGGTGGTCTGTATTGCTCGGGTGCGAGCAGGAGTCTGGGGTAGTGTAGCCGGGACATTGGTGTCAGGGATGGGTTGTGCTGGATTGCGGTTGGCAGGGTTTTGCGGTGACCGCGGACTTTGGGCGGTTGACCGGATATTTATTTATGGATCAGATTGGGTATCAGATTTCTGTTGTGGACGGAGTTTCCCACTATTTGAGTATTTTTGCATCTGATTGAGGACGAGGGTCTTCTTTAGTGGTTGGGCTTTCCCACTTTGATCATAGTCATGATCTAGTCCTGCTATATAGAGATACTTGTGATACTGATGACAGAGATACTTTACTCGTGTGGGTCGCTCCCCTCGAGTGCCGCTCCAGAGTAGGCTTTAGACCGTGTTGGGTTCCGGTCAGACCGTGCTGGGTTCCGGTCATTTGGACAGTGGAGATACTGAGTTCGTGAGATTGGTGACAGAGCAGGCAGTACGGGGTTTTATACCGGTTCATTCGATTGGGTTTATTTCGGTCAGATACTTTTATTGTTACACTCGTGCCTGGGGGCCGAGTGCAGACTGGTAGTTGAGTTTAGATCAGTGCTAGTACTATTGAGAGCCGTTTGGTTGACGGTGGTCCCGTGTCGTTGAGAGTACTTTGACCGCTGTGTGAGAGGTTGAACATCATGATTCTATCCGTTCTGAGAGAGAGCGTGGATTTTGACTATAGCCTGCATGAGCCACTACTCGATAGCGAGTTAGTCCGTTTGGACGCCCTACGTAATTCCTGCCTGTCAGCGGGAGGTGGTTGTAGGTGGGCACAGGTTTGACTGGACCAGGTGTGGCAGTCAGCTCGATTGGGTCGATTGTGCACTTCACGTGCTGGTGGTTGCATACCATTCGTTGGTTCTCCCCTTTTTAGCCTTTAGATAGGAGCATGGTAGCTGTTGAGAGTCTCTAGCTTATTTATTTCAGTCTTTATGACTTGGGTTAGTTTATGTCTCCTGAGGACTTGGTGGGCAGACCGTCGGGTCTGGCGGTGGTACCCACTGAGAACTCCCTTTTTGGTGTAGTTCTCACACCCTTTGGGGGTTTTCCCCCCTCCTTGTTCCTTCCTCTCCTTTGTTTTGCAGAGTCTTAGCGGGTGTTGCTGATTCTGCGGTTGTTGGTCGGCGCGAGGGAGTCGCGAGCTAGATCCCTACCCATTGTTGGAGAGTAGCGGTACCCCTTTCAGAGGAGATCTTCAGTAGACTAGTTGTTTTATTTTTTCCTCTTTTGAGAGACCGTTGTAGTGAGGATATATTATGTATTGAGAGACTGTACACTGTTGTATTTATTGGAGATACCTCCCGGTTGGGTTTAGAGCTTGTATTTGAGGATATTCTATTATTATTATTTTGGGAGGCGAACATTGTTGTATTATTTCCAGTTGTACAGTGATTGATTTTAGTTATACAACAGATTTTTACTTATATAGCTCTGATATCTGTTTAGCTGTAGTACTTTTCTTGCAGGTAGGACGCTTCGCTTATGCAGGTTGGCATAGGTGGCGGATCTGTTGGCGAGCCCGGGTCGCAGTTTCGACCCCGGGGCATGACTTAAGAGTTTATGGTTGGAATAGTAGCTTCTGGGAGTGTTTGTGCAGGTGTCGGGCCCCGAAAATGGATTCCTGGTTTAAATGGGAGCATGATTGCTTGCAGGGAGCCCATTGTGGGTGATTGAGGTTTCTGCGCGCGTTTTGGAATCAAGAAATGGACCCGGTGCGAAAAATGGATCAAGCTCACCTTCTCGGGAATTTTCGGCAAATTTTAGAAGTGGAATTTGATAGAACGGATAGCGGATTTGGATTCAGCGCGCGAAAACGGTCAAGATGGACTATTTACTTGTACTTTTTGGAGCCCGGACGCGAAAACACGGTTTTCGAGGTGATTTGGTACTGTTCCGGCGGCCGGAGAAGCGCCGGCGGCAGCGGCGGACGGCGGAGCGCGGCGGTTGGCGGCGGCGTTGGCGCCCGGTCCACCGCGGAGGCATGCACCCGGGCGCTGGCCACGTGGCGGCACCAGGTTGGTAGGTGCAGTGGGCGCGGTCCACAGGAAAGGCGCGGGTGCACGGTGGACCGGGGGTGGACACGTGGCAGCACGTGGTTGGGTGGTGTTGTGCGCGCGGTCCACGGTGCGGGGAGCTGGTACCTCGAGCTGCGTGCCCGACAGGCGCGCGTGGGCGCGACGTGGGCGCGCTGACCCGCGGCTCCCGGCATGGGCGCCACGTGTCGGCACCAGCGTCGGCCACGCGGTGCAGCGCCGTTGGCCCAAACAGCTGTTTGCTGTTTGGGTGGACGCGTGGCGGGTTGGGAGACTTCCGGGCGTGCACAGTAACGGGCCGGGCCCGTTACTGTAGCAGCCCGGAATGCCCGGGCGCCCGGTTTTGGGCCCAAAAGTCCAAAGTTGGATTTTTTCGGGCTGGGCCTATAAATAGGTTGTTTGCTTGGACTTTTTGCCCCTTTTCCCGAGCTCCCCTGCCCTTGGACTCTTTAGCAAAGTTGGAGGTCTTCGTGTTGCGCATCTTCTGACAGAGGCCCGGGTTTTTTGGAAGCCGCGGCATCGACGACTTCGGCATCGGAGCACAGAGTGACGATCTTTCACCGGAGGCCCGTTATCGTCGCAGTTTGATCTGAGAGGTCCACAGAGCTACTCCTTTAGTATTTTTAGACGATTTTTGCGGCATGTCTTCAACTTTCGTGTTGATCATCTTGCTGGATTCAGAGGTTTTGGCACGGTTTTCGAGACATTTCTAAGCCGCTGTTTTGCCGGTGGAGTTTCTGGACAGCAGCCCTTGCAGGAATTTTATCTCCGCACTCGAGCGTCGGATCAAGACGAGCCTATACACTTTTTGCATCTAATCGTCGCGAGTATTATCATCGTATTTTTCTTTTATTTTTCTGAGACCTTACCGGAGGTATACTATTTCCCTTTTTACCTGTACAAGAGTTTACAGTTGTGTGGTTGTGATTGTTTGCGCGCCGGTACTGTGGAATTTGTAACTCGGCCTACGGAGCTCGGTTTTGGACGTGCAGGTACCCGTTTCGAAGGTCTCGACGCGACGATCACTGTGATATTTTTATTGGAATTTTCTGGGCACTTTTAGCAGGTGAAATTTTCACAGAAAGAGGACTGTTCACCGCAGATTTTTAATATGTGGAATTTAGTGGAATTAAGTGTAATTTTTGGAATGTGTTTTGTACCCAGGATGTATTGAGCACTGTTGGCTTGGTGGATGTACTGCTATATCTGTTTCTGGGCATTCTTAGCTGTACAACCTTGGACAGTTGTGCACTTTCAGGTGGGTGGCCTTGTCTCCAACATTGATGGAATGTTCATTAAATCTGCTATAGTAGGACCATGCAAGATAGTGATATTCTTGTGTAGCATGCTAGAATGTGATATCTAATAATTCTAGAGTTATTTGATGATCATGCGATCTTTTGTTTCCTACCATCTGTAATTATTGTTATCTTGGAACTTGACCTAGCACCCCCGTCCTATGCTGCATGTGTAGCCAGACCAATAGAAAACTCCAACTTGGGCTAGGATTTTTCTGCTTTAGACATCCACACTTCTTATTCCTTCCTGGACATAGTGTTACTCACCCGGGTAGTGGGCCGATTGGTCAGGATTCTTTTAGTGTGGGATGCATTTTACACTCGTGCTTGGGAGCAGAGTGGAGTCTGGTAGATGTAGTTGATCGATCATCTGTGGCGGGAGCCGTTTGGGTAGACGGCGGTCCCGAGATGTTTTATTCTCTTGTTTTATCTGTCGCCGCTGTGATAGTGGCAGCGGTATATCAGTGTTAGCAGGACCTTGAACCCAAAACCTTTTTGGACACATAAATGATTTTAGTCAACCAATGTTTTCTTCCAAGCATCGTAGGGTCGCCTGAGTCTGTTCTTGTTTGATTGGACGAAGGCGTTAGCTCTTCGAGGTTTGGATATAAAACTTGTTTTCAATTGTTTTCCGAAAAAGAACTAAAATCATTAAATATGGATTTCTTCCAGATCAAATGGCTTCTAGTAAGAAATGCCACCTTTTTCTATAAATTTAACCACTCGAGATGATTCGAGTGGTCTGGGTTCTAAGGGCTGCCTTTTCTTTGGGTCGAGAACAACAAGAGGCTATGCCTAGAGCCTGTTCTTTTTTTATTTGGGTTGTAGGTTCTAGTCTTTCGGGGTTCCCGGACCCTTCATTGTGTCCGTTGTGGAGTTTATCCCGTCAGTGAGTCTGCTTGTTGCGATGTCTGGCCTATTGAGGCAGTTGTTCGCAGTGGATGTGATGTCTGGCCTGTTGAGGCAGTTGTTCGCAGCGGATGCGATGTTCGGTCTATTTGGCCTGTTGAGACAGTTTCTCGCAGTGGATGCGACTTTGTGCTATGAGTTGTTAGAGACTTACTAGTGTCGTTGGGGGTTCTATGTGAGCACTTTCAGATTGAGTCATGGAGTTTACTCCAACCTTGACATGAGTGTGAGTCCTCTGTTCACTGTGTTTCCGATCTATTTGATCGAGGATTATAGCCTGCTGAGCCTGGCATTTTATGCCAGTTATGAGATACTTGAGATACTTGAGTTCGCGGGGTCGCTCCCCGCGAGCTACGCTCCGGATGCGATGATGATACCGAGCTTGACGAGGCTGCGATGCGATTACTGAGATAGTCCTTGAGGGACATCCTACGTAAGACCAAGTCCTGTTTGGGCGTAGTGGCAGTAGATGAGCGCAGGTTTGGCTTGACTGGACCCAAGAGGGACAGTCATTGAGATTGGGTGACTATACTTGAGAGTTAGTAGATGCATCATGTTTCCATCTGTTTAACTTTTTGAGCATCTAGATAGAGGCATAGTAGCTGTAGAGTTACTTTTCCAGCCCTTTCATTTCAGTATTATATTGTTACTTTATGCCTCTAGTAGACTTAGTGGGCAGACCGTTGAGCTTGTTGGCGGCACCCACTGGGAACTACTGTGGGATGTAGTTCTCACACCCGTCGTGGTGTCTTTTCCCCAGGGATTTCTACTCATGTTCCTGTTGCCCCTGTTGCTGATCCTTCTGACCGTGACGAGGGAGTCGCGAGCTAGTTCCCTACCAGTCGTCTGCCAGAGAGAGAGTAGACGTACCCCTTGAGAGGAGATCTTCAGTAGATTAGTTATTTTTCCTCTTTTGAGAGACTGATGTAGTAAAGACATTTTATGTATTGAGAGCTTGTACACTGATGTATTTACTGGAGATATCTCCCTGTTGAGTTCTGAGTTTTGTATTAGAGGACTTTGTATATGATCGTATTTGGGAGATGGACATTGTATCTTTATTTTCAGTTGTACAGTGGTTGATTTTATTTTACAGCAGATTATTTTATTTTTGGCTCTGATATCTGTTAGCTGTAGTATCATTCCTCTTGCAGGTAGGACGCTTCGCCTATGCAGAGTTTGGCATAGGTGGCGGATCTGTTGGCGAACCCGGGTCGCAGTTTCGACCCCGGGGCGTGACACACTGTGTTAGTGGCAGTAGTATGCCAGTGTTAGCAGGACCTTGAACCCAGAACATTTTTGGACACACAATTGATTTTAGTCAACCAAGGTTTTCTTCCAAGCATCGAAGGGCCGCTGGAGTCTGTTCTTGTTTGATTGGACAAAGGCATTAGCCCTTCGGGGCTTGGATATAAAACTTATTTTCAAATTGTTTTCCTAAAAAGAACTAAAAATCATTAAAAATGGATTTCTCTCAGTTCAAAGTGGCTTTCAGTAATAAATGTCACCTTTTCCTATAAACTTGCCCACTCGAGATGATTCGAGTGGTCTGGGTTCTAAGGGCTGCCTTTTCTCTGGGTCGAGAACAACGAGGGGCTATGCCTAGAGCCTGTTCTTATTTGATATGGGTTGTAGGTTCTAGTCTTTCGGGGTTCTCGGACCCTTCATTGTTGCCGGCTGTGGAGTATACCCGGCTAGTGAGTTGCATGTTTAGCTGTTATTCCTCTCTAGGGGCCTTTTCTGTTTCTGTCTCGGGACAAAAGCCACGGGGACCGTGCCTGGAACCTGTTCTTGTTTGATAGGGTTGTAGGTGTTGGTCCTTTGGAACTTTCGGGCCCTGGTTGGTTTCCTCCGCATGTTTTACCGAGGGAGTTGTGTTCCCGAACTGTAAGGGGGTCGGAAACTTCGATAGGCGGAGCCTAGATTCTGTTCTTGTTTGATTGGGGTTCTAGGCACCAACCTATCGGGATTTTCGAACACTTATGGTGTCGGTGTGAGGACCCGAATCTCCACTTAGGAGATTACTGATGGATTAGTGGCCTTTGGGAGTGTTTGTGCGCGTGTCGGGCCCAAGAAATGGATTTTTGGTGCAATTTGGGTTTTAGTTTGCATCACTGGAGGCCTGCGTGGTGTGTCGGTGGTGTTTGTGTGCAATTTGGACACAAGTGATGGACTTCGGGCTTAAAAAGGGATCGCGTGGGTAATTGGAGGACCCGTCGAGTGTTGGAAGTGATTTCGCACGACACGGATGTCAATTTGGACTCAGGGCGAAGTTTGGATGAAAGATCACCTCTCCGGATGCCTTCGGAATTTATCTAGAGTTGGAATTAGGCAAATCGGACTTCAGAAATGGACCCTGCATGAAAATCGGAGCAAGTGGGCTTTCCGGGGGCTTTCGGCAAATTTTCGGAAGAGAATTTGAAGAATCGGACATCGGATTCGGATTCAGCGCGCGAAATCGTTGAGAATAGACTATTTACTTGCTTTTTTCGGTGCCCGGTTGATGCGCGCATTTTTCGAGGCGCGTGCGCGAATCTCGAGACGGCGGCCCGGATCCCGAGGTGCGGCGTGCGGCTCGAGGTGCGGGGCGTGCTGCGCAAGGCGTAGCTGGCGCTGGGGAATCGCGCCTTCCTGCGCGGGTCGCGCAGGGGCCGCTACGTGGCGAGCCCCCGTTGGCGCCCGTGCGGGCGCGGGGGACGCGCGCCCGTGTGGCGCCCGGGGTGTCCCGCGCCTGGGTTGCACCGTGTAACGCGCCAGTGTGGCGCGCGGGCTGCGGCGCCCGCGTGGCGCGCAGGGACGCGCGCCAAGTGGCGCAGGGGGCGCGCGCCTGGGCCGGGTGCGGGCGCCCCTTGTGGTGGACCGCCACTTGGCGGTTCCCCATTGGGGGGTAACCGTGGGGTGGGTCCAATGGACCACCACTTCTCCTCCTTCTCCTTTCTTCTTTTCTTTCTTCTCAACCCGAGCACCTTTCTCCTCTCTTCTTCTTCTTTTTCTTCTCCATCCGAGCGCGAGAGGGAGAGTGAGAGAGGGGAGTTCGTAGGGTGCGGTGGTGCGTCGGTGATCCTGTGGAGTGCGCGAGGTGTTCCAAACGGCCGTTTGGGCGGCGCGACGCAGTCGAGGTAGGTCCCGCGTGTAGTTTTTGCGGTATTTTTGGCACGATTTTGGGGCATTCTTTTGGACGTTGGAGTTAACCCCTTGCTCTTATGTGTGTTAGGGACCGTGTTGTACTGCACCGTTTTGCGTGCGGACCCGACGGTGTGCTCCGTTTTGCGTGCGGACTCCGTTTTGCGTGCAGGTTCTGGCACCGTGCTCCGTTTTGCGTGCGGACTTCGTTTTGCGTACGGGTTCCGGCACCGTGCTCTGTTTTGCGTGCGGACTCCGGCACCGAGCTCCATTTTGCGTGAGGACTCCGTTTTGTGTGCGGGTTCCGGCACCGTGCTTCGTTTTGCGTGCGGACTCCGGCACCGTGCTCCATTTTGCGTGCGGACTCCGTTTTGCGTACGGGTTCCGGCGGCGTGCTCCGTTTTGCGTGCGGACTCCGGCGGCGTGCTCCGTTTGGCGTGCGGACTCCGGCAGCGGGCTTCGTTTTGCGTGCGGACCACGTGGAGGCAAGGTAATCGCGCGGAGCCCAATTGCAAGTGTCGACAAGCAATTGGTGGCAACCGAGGTGGGTTGGAATTTCTTCGAGGTTATTTGACACTAGACTGCATGTTCATTTGAGATTCAGGCTGCATCTGGACCTTCATATATTTTTAGTACCCCGTTCTAAGTAAAACTCCATTTTTAAAAGAGTTTTTTTTAATTATTGAGAACATTATGAATGGTCCAGATTGTTCGAGTTGATTGTGTACTCGTGCCAGAGGGCCGAGTGTATTTTTAGAGCAACGTCTGTCGAGTTCTAGTGTCATGAGAGTTCTTCTTCCTTGTTGGGATGATGGGTTTATTCTAGATCATGGGTTGTGTTTATGATTTAGTGGTGGAGGTAGTTTTCCCACTTAGTTTTGAGGATATTTGGGGTTCTGGTAGATCAAGTCGCGGAGGTTTCCCGACACAGCCATGGTCATGCATTATCAGATTGAGTCGTTGAGGGTTCTCCGACATAGCTGTGAGAGTGTTTGGGCTATTCCTGATTTAGTCGAGGTTCTTTTCCGACTGAGTTGTGCTTTGAGCTTCGAGTTACCAATCTCTTTGATCACGGATTATAGCCTGCATGTGTCGTATATTGAGACAGTGAGACAGATGTGATACATGAGTTCGGTGGGGTCGCTCCCCTCGAGCTACGCCCCGGGTGCGATGATGATACCGAGCCTGACGAGGCTACGATGTGGATATGCGCCTAGTTCATATACTAGTGGTCGCTTGATACCCCTGGCCGAGTTACCATGGGGTCACTTTGTGTGAGATTGAGATAGTCGGTTTAGGACGGCCCACGTAAATCCCGTCCTCTTGTGGATGCGTGGTAGTGGGCAGGTGCGTTCCTAGACGACAGGCGTAGGCTGGACTGAGCCAGTTTTGGCAGTCTTTGAGATTGGGTGTTATGAGCGGGTGGTTACATATTATGTTCTTAGATGGTTTTTCCTGAGAGCATTGATACTGAGGCATTTTAGCAGTAGCGAGAGTATGCATAGCATATTTATGATAGAGTTTCCTTATGAGCATTATGTTTGAGACATATTAACTGTAGTTTTCCTTCAGCTTATCTATCTATCTATCTATCTGCATATCTATCTGTTTTGCCTCCAGTAGACTTAGTGGGCATACCGTGGATATTGGGACGGTACCCACTGAGATATGCCTTCTGCAGTAGATCTCACACCCGCTGCGGTGACAGGTTGAGGTAGTTGTTCCGGCTTGGTTCGCGCGGAGACAGCAGATCGAGGTGAGGACGTGGCCGATTAGTTCCTTACCAGCATTGAGAATCAGAGGTAGATGTACCCGTTTTTATTTTATGACTCCACTTTTGTACTGGACATTCTGAGAGACTTGTGAGAATTGTATTATTTTTCATAGCTTTCAGACTTTGTATTGAGGACTTTCATTTATCCGGATGTTCAGTTGATTTCTATAGCTATTAGTTCTTTTTCAGCCCTGATACATGTTAGCTATAGATCTTTTGCAGGATAGAGGCTTCGTCTGTGCGACAGTTTCCGCACAGACGACGGATCTGTTGGCGAGCCCGGGTCGCAGTTTCGACCCCGGGGCGTGACAGATTAGGTGGTATCAGAGCCTAGGTATATAGGTCATTGAGGACTTAGAGACCGTAGGCTATTGGTTGGATAGTAGGATGACTGTCGAGAGAGACGTGACTTTAGCGAGAGTCCTGATTGAGTTTGTACCTCCCCCAGAGGATTGGGGCGAGTGATCTCACATGTTATTTCACTAAAGATGATTATGTTGGCTGCAGACAACATAATGCTTTAGTAAGGGTAACATGTTCTAGACTTTCGCTTGATTGGGTCGAGAGAGTTCTTGGTCCTAATGTTTGTTTTGTTGCAGTTATTCGTTGCCTCCGAGACGCCGTGCAACGGCAAGGGCGTGTTGACCTTGGATGAGGAGCCCCAACAACGGGAGGCTATTGGACAGACCAGAGAGAGGTCTAGGAGTTACGGGCCCAGGTAGCCCAGATGTTTGAGGCGATGCAGCGCCAGGAAAAGAACATGGAGCGCGTGATGCGCATGTTTTAGCTGAGAGCATCTCCCGGGGTATCGCCAGTAGTACTTCCGGCCGCGACATTGTCGATTTCGACCCTGATCGCACCACTGATGGTGCAGAAGCAGCGAGAGGTTGCTGACCGGTTGTTTTACTTCATCCAGTTCCATCCCCTGCAGATTTTGGGATAGAGTTTGGAGCCTTGGGAGGCCGAGAACTGGATCGCTGCTATGGAAGAGCTGTTCGAGGATTTGTTCATCCAGGAGAAGCATCAGGGCGCTTGGTCATGCACTTTTGGATAAAAACGCCGAGAGTTGGTGGCGTCGAGTTCGTTCTGTTGGATCACCGGGAGCGCAGTTGATGGCCTGGAGCGAGTTTCGACGACGGTTGAGCGGTGTACCCCTTGTCGCCCAGGATGAGGCTTAGAGGTTGATTATGTTTGAGAGGGGACTGCATCGGGGTATTTATCTCTTGTGCATTTTCGGCGATTGCCGACTTTAGATGCAGCGATTGTGCATGCTTGATGGATCGACCGAGGATCACAGATCACGACCAAAAGGGACGAAGAGCGAGGGACCCGCTCTAAAGAGAGACGGCCAGCATCGTTGGATAATTGGGATAGTCGAGTGCATCGATGTTACCATGAATCCAGTCTCAGGATCATGGGTCTCAAAGGAGACGGAGACCAGGAGGTTCTCAACAGTGTAGGCACCAGCAGTAGTGTCAGGACTTTTTCAGGCAGTGAGGCCCTGAATAGAGCTCATGGAATTGCCGCTTGCGATAGTACCCCCTCTACCCCCTTCAGGATAGAGAGGTCACCCAACTTACCGTTAGGCTGATAGAGCCGTGATGCCGAGGCAGTTTGAGCGATGGCCACCAGTTTTAGTGGAGGAGTTGTGCAGCCGGCTGGAGAGTGCTAAGATAGTGGATCGCATCTCACCTGGTGTGGTTTTCCTTGTGGTCATCAGAGTTGGAGCATGTTGATGCCGACACCGCTTGTGTGTGCTTCAGTAGAGCAGGGGTAGCTTCGCTGGGACCAAAGATGAGACTGTTGGCTTGTGCACGTGAGGATCGGGTTCGAGATCACATATAGCACATGGATGAGTGTTGCCAGTCCTACATCAGTCTAGAGTTGTTATCATGTGTTTGGTTAGGGATTGGTTATCCCGTTCTTTTGCTATCGTGGGATGTCGAAAGAGGACAATGACCCTCCGTGGACCAGGGCAGGAGGAGTGTGTTTTTAGAGGATGCTAGAGCATGACAGAGGTTGAGTTGTGGTCGTATCGTTTTGCTAGTAATTCTTGAGCAGATGCCTACGGCGGCACCGGGACTAAGGAATATCCTTATCGCTGTGTGATCCTGGGAGAGTGTCTACCTGGTCTGATTTTGAAGCCGCCGTTTAGTGAGACCGAGATTGAGGAATTGTTGACGTGGTTTTGGAGACCGCGCAGTTGCGAGATCTGATGGATCAAGCGGGTCTGAATGACCCAGAGCCACGTCGTAGGTATATGACCGTGAGGATCCTAGAGTTTGATACTGGAGTATGATGCCACGCCGTTGGTACACGGCAGTGATGCCACGTTGTGAGTACACAACGGTGAGGGTTCTATGATGATTCGAGCACAGACAGGTTTGGGGTGGTTTTTCGGCAAATGCCCCTTTGTGAGATAGATAGCTTTCTGGAACCTTGCAGCCGAGGGCTGTGCCCTGCCCTGATGGTGTTCAGGAATCGACAGGTGCATCTTGAGTTCACGGGGAGGTCGATGGGATTGACTAATGCCCTGCCGCCCTTATGATTGGATAAATTGTGTATACGCCAGCTATGTGTGGACGGGTTGGTGGTCGTACCCGTCGTGGATGTTTGGATTATTTCCGAGGTGATCTAGAGCATGAGGGCACTTGGGGATAACGCTGCAACTTCTAAGAGAGAAGAAGTTGTTGGCCAAGTTGAGAGAGTATGCCTTCTGTCTTCGGAAGGTTTTGTTCCTAGCCTATGTTAGCGACAGAGGTCAAAGCTCTTGGACTATGCAAGGCCAGTGTAGCTTGGAAGAGATAAAGCTGAGGAGGATACCAGCTTGATGTAGATGTTGCCAGCGTTAGAGAGAGGATTGAGTTATTCATGGATCCAGATGGCATAGTTGTCGGAGGCTGCCCGACGCCAGGAGGAGATCATGAAACGTTTGATGCGCCTGTTGGGGCAGAGAGCATAGCCAGTTGCAGTACTGCTTGAGAGTCCTCCAGCACTTTCTTCCTATGTAGTGACATATTCAGTTGTACCAGTGGCACCGATGGAGCGAGCAGCCCCTCCGTGCCGACGAGTAGTGCCGAGGCACCGAGGCAGGGTGGATAGCGGATAGTAGATGAGTTTTGGGACATCATTGATCGATGAAGTCAGTCCCGGCAGTCTGAACCAACCCGATTCGTAGGTTTGAGTGGGAGCCCTTGTTGGCAGAATTGGGGTTGGTGGTGATGGAGAGACTATTTGAGAGCCTCCCTGTGCTAGGGAGTTTATGTAGTGGTCGAACTGCGCGCTCCAGGTTTCGAGGGACGAGGCGCATAGGACATGTGTGATTGGGAGTGGATTGCGCCAGGATACCTTTCCGTTTAGTTGGTCCCTCCATTACGGATATTGACGCTTCGATGGAGTTGCCGTGGTGTATGGAGCGTGGCGTTGCAGTTCCATTGGTTAGGGACCTGCCGCCAGAGGCGAGTTCTGGATTTTTGAGCTTCGTGACGGGGGATGGAGCATAGATCGGTCGGCAGAGGCATTTCTGAATTCTTTCCATGATAGCGAATTTCAGAGATGCCAGAGATCGGGTGGACCCCGATGGCAGCATCAGCACCTACATCAGAGTGGCGCGGCAGTAGCATGGATTGGTTATCTACGTAGGGTCGCATTTGTCACCCCACTGTGAGCAGAGGCCGACTGAGCGACGACCACCTACATCGAGCGGATGAGTCTGTACCGCTCGGTTGGAGGGCGCTACGGCACTGGACCAGGTTGTCGCGGGCATGCTTTCTTTGCAGCAGTTTGAGTTGAGTGTTTTTGGCTTTCCTGTATGGACTGGAGGTAGGGTTGTTACCACGTGCACTAGAGGTACAGATTCCTGTTGGTGTTGTGCGTGTGGGGGAGCCTTGTGGTTCTGTTGGTGTAATTCGTGTAGTTTGGACGAGTAGATTTGGTTGTTCTACCTTATCCTCTGTCCTTTGGAATTCTTGAGGTTTTCCAGCTTTTGGACTCCTAGCCGTGTAGACTCGCTTCGCGGAGTGTGCGTAGCGACTTGGGAGCTGGAGACGGTGTTGATGGATACTTACTTTTGGCTTTGGGACTCCCCGTTTGAGCCGTGTTAGTTTCGAGGATGAAACTTTCTTTTAGTGGGGGAGGATGTGAGGACCCGAATCTCCACTTAGGAGATTACTAATGGATTAGTGGCCTTTGGGAGTGTTTGTGCGCGTGTCGGGCCCAAGAAATGGATTTTTGGTGCAATTTGGGTTTTAGTTTGCATCACTGGAGGCCTGCGTGGTGTGTCGGTGGTGTTTGTGTGCAATTTGGACACAAGTGAGGGACTTCGGGCTTAAAAAGGGATCACGTGGTTAATTGGAGGACCCGTCGAGTGTTGGAAGTGATTTCGCGCGACACGGATGTCAATTTGGACTCAGGGCGAAGTTTGGATGAAAGATCACCTCTCCGGATGCCTTCGGAATTTATCTAGAGTTGGAATTAGGCAAATCGGATTTCAAAAATGGACCCTGCGTGAAAATCGGAGCAAGTGGGCTTTCCGGGGGCTTTCGGCAAATTTTTGGATGAGAATTTGAAGAATCGAACATCGGATTCGGATTCAGCGCGCGAAATCGTTGAGAATAGACTATTTACTTGCTTTTTTCGGTGCCCCGTTGATGCGCGCGTTTTTCGAGGCGCGTGCGCGAGTCTCGAGACGGCGGCGCGGATCCCGAGATGCGCCGTGCGGCTCGAGGTGCGAGGCGTGCTGCGCAAGGCGCAGCTGGCGCTAGGGAATCGCGCCTTCCTGCGCGGGTCGCGCAGGGGCCGCCACGTGGTGGGCCCCCATTGGCGCCCGCGCGGGCGCGGGGCACGCGCGCCCGTGTGGCGCCCGGGGTGTCCCGCGCCTGGGTGGCACGGTGTAACGCGCCCGTGTGGCGCGTGGGCTGCGGCGCCCTCGTGGCGCGTAGGGACGCGCGCCACGTGGCGCACGGGGCGCGCGCCTGGGCCGGGTGCGCGCGCCCGTTGTGGTGGACCGCCACTTGGCGGTTCCCCATTGGGGGGGAACTGTGGGGTGGGTCCAATGGACCACCCCTTCTCCTCCTTCTCCTTTCTTCTTTTCTTTCTTCTCCATTGGGGGGGAACCGTGGGGTGGTTCTGGCGGCGTGCTCCGTTTTGCATGCGGACTCCGGCGGCGTGCTCCGTTTGGAGTGCGGACTCCCGCAGCGGGCTTCGTTTTGCGTGCGGACCACGTGGAGGCAAGGAAATCGCGCGGAGCCCAATTGCAAGTGTCGACAAGCAATTGGTGGCAACCGAGGTGGGTTGGAATTTCTTCGAGATTTATGGAATGCACTTTAATTCTTCTGTAAGCGTATTGATCATGTTTAGCTTATTTATTATATTGATAATTCTGATAGTTGCCTAGAAAATTGTAGAATGACATTCTTGAGCCCCAGACATTTTTTAGTATGATCTAGAGGTTATTTGACACTAGACTGCAAGTTCATTTGAGATTCAGGCTGCATCTGGACCTTCATATATTTTTAGTACCCCGTTCTAAGTAAAACTCCATTTTTAAAAGTGTTTTTTTAATTATTGAGAACATTATGAATGGTCCAGATTGTTCGAGTTGATTGTGTACTCGTGCCAGAGGGCCGAGTGTATTTTTAGAGCAACGTCTGTCGAGTTCTAGTGTCATGAGAGTTCTTCTTCCTTGTTGGGATGATGGGTTTATTCTAGATCATGGGTTGTGTTTATGATTTAGTGGTGGAGGTAGTTCTCCCACTTAGTTTTGAGGATATTTGGGGTTCTGGCAGATCGAGTCGCGGAGGTTTCCCGACACAGCCATAGTCATGCATTATCAGATTGAGTCGTTGAGGGTTCTCCGACATAGCTGTGAGAATGTTTGGGCTATTCCTGATTTAGTCGAGGTTCCTTTCCGACTGAATTGTGCTTTGAGCTTCGAGTTACCGATCTGTTTGATCGCGGATTATAGCCTGCGTGTGTCGTATATTGAGACAGTGAGACAGATGTGATACTTGTGTTCGGTGGGGTCGCTCCCCTCGAGCTACGCCCCGGGTGCGATGATGATACCGAGCCTGACGAGGCTACGATGTGGATATGCGCCTAGTTCATATACTAGTGGTCGCTTGATACCCCTGGCCGAGTTACCATGGGGTCACTTTGTGTGAGATTGAGATAGTCGGTTTAGGACGCCCCACGTAAATCCCGTTCTCTTGTGGACGCGTGGTAGTGGGCAGGTGCGTTCCTAGACGACAGGCGCAGACTGGACTGAGCCAGTTTTGGCAGTCTTTGAGATTGGGTGTTATGAGCGGGTGGTTACATATTATGTTCTTAGATGGTTTTTCCTGAGAGCATTGATACTGAGGCATTTTAGCAGTAGCGAGAGTATGCATAGCATATTTATGATAGAGTTTCCTTTTGAGCATTATGTTTGAGACATATTAGCTGTAGTTTTCCTTCAGCTTATCTATCTATCTATCTATCTGCATATCTATCTGTTTTGCCTCCAGTAGACTTAGTGGGCATACCGTGGATATTGGGACGGTACCCACTGAGATCTGCCTTCTGCAGTAGATCTCACACCCGCTGCGGTGACAGGTTGAGGTAGCTGTTCCGGCTTGGTTCGCGCGGAGACAGCAGATCGAGGTGTGGACGTGGCCGATTAGTTCCTTACCAGCATTGAGAGTCAGAGGTAGATGTACCCGTTTTTATTTTATGACTCTACTTTTGTACTGGACATTCTGAGAGACTTGTGAGAATTGTATTATTTTTCATAACTTTCAGACTTTGTATTGAGGACTTTCATTTATCCGGATGTTCAGTTGATTTCTATAGCTATTAGTTCTTTTTCAGCCCTGATACATGTTAGCTATAGATCTTTTGCAGGATAGACGCTTCGTCTGTGCGGCAGTTTCCGCACAGACGGCGGATCTGTTGGCTAGCCCGGGTCGCAGTTTCGACCCCGGGGCGTGACAGTCGGTCCTTCCTGTGTTACCTGTGAGTTTGGTGTTCTGTTTTGGGGAGCTGTTGGGTTGACGGCAGTTCTAGCTGTTGGATATTTCCAGCTAGTTTGTTAGAGATGTGATGTTGGTTATTGTCGATCTTGTTGATCGTGGATTTGGACTATAGCCTGCAGAGCCACATTGAGCTCGACAGAGATGCGCGGATACTTTCCTCGGTAGGGTCGCGCCCCTCGAGTGCCACTCCGGAGCTAGGCCTGTTACTTTACTATCACGACTTGTCGACGCAGTCCCTCTGGCTGGGCTAGTTTTGGCAGTCACGGATGCCCTACGTTAGTCCGGTCCTCCGTGGATGTAACGGCAGTAGGTAGGCGCAGGTTTGACTGGACCCGAGGAGGCAGTCAGGTAGATTGGGTGATCCTAGTTGAGGGATAGTAGATGCACCATGTTTTCATCTGTTCCACTTTTTGAGCATCTAGATAGAGGCATAGTAGCTGTAGAGTTATTCTTTCCCAGCCCTTTCCTTTCAGTATTACTTTTGTTACTTCATGCCTCTAGTAGACTTAGTGGGCAGACCGTCGGGCTTGTTGGCGGCACCCACTGAGAACTACTGTGGGATGCAGTTCTCACACCCGTCGCGGTGTCTTTTTCCCCAGGGACTTCTACTCCTGTTTCTGCTGCTCCAGTTGCTGATTTTTGCTGATCGAGGTGAGGGAGTCGCGAGATAGATCCCTACCAGTTGTCTTCCTGAGAGAGTAGATGTACCCCCTTTTTATTTTTTAAGAGTTTTATTTTGAGAGACCTTTGTAGTGAGGTTCAGATTTGTACTTTTCTTTTTCAGTTGAGAGACTTTTGTATTTGTGAGGACTTGGAGTTGTATTTATTTTTTATTTATAGCAGTTTACTTTTCAGCTCTGATATCTGTATAGTGTAGTATCTTTCTTTTGCAGGTTAGTCGCTTCGTCTATACGGGGCTTCCCGTATGGGCGGCGGATCTGTTAGCGAGCCTGGGTCGCAGTTTCGACGCCGGGGCGTGACACCATTGTTCCCATTTATCGGAACCACCTCCCGGATTCTGAATAGTCGCACCGTTCATAAGTATGCCCCGAACGACCATGCCATCGTTCGGATAGGGACAGACCGTCCAAAAGTCTTTTACCGCGATATTCATCATCTGGAGGTCAAAATACCCATCATAGTACCCATAGTATTTTTTTGATATGATAAACCATGAAACTATATCAATTTGTGCGATAAAGGGGTTCTAAGGGTGTACCCACCTGAAACAGCGAACCAACTCCGTCAAGTGAAACTGCACCGTCAAGAAACTCCGTCAGGGAAACAGCACTGTCAAGCAACTCCGTCAGGAAAACAGCACCGTTCAGCAACTCCGTCTGGAAAACAGCACCGTTCAGCAACTCCGTCAGGAAAACAGCACCGTCAAGCAACTCCGTCAGGAAAACAACACCGTTCAGCAACTCCGTCAGGAAAACGGCACCGTTCAGCGACTCCGTCCAGGAAAACAGCACCGTTCAGCAACTCCGTCAGGAAAACAACACCGTTCAGCGACTCCGTCTAAGAAAACAGCACCGTCAAGCAACTCCGCTAGGAAAATAGCACCGTTCAGCAACTCCGTCAGGAAAACAACACCGTTCAGCAACTCCGTGAGGAAAACAGCACCGTTCAGCGACTCCGTCCAGGAAAACAGCAGCGTTTAGCAACTCCGTCAGGAAAACAGCACCGTCCAACAACTCCGTCCAGGAAAACAGCACCGTTCAGCAACTCCGTGAGGAAAACACCACCGTTCAGCGACTCCGTCCAGGAAAACAGCACCGTTCGGCAATTCCGTCAGGAAAACAGCACCATTCAGCGACTCCGTCCAGGAAAACAGCACCATCAAGCAACTCCGTCAGGAAAACAGCACCGTTCAGCAACTCCGTCAGGAAAACAACACCGTTCGGCGACTCCGTATAGGAAAACATCAACGTTTAGCAACTCCGTCAGGAAAACAACACTGTCCAACAACTCCGTCCAGGAAAACAACACCGTTCAGCAACACTGCACGAGCGGCGGCACAGGCTGCAGGGGCGCGCGGTGCTGGCAGCAGGGGCGCGCGGTGCTGGCTGCAGGGACGCGCGCGGCGCTGGCTGGAGGGTCGCGCGCGGTGCTGGCAGCAGGGGCGCGCGCGGTGCTGGCAGCAGAGGCGCGCGACGTTGGGTGCAGGGGTGCGCGTGGCACTCGCTGCAGGGGCACGCGGTGCTGGCAGCAGGGGCGCGCTCGGCGCTGGTAGCAGGGGTGCGTGGCGCTGGCTGCAGAGGCACGCGGTGCTGCAGCCAGGGGCAAGCACGGTGCTGGCTAGGGTACGCTAGGGCACGAACGGCGGTGCGCCGCTGGGACACGCGCTAGGGCACGCGCGGTGGTACTATGCTAGGGCACGCGCGGCGGTGCGATGCTGGGGCACGCGCGGCGCACGCGCGCACGGCAGTGCGGCGCTAGGGCACGCGGCCGGCATGCGCTAGGGCACGCGTGGCAACGTGGCGCTAGGGCACGCGGGCTCCGCAGGCGGGGTGCGCGGCAGGGCAGGGCGTGCGGCTGCGCGGGCGACTTGCGCGGCTGCATGGCTGCAATGCGCGCGGCTGCGCATGCTGGGGCGCGAGGCTGTGCGGCTGGGCAGTGCGCACGGCTGCGCAGGCCACCTGCGCGCGGCAGAAAGGCTGCAGCGTGCGCGGCGGCGGCGCGCGTTGGCAGCGCGCGGCGGCGACACGGGCTGGCAACGCGCGCGGCGGCGGCATGGGCTGCGAGGCGCCGGGAGACAGAGCACGACGGTGGCGGCCACGCGACAAGCGCAACGGGGGCGGCGGCCTTGCTCACCGTCAAGTGACTCCGTTCACCTCCTCTGCGACGACGAGGGGGACGACGGCACCGATTGTCGGTGCGCAAAACGAGGGGTAAGACGATGGGATCCCGTTCTCCGGTAACGATGGTGTTTTCGGATCTAGTCTCCGGTGATAGCCATGTTTTCGATTTCGGTCTCCGGTACGCACCCCGAGGACGAAGAAGAAATCTAATCTTTTAAAATCTTTTTTTTGGGAGAAATCTCGTTAATTTTCTGTACGTATGAGAGTCCCAAATCCCTTAATATTTAAAAGATTTTTTTTTTTTACCAAAATTCCTCGATAAGCATGCCAAACTTCCGAAACGTTCCGTAACCGCTAGCACGGATCCAGATGCACCAAAAACCTTAACCGATACCGAAAGTCCCCACACTCGCACTCCCGGACCCGATAACTTAAAAGTATCATTCTGGGAGATCCGCAAGTCGGATTCGCGATCCGATTGCACCGCCGTCCTCCACTTGACGACGCCAACCGAGTGACAACCTTCTCATCCTAAGATCTCACCCTAAAAGATAGTCCGAGCAAGAACGAAGGAAACCCGCAAACCTGTCAAATCCCGTTATTCCTCGATTCCGGTGCAACTCGCACCCCGGATTCAAGGATGGGTTTGACCAACCCTTAAACTTCCTTTCATCAATAATCTGGTGAAGTCCATACTAAGGGTCAAATTCTCAAAAGGCTAACAACAACACCCTCCTTAAATTTCGAAAAAGACGAAATAAAATCCAAAATCCGAATTTCACAATCGATTCCGAAATTCAAAAATTGCTGTTATTGTTACGGAATTTGAGTTGGCGTATTTCGTGAATTAGGTTAAGTCTTGAAGATTGAAGATAAAGAAGGTTGGATCTTATAACTCAATCTCAAGAAAGAAGAATTCAAAAGGATCAGGTATGTTTAACTAATTATTTTTGGTGATCCGAATACTTCTTATAGTGTAGAAACACTTGGATGAATTTTTAATTGCATAAAAATCAAAAACTGGACATGGGACATGTTCAGGATCTGGATCAGACAATCCGATCCGGATCCCGAAGGGTGTTAGTTCATACGCAAATTCAATCCGGATCGTAGCCTCTTTTGATCCGGATCCCGAACACTGGTTTTTATCGTAATATATGAACGATCCGGATCAGGCATTTCAATCCGGATCTCGAACATTGGTGTTTGGTGAATTGTATGAACGATCCGGATTAGGCACTTCGATCCGGATCCCGAACCTTTGTTTTTCTGGAAACTATCTGTCTCGTTACTGCAATCCGGATCGCCGAAATCCGATCCGGATCGTCGTCCTGAAAAATTCCAGAAAAGGTTAGTTTTTGATTCTTATCCTCTTCCAACGGTTTCTAACCTATAAATAGACCCTATGATTCATCTTTTAGGGAATGGAAAAACACGACCGAAATAGAAAAATCCACATATAGAGAAGAAAGGAAATACTAGATTTAATTCTATGTTTCTTCATCTATATTATTAATTTGATTCTAGGTTTTCCAAACTCAGATTTTGAGTAGAATCAAATTAGTGAATACTTAGATGGTATTTCCGATCTATTTCTAATCTAAGTATTCGGCGGATCATCACCACTCAAAAAACAACGATTTCCCCAAAATCGGCGCGTGGACTCGCGTGGCCTTGTGGATTCAAGGTGCTACCGCTCTCGTGGATTCGGAGCGAGGTACGTTCGTGGATTCGAGACGTGCTACTGGGTGAAGACCGTGGATTCGGTCGGACGTCGTGGACTCGACGTTGGATGCCGTGGATTCAGCGTTGGACGCAGATCGTGGATTCGAGAAGCGTTGCGGAGCGACCGGAGAAGATCAACTAGGAGCGTATGGAAAAAGGTTGAGTCGTCTGTGAGTACGGTATATCACCTTTGTACGTGTTATAATTCTAGTGGATTTCACCATGTTATCGGTCCCGTGGTTTTTTACTCCGGTTTGGAGTTTTCCACGTAAAAATCTCTGCGTGTTATTTATTTTTCCGCATTGGGTTTTGTATCGCAAAGATTTTTGAGTGTTTATTGTTTACACCTATTCACCCCCCTCTAGGTGTTTTTTTCCCTATTTAGATCCAATTATATATAACCCAACAAGTGGTATCAGAGCGGGAATAGGGTTGTAAACAATGGTTGAAGGTGGAAACATCAACAGACCCCCGTTCTTCGATGGAACAAATTATGCCTACTGGAAAGTACGGATGAAAGCCTTTTTAATTTCCATCGACGAACGGGTGTGGCAATCAATTGAATTAGGATGGTCTAATCCAACTGAAATTCTTGCTGATGTTCGCACCATCAAACCTAGGTTGAAATGGACCAAGGAAGAGATAGATTCTTCTTCTTACAATGGCAAAGGGATTAATGCTCTATTTAATGCTTTGTCTCAAACTGAGTTCTCTCGCGTCTCGGCATGTGAGACTGCGAAAGAAATCTGGGATGTTCTTCAAGTTACACATGAGGGAACTAACCTTGTGAAGATTCAGAAAGTGCAAATGCTTACGAGCAAGTTTGACTCTATTTTCATGGCAGAAAATGAATCGTTCACAGACTATTACACACGATTGCAAGACATCGTAAACTCATGTGCTAACTTGGGAGAGAAGATTCCAGAATTTAAAGTTGTAAGAAAAATATTAAGAACTCTTCCTGAAAGATTTCGATCCAAGGTTACGGCCATTGAAACTATTAAACACCCGGACGAAATCCGTGTAGAAGAATTAGTTGGCTCATTACAAACTTATGAAATGACATTTACTACTAACTATTCTTCTGGAAAAGCATCCTCTTCTAAGTCTTCAGGTTTAGCATTGAAAACAACAAAAGAAGAAGACGCGGATTCATCCTCCTTAGACGATGACGAAAACCTATCTATGGAGGACTTTGAGAAGCAGCTCGCTCTCTTGACAAGAAGATTTCGCCAAAACTTTCGAAGGGGTAACTCAAGCAGAACTCCATCCTTCGTAAAGTCGAAGAAAGGCAAAGGTTCTTCAAGTTACAAACCAAGAAAGCAAGAGGGTTTTTCTAAGGATAAGAAAAGCTCAGAAGGACAAGTCCAATGCTTCAAGTGCCGAGGGTACGGCCATATCTTAACGGAGTGTCCCAATAAGAATCCGTCAAAGAAGAAAGCGATGCAAGCCGTCACTTGGGATGACACCTCATCGTCAAATGAGTCATCGTCAAGTGATGAAGAAGATAACGCAACGGCGTTCCACGCGTCCACATCTTCACCCTTCATGTGCTTAATGGCTAGTACATCCGAGTCATTGTCCAACTCCACTGTTGAAAAAATTGCAACGGACGATGAATCGGATAATTCAGAAGGTGAAGACTTTGCTCTTGCCTACCATAAGCTTTTGAGGGATTCAAAGAAACTGGCAAAGCAAAACAAGAGTTTGAGAGGGAGATTGCAGGATCTCGAAGAAGAAGCAAAAAGGGCATCTTCTCTCTCAAATGCTCTTGAAGTGGAAAGGGATAATCTGATTAAAATAAATGTTTCCCTTCAAGAGTCCAATGAGCAACTCGAGAAGAATTATGTAGATATGGTGAACAAAGCGAATTACTTCTTGAAGCTCAACGGCGAGGCTCGACTGGAAAAATTGGAAATGACAGAGACCATTCTCCAACTCAAGGATGACTTACAGCAATTTTCATCAGGAAGGAGTAAGTTGGATAAGCTTCTTGGTCTTGGTCAATCAAACAAATTTGGCCTCGGATACAATCGAATTAAAGACAATTTTAGTTCGGTTGGGACAGTCTTTGTGCCCCAGTCGGTATCTCCTCCTCCGACACTGGAATTGACGACAAACAACGACAACAAACCTACTTCCCCCTCTTCGAAATCGTCAAGCACCAAGGTATGTTTTCGTTGTGGTTTTGCAGGGCACATAAGGAGAAATTGCAAGATGGGAGCCAAACGCTCAACCCAAGCACTTCTTGCAACGACTACCAAAAGGGTGATTCCTCAGAAATCAAATGCAAATTATTCGAAGGAAAAGAGCCTCGGTAGTTCATCAAACAAGACGACGACGTCAAGGAAAAGCGATAGATCAAACAAGACGCTTTCACCAAAGGTATCAACTTCACAATCATTTCCGACGTACACCAAAACTCGAAAGGTTTGGGTACGCAAAGGTGAAATCTTCCCTTGTCTTGTTACAAATATTTCCTTGCATGCATATGATAATTCGTCTTGGTATCTGGATAGCGGTTGTTCCCGTCACATGACCGGTGACAAAAACTGCTTTCAAAATTTTGAGAAAATCTCCGGAGGACTTGTTGTTTTCGGAGACGGTCAGTCTTCCAAAATTGTTGGAAAAGGAACAGTAGCTATTCCAGATGGCCCGATTCTGAATAATGTGTTATTTGTTGATGGCCTTAAGACTAACCTCATAAGTATCAGTCAACTTTGTGACAATGGTTTTTCAGTTAATTTTTCATCTGTTGAATGCATTGTAACTGATAAGGACCATGTTTTCTTCTTAAAGGGGGTTAGATCTGAAAACAATTGTTATGTTGTTCCCAATAAAATTTCTGAAAATTGTAACTTAGCCTCTTTGAATAATGAAACACTTTGGCATGAATGGCTAGGTCATATAAATTTTAAGGAACTTGCTAGAATTTCAAACAAAGACGTGGTCAAGGGGGTTCCAAAACTTTCACTTAAACAAAACATTGTGTGTGGTGGTTGTCAAAAGGGAAAACAATCCAGGACTGCACACAAGAACTTGAACCACGTTGGTACTAATCGGCCCTTAGAATTATTGCATAGGGATCTTATGGGGCCGACACGTCAACCATCCTTGGGAGGTAAATGGTATATTTTCTTATTAGTTGATGATTTCTCTAGATACTCATGGGTAGAATTTTTAAAAGAGAAAGCTGATACTTTTGATTCTTTTCACGAGATTTGCCTTCGTATTATGATTGAAAAGAATGAAAAGATCATTCGTGTTAGAAGTGATAGAGGTGGAGAATTCATAAATTCGAAATTCATTGATTTTTGCACTTCCAATGGCATTAAATATGAATTCTCAGCACCCTATACACCTCAACAGAATGGTGTAGTCGAGCGCAAAAATAGGGTTGTACAAGAGATGGCACGTGTTATGCTTCATAGTCGGAATTTACCGTTATATTTTTGGGCTGAAGCTGTGAACACTGCAATCTATGTTATTAATTGAGTTTATTTGCGCCCAGGAACTTCAAATACACCATATGAACTATGGTTTTGTAGAAAACCAAACATCAAATATTTTCGTATCTTTGAGAGTGGGTGTTACATTTTACGTGACCGCGAAAATCTTGGAAAATTTGACTCTCGAAGTGACGAAGGGATTTTCATGGGTTATTCTACAAATAGTAGAGCATATCGGGTATTTAACTTGGAATATAAAACGATTGTAGAATCCATAAATGTTAAAGTAGACGAAGCTTTCCACTTTGCATCTGATAAATCTACCCCTGATATCTCTCTTGATGATGATACTCCTGTAAATGCATCTTCTCATGATAATACTTCCAATATTAATGATGCATCTAATGGTTCTTCAAGTTTATCTGATGTGCAGGAATCATCTCATGTACCTCCGAGTACTCCATTACCTCAAACGTTACGCATCTCCAAGGATCATCCTGAATCAAACATTATTGGAGACCCACAAGAAGGAGTCAGAACTCGGAGGCAGTTGGTTTGTGGATTCGCTTGTTACGTTTCCATGATCGAACCAAAGAACGTTGATGAAGCTCTTCAGGATGACTACTGGATTGAAGCAATGCAGGAAGAGCTCCATCAGTTTGAACGAAACAAAGTCTGGGAATTAACGACGCCTCCGAAGCAACACAATGTGATCGGTACTAAATGGATTTTTAAGAACAAGAAAAATAAGGATGGTACCATCATCAGGAACAAAGCACGTTTAGTTGCTCAAGGCTACTCTCAAATAGAAGGTATAGACTTTGATGAAACGTTCGCCCCTGTAGCTAGACTCGAGTCGATTTGTAACTTATTCGCTATTGCTTGTCACTTTAAAATAAAACTCTTTCAAATGGATGTTAAGAGCACATTTTTAAATGGGTTTTTAAATGAGGAAGTTTATGTGGCTCAACCGAAAGGTTTTGTAGACTGTAAACTACCTAACCATGTTTTTTGTTTGAAAAAGGCTCTTTACGGTTTAAAACAAGCACCGCGAGCGTGGTACGAAA
The DNA here is from genome assembly GCA_029204045.2 of Tillandsia leiboldiana. Classification (NCBI taxonomy): domain Eukaryota; kingdom Viridiplantae; phylum Streptophyta; class Magnoliopsida; order Poales; family Bromeliaceae; genus Tillandsia; species Tillandsia leiboldiana. Next base: position 23,318,017 of record CM055070.1, read on the forward strand.
GGTTGACAAAGCACCTTTTGGAAAAGGGCTATACTCGAGGGGGAGCAGACAGGACTCTCCTTGTGAAGCATTATCAGGATAACTTCATTGTCGCACAAATCTATGTCGATGACATTGTATTTGGAACAACAAAGCATAATGATGCTTCTAAGTTCGCAGAAACCATGGAAAGCGAATTTGAGATGTCTATGATGGGCGAACTGACATACTTTCTTGGATTGCAAGTGAAACAAAATGGTGAAGGCATCCATCTGTGTCAATCCAAGTATGCAAAGGAGTTGGTAAAGAAATTCGGATTAGAAGATTCTAAAGATTTTCCTACTCCTATGGGAACTAGCAATAAGGGATTAGGAAGTGAATCTCTTAGTGATAGTGTAGACGAGAAACTCTATCGAAGTATGATTGGAAGTCTACTCTACCTCACAGCTAGTCACCCGGAGATATCCTTTAGTGTTGGGATCTGCGCGAGATATCAGTCAGCACCAAAGGAGAATCACCTGAAAGCGGTGAAACGGATCATTCGGTACGTCAAAGGAACTGTAAACTTCGGAATTTGGTATCCTATGGCAACAAGTCTTGACATTATAGGATATTCAGATGCCGATTGGGCAGGATCAGTGGATGATCGGAAAAGTACGAGTGGTGCATGTTTTTATTTTGGCCATTGTCTTGTTGCATGGCATAGTAAAAAGCAAAACTGCATTGCACTCTCGGCTGCCGAAGCGGAATATATCTCTGTGGGTAGTTGTTCAACTCAACTCATTTGGATGAAAAGCGTGTTGAGCGACTTCCGGATTTCAGCAACTTCGGTAACTGTTTTATGTGACAACACTAGTGCTATAAACATTTCAAAAAACCCTGTGTTGCACTCAAGAACAAAACACATTGAACTTAGATATCATTTTCTTAGAGTGCTAGTTGAATCAAATATTCTTCAAATTTCCTACATTTCAACTGAAGATCAATTAGCTGACATTTTAACAAAACCTTTGGATCAAAAACGTTTTATTCATTTGCGTAAAGCAATTGGAATGCTTTCCTTGAAATAACCTCTTTTTGAAACTTTTGCTTAGGTTAGGTTTTGTTTTTGTGTTTTTGTTCATTATCTATGCTTAAACATAGAACATTAATTGAGCATTAGTTTTATTGACTTTAACTGCATCCTTTTATACGTTTAGAAACTTATTATGCTTTAGATATCATAATATTTCATTTGATGCAATGATCATTTATGTCAATTAAATCATCTTTGTTTTGATCAAAGTCAATTTCTCTCTCAATGATCTCTTGGTATAGTTTTTATCTTATTTGACTATTTAGTCGAGTATGAAATCGAGATCAATATTTGGTTGAATACTTTATATCTTAAATAATTGATAGCCAATTGAGGGGGAGTCAAAGAAATGTAATATGCTCAAAAGATGTGGAAAGAGTTACATCCCAATGAGGAGTGTGAAAACTACCACCACATGGAGGAAAGAGCTACCACCTCGGTCGTACGAGTACTGTGCGCAGCTACCACATGTATACCAAGCAAGGTTTTTCAAGTTTGATTAAATAAAATGCATGTTGAAATACTTGACTTTGTCAAAATTTCAAGGTTGGTATAAGGTGGGAATTTTAATGAAAGATGCTCAAAGAGCCACTCTCTTCAATAAATTGACTAGATACATTATCTAACTTATCTGGGATTTCAGACATCTATTGATCTTGATATTTCATTTTCTTTACCAAATTGATGATTTGATAAAGGCATTACTCATAAGATCAAGTTAGATGTAATTGAAGTTGTTCAACTTTAAGGGATTTAACTTTTATAAATTTTCGTTTCATTTGTTTGATGTTATTGATAGATTTGGCATAATCTATTTCTTAATGTATGAAACGATGATTTTCATTTAACGTTGATACACAAAAGTGCTTACATACTTTTTCTGGATTTTGTGGAATTTTTCTAAATTTTTCTGAAGAAAAAGTTGGAGCCGATCCGGATTGGACATGCCGATCCGGATCCCGAACGCAGGTATTTTCTGCGGGTAGCCGATCCGGATTGGATTCACGAACTGATCCGGATCGCGGCTAGGGTTTTATTTAGAACAAAAGGAGTTTGATTTCTTTTTACTTCAATCTTTTGTTCCAAAGTCTCCAGAGCTTCTCTCTCTAGAATTCATCCATCTTGGAAGCTTACAAACTCAAGTTCTTCGATTCTAAGTAAGTTTTATTGATCAAAATCTCGGTTTTTCACAGTTTTTCATATTCTTCCTCAAAACGTGATGAAATTTCTGTATCTTTTTCGTTTTGGATTAGTTTTTGATCAAATTTCTTTTGAAATAAGAACTCTGGGAAGATTAGTTTTGATTATATGCTAGGTATTCTCATGATAAACGGATTTTTGGCCTTCGATTTCAACAAATTCGGTTTTAGGGCATATAATGGGAATTTTCGAAAATCATGTGATTGATCTATTTTTAAAATTCTTTTAGCAAAACTAATTTGATTCCTAGTCTCTCTACACGATAATGATTGTTTGGATACAATCTTTCAAATTTTTGAAAATTGACAATTTTTCGTGTTCTTGAGTAATTGTTCGCAGGACTTTAAATCTATTAAGCACTTGCATCAATGGCGTTTGCATGGATAATCTTCCTTCTGGTTGCAATGGTGCACACACGTAATGTCACGCCCCGGGGTCGAAACTGCGACCCGGGCTCGCCAACAGATCCGCCATCTGTACGGAAACTGCCGTACAGACGAAGCGTCTACCCTGCAAGTCAGATCTATAGCTATAATGTATCAGAGCTGAAAGAAAACCAAATAGCTACAGAAATCCACTGAACATCTGATATAATAAAAATCTCGATACAAGGTCTCTCAGCTACAAAAGTACAAGAATCCTCACTGATCTCTCAGAATGTCCAGTACAAAAGTGGAGTCATAAAATACCCAAGGTACATCTACCTCTGACTCTCAGTGCTGGTAAGGAACTAAACGGCCACGTCCTCACCTCGATCAGCTGCCTCCGCGCGAACCAAGCCGGAACAGCTACCACAGGAACCTGTCACCGCAGCGGGTGTGAGAACTACTGCAAAGGTAGTTCCCAGTGGGTACCGTCTCAATATCCACGGTATGCCCACTAAGTCTACTGGAGGCACAACAGACAGGTATGCAGATAGATAGATAGATAAAAGCTGAAAGCAGGAAAGGAACTACAACTAGCATATACTACATCATGCTCAAGAAAACTCAACTCTGATCCTGCTATGCATACACCCTCACTACTAACATGCCTCAAGTATCATGCTCAAAGGAAAAACTCATCTAGGAACATGCTATGAAACTCACTCACACATATCACCCAATCCCAATGACTGTCCCTCTTTGGACCAGTCAAACAAGCCTGCGCTCATCTACTGCCGCGCGTCCCGTAGGAACGGACTTACGTAGGCATCCACTGCCGCACATCCCGGAGGAACGGACTTACGTAGGGTGTCCCTCTAGGACCATCTCAGTAATCACATCGCAGCCTCGTCAGGCTCGGTATCATCATCGCACCCGGGGCGTAGCTCGAGGGGAGCGACCCCACCGAACTCAAGTATCTCAAGTATCTCAAGTATCTCAAAACTGGCATAAAAAGCCAGGCTCAGCAGGCTATAATCCACGATCAAACAGATCGGATCTCAATGCTCAACTAGCATAACTCAGTCGGAGGAAGACTCCACGACTCGAACAGAAAAGCCCAAACACTCTCACAGCTATGTCGGAGAACCCTCAACGACTCAAGGCTAAAATACACGATCAAACAGATCGGATCTCAATGCTCAACAAGCATACTCAGTCGTAGAAAGACTCCACGACTCGAACAGGAAAGCCCAACACTCTCACAGCTATGTCGGAGAACCCTCAACGACTCAATCTGATAATGCACGCCCCGTGGCTGAGTCGGGAAACCTCCACGACTCGATCTGCCAGAGCCCCCAAAACTCTCAAGGCTAAGTGGGAGAACCATCTCCACCACTAAATCAGAACACGACCCATGATCTAGAGTAACCCAATCAGGGAATACATCCTCAATACCCCGCGAACTCAAGTATCTCAAAACTCTCTCATGACACTAGAAAGTCATCTCATAATGCTCTAAAAATCCACTCGGCCCTCTGGCACGAGAACACATGCATCCTGAACCTACTCAACCCCTCGGGAAGATCTCAATGTTTTAAAACTATTTTCAAAACCCAGTTTTCCTTAAAACAGTTCCGACGATTTTTAAAACGGTTCAGATGCCAATATAAAGCCAACTAAACATGCAGTCTAGTGTCAAATCACTTCTAGATCATGCTAAAAATATCTGGGGCTTGCAATTGTATTCCTACAATTTTCTAGGCAACTATCAGATTTACCAGCTATGCAAATAATTAAGCTAAACATGATCAACATGCATTCAAATAGCTTTAGAGGGCATTCCACACATCTTGAAGAAATTCCAACCCACCTCAAATGCTTTCCGAAGGCCGCGCCGAAATCGGTGAAGAAACGGACGAAAAACTGATGAAACTGCACTGCGCCTCTCACGCGCGCGCGCGCCGCCGCGCGTCGGAAAAATCCACGGAGCTCCGATCAATCCTCTATCACACTCCCAAAGGTCCCAGCATGCCTCTGCTCAGCTCAAAAGGGTCCCTCACACTCGCGCATGGAGCAGACAAAACCTCGGATTTGCGCAGTAACCTCCCTGCTTGCACCCGAGAGCACAGGGAGAGAGGGAGAGAAAGGATGGAAATTAGCTCAAAATCCCAATCAATTCCATCAATAAAACCCAAGAGGAGAACAAACAAATCCAAATCCATAATCTCCAACAATTAAATTACCTCAATTGCTCCTCGCCAGCGCGCGTTGACCGGGTCAACTCCCACAATGCAAGAAGCTTACAGACCCTTCTCTTCTCCTTCTACTTCTTCCTCTTCTTTCTCTTCTCTGGCAGCAAGAAATGGAGGAGGATGAAGATGATGTAGGGTGGAAGAGAGAGAGGGGGACAAGGTGTATAAATCATGCCTGGGGTGGTTGGAACAGAAGAAAGACCCATACCTCAGTTCACTGTGCAATTCGGACTAAAACAGGGCACTTCCTGTGCTTGTGTACCGGTACCACCCACTTGGTACCGGTACACGGGCCCTGGTTCCGGAACCAAATGGCTGGTTCCGGAACCAAGCCACCCAAAAGCTCCAGAACAGCCCGAAAATCTCTGAAATCGCCCCGTCAACTCACTTTCTTGCCTCGGGACCTCTGCATCGCCCCGCAACCAACCGAACACCTCTGTAAACTCATAATACACATGTCCCAAGGGATCAACTCACATCAAACCCATCCATGAATCCGATGCTCGGCCCGCAAGCTCTCAAGCCGACGCCAACTCACTTTTCTAACAAAAAGCTTCTGCGTCGCTCCGGGACCACCCGAACCATCCTGTAACGAAATCAGAACCTGCTGAAGGTATTTCCACAATACCACGCTGCCACGTGGAGTCTGGCACACTGCCCGAAGCTCCGGTACTCTACACGTAAGACTATAAAAGACGAACAAGATGAATCAAGTCAAGAAGAGACAGGAAAGTGTGTCAAAATAATTCAGAATCAGATGAAGAAGATTGGGAGGAAATCTGTAAACAAGCACAACAAGCTGTTGATAAAGAAGACAGGTTGTACTTAAAGAGCAAAAAGCTGACGAAATCTTCCTCAACAACCAAGCAGTACACTAGGCGAAAGAATTCACGGGGCACTGGAATTCAGATAGATGAACCTTTCACCAGAGCTCGCTCTCCTCCCTAGAGAATCTCCATGGAATGAAGGTCAAAGTGCACCATTTGCATCTACACTGCATCCCTCAACGTCCTGGAGACACTCTGCAAAAGCGAATGTATGGTCCTCCATTCGACAAGAACAGCGGAGATTGTCTACTGAACAAGACAGTTTGTCCACAAACCTCCAACAGATTATCTCCGAGCACACACAAGATGAAAAGAAAGTGTTCCACAATATCAAAATTGCTTAAGCAATTTTGAAGAAGTTGGATTGTAGCAATCCCACCAGTTCTGACTCGGGATGATCTAACCTCAGACTCTAACTTTTCTTTTCTTTTGCAGGTTGTTAGTTTTAGTTTTTAATTCTTGTTTAGTTTTTGTTCTCAAACTTTTGGTTCTCGAACTTTTTAACTCTCCTTACTATTTTTGTAATTTTGGCTAACTTTGTGACAAAAAGGGGGAGAGAATATTAGAACCAGAAACAATGAAACTATGATCGATTGACCAGTTGTGAACCATGAAGGTAAGTATAACTTCAACTTTTGGGTTTCTTTGTGATTGCATGCATGCCTCGACTAACTATTCGGATTAACTATTTGGGCATGTAATAATAACTAACAAGTTGATGTTGACTAACAATTTGTGACATTTGGATTTTGAATGCATAGAAGATATGTTGGTTTTTAACTATGATCCAATTACATATCTGAATGTATAAATGTCATGGTAAGTATAAATGAGTATAAACTTCATCTCTGTGTGTGATTTTTGAATGACATAAAATTCTTGAGGTATCTAACGATTTCTTTTGTCAAGAATGATTTCTTTTGCAGAGAGCACAGATGTCTAAGTCCAGAGTCTTTTAGGAGTTTAACTCATGTATCTATGTTTATTTGGATCTCATTGTAAATTTTTGTTGTATGGTGATATCAACAAAATATCTTTTTAAATTTTCTTGAGTGGATTTGTGTTTTGTCACGAAACCGCCAAAGGGGGAGATTGTTACGGAATTTGAGTTGGCGTATTTCGTGAATTCGGTTAAGTCTTGAAGATTGAAGATAAAGAAGGTTGGATCTTATAACTCAATCTCAAGAAAGAAGAATTCAAAGGATCAGGTATGTTTAACTAATTATTTTTGGTGATCCGAATACTTCTTATAGTGTAGAAATACTTGGATGAATTTTTAATTGCATATAAATCAAAAACTGGACATGGGACATGTTCAGGATCCGGATCAGACAATCCGATCCGGATCCCGAAGTGTGTTAGTTCATACGCAAATTCAATCCGGATCGTAGCTCTTTTGATCCGGATCCCGAACACTGGTTTTTTACCGTAATATATGACGATCCGGATCAGGCATTTCAATCCGGATCCCGAACATTGGTGTTTGGTGAATTGTATGAACGATCCGGATCAGGCACTTCGATCCGGATCCGAACCTTTGTTTTTCTGGAAACTGTCTGTCTCGTTACTGCAATCCGGATCACCGAAATCCGATCCGGATCGTCGTCCTGAAAAATTTCAGAAAAGGTTAGTTTTTGATTCTTATCCTCTTCCAACGGTTTCTAACCTATAAATAGACCCTATGATTTATCTTTTAGGGAATGGAAAAAACACGACCGAAATAGAAAAATCCACATATAGAGAAGAAAAGAAATACTAGATTTAATTCTATGTTTCTTCATCTATATTATTAATTTGATTCTAGGTTTTCCAAACTCAGATTTTGAGTAGAATCAAATTAATGAATACTTAGATGGTATTTCCGATCTATTTCTAATCTAAGTATTCGGCGGATCATCACTACCCAAAAAACAACGATTTCCCCAAAATCGGCGCGTGGACTCGCATGGCCTTGTGGGTTCAAGGTGCTACCGCTCTCGTGGATTCGGAGCGAGGTACGTTCGTGGATTCGAGACGTGCTACTGGGTGAAGACCGTGGATTCGGTCGGACGTCGTGGACTCGACGTTGGACGCCGTGGATTCGGCGTTGGACGCAGATCGTGGATTCGAGAGCGTTGCAGAGCTAGCGGAGAAGATCAACTAGGAGCGTATGGAAAAAGGTTGAGTCGTCTGTGAGTACGGTATATCACTTTGTACGTGTTATAATTCTAGTGGATTTCACCGTGTTATCGGTCCCGTGGTTTTTCACTCCGGTTTGGAGTTTTCCACGTAAAAATCTCTGCGTGTTATTTATTTTTCGCATTGGGTTTTATATCGCAAAGATTTTTGAGTGTTTATTGTTTACACCTATTCACCCCCTCTAGGTGTTTTTTCTCCCATTTAGATCCAATTATATATAACCCAACAGTTATTACATATGTGCTGAGGCGATGGAATTGAATAGGTCTTGGACTTTATTTTATGGATTGGATTGGGTTTTGGGTTTATTTATGGGTTGAAATGGGTTATGGATTTTATTTATGGGTTGGAATGGGTTTTCGGTTTTATTTGTGGGGTCGAATAAGTTTTGGGTTTTATTTGTGGGTAAAATAGGTTTGGGTTTTATTTGTGGGTCGACTGAATTTGGGGCCCGTATGTGAACTGTACGTTATTGAATTCATTTATTAGACCCAATTGAATTTTGTTTGGAATTGATTTCGAATCCAAAGAAATTTCTTAATTTGGGGTTCGAGGATATCCCTTTTATTTTAGATAATTTGGGGTACGAAAAAATTCCCTTTATTTTATCTTGAGGTCCGAGGAAATTTCCTTATCTTATTTTGATTTGGGATCCGAAAAAATCTCCTTTATTTTATTATTTGGGGTCCGAAGAAATCCCCTTTGTTTTCTTTTGATTTGGGGTCCGAAGAAATCCCCCTTTTAAAACAATTTGGTGTTCGGAAAATTTCTGTTATTTATTTTGATTTGGGATCCGAAGAAATCACTTTTTAAAATAATTTGGAGTTTGAAGAAATTCCGTTATTTATTTTGATTTGGGGTTTGAAGAAATCCCCTTTTTAAAATAATTTGGGGTCCGAAGAATCCCCTTATTTTATTTTGATTTGGGGTCCGAAGAAATCTCCGTTTTTAAAATAATTTGGGGTTCGAAGAAATCTCCGTTATTATATTTTGATTTGGGGTCCGAAAAATTCTCCGTTTTTAAAAATAATTTGGAGTCCGAAGGAAAATTTCCGTTTTTAAAATAATTTGGGATCCGAAAAAATCC
>CM055070.1:23327079-23440335 GCA_029204045.2 Tillandsia leiboldiana
TTTCGCGCAGTTTTCGCGCAGGTTTTCGCGCCGTTTCGCGCAGGTTTTCGCGCTGGTTTTCGCGCTGTTTTTGCGCAGGTTTTCGCGCCGTTTCGCGCAGGTTTTCGCGCAGTTTTTGCGCAGGTTTTCGCGCCGTTTCTTGCAGGTTTTCGCGCAGTTTTCGCGCAGGTTTTCGCGCCGTTTCGCGCAGGTTTTCGCGCAGTTTTCGCGCAGGTTTCCGCCGTTTTTCGCGAGCAGTTTGCGAGCGGTTTAGCGCGTTTTTCGAGCAGATTTTGCGAGCGGTTTGAGCAGTTTTCGCTGGCTTTTCGCAGGCTGTTTTTGAGCAGTTTTTGCGCCGACGGAGCTGTTTTCGCCGTCGGGCGCTGGTTTTCGCCGACGGGCTGTTTTTCGCCGTCGGGCGCTGGTTTTCGCTGACGGAGGCTGTTTTCGCCGACGGAAGCTGTTTTTCGCCGTCGGATGCTCGGTTTTGACTGTGTGGATTGATTTTGCGATTTCTTCGCTTCTGGCAGCTCGCGGCGCTGTTTTTAGCTTCCGTCGAGGCTGGTTGTGTGTTTCTTCGCCGCGTGGAGCCGCGGGTTTGTTTCGGGGCGTCCGCTGAGTGAGCGGTCTCGTGGTTGGACACGGCGTGCCCCGATTTGCGTGCGGATTCTGGCATCGGGCTTCGTGATGCGTGCAGACCCCTTGGAGGCCAGGTAGGCCCGCTGAGCCCAATTGCAAGTGTCGACGAGCAATTGGGTGGCTTTCTGAGGTGGGTTGTTTTTCTCTCCAAGTCTACGGACTTTCTTCTAATTCTATTATGATAGGAATGCATGCTAGTTTAAGTGTTTTCTTGGAACTTAACTAGCACCCCCGTCATATGTGCATGAGTTTGACCAGACCATTGTGAACCTTAATTTGGGCTAGGTTCCTTTATGCTTTAGACATCCCGCACTTTTCTTATCCTTCGGGACTTAGAGTTTCCTCGCCCGGGTAGTGGGCCGAGAGGTCAGAGTGTTGTGGGGCGGGTGTTGCACTCGGGCCCGGGGGGCCGAGTAGGGTCTGGTGGCTGGGTTAGGCCAGTGTTAGCATTTTGGGGAGCCATTTCAGATAAACGGTGGTCCCGGGGGTTTTCCTTTCCACTGTTCTTCTCGTCACCACCAGGTTGGGATCGTGGTGCACGTGTGTTAGCAGGACCTTGAACCCAGAACCTTTTTGGATAAATACATGATTTTAGTCAGCCAATGTTTCTTCCAAGCCTCGCAAGGTTGGTTGAGTCTGTTCTCGTCTGTTGGGACGAAGGCATCAGCTCTTCGAGGTTTGGGTATAAAACTTGATTTCAAAGGGTTTTCCTAAAAGAGTCTAAAAATCATTAAAAAGATGGATTTCTCTCAGATCGAATGGTTTTCTGAAATAAATGACATGGTTTCTTATAAACTTATCCACCCGAGCGGATTCGAGTGATCTGGGTTCTAAGGGCTGCTTTCTCTCTTGGGGACGTAGATGTTAGTCTCCCTGGGTTTCGGACCCTTCGTAGATCTGGCCGTGGAGTAGCTCCGGCCGTGAGTTGAGTGTTGAGTTCAGTGGAGTTGTGTTGTGGGAGCCGTGGGAGAGACGGTGGTCCCAGCTGTGTAGTACCTTCGTTGAGTGGGTCTGTGTTGTGAGATTGAGTCGTGGAGGGTTCTCCGACTGAGTTTGTGCTTTGAGCATCGAGATACCGATCTGTTTGATCGAGGACCACAGCCTGCAGGAGCCACTTGTGAGACAGTGATACTGATGAGATACTGGAGTTCGGTGGGGTCGCACCCCTCGAACCACGCCCCGGGTGCGTTGATGATTCCGAGCCTGATGAGGCTGCGATGTTGATACCGAGCCTGACGAGGCTGCGATGATGCGCCTAGTTCATGTACTAGTGGTCGCTTGATACCCCTGGCCGTGCTACCATGGGGTCACTGTGTGAGATATTGAGTTTGTCCGTTGGGACACCCTGGTTGATACACCAGGGGGCGCAGGCTTGACTCGACTGGACCCGGGTGGGCAGTCGCTGAGATTTGTGATGTACTGAGAGAGTGATGGTGTAGCATGTGTCATAGTAGAGCGTCTTGGGCTTAGTACTTGTGACATGTTGTCAGCTGTGAGTGACTGCATACCATCAACCATAGTCTCTTCTTGTTGAGCATAGTAGATAGAGGCATGATAGCTGTAGATTCTTTTCCAGCTTATTTTATCTTCTTATCAGTCTTTTCTCTATCTTATGCCTCTGGTAGACTTAGTTGGCAGACCGTGGTTCTTGGAGACGGTACCCACTGAGAACTACTGTAGGATGTAGTTCTCACACCCTCTATCGGTGACAGGTTGCTGAGGCTTTTTTCCGTTCCTGCTGTGCTTGACTGGACGGACCGAGGACAGGGAGTCGCGTGATAGTTCCCTACCAGCATTGTTACTTTAGGGAGAGGTAGATGTACCATCCCGGATTGTGGGAGTTGGTTATGTTTCCTGTTTAGCTATCTCCCATTTGGATTCGTAGATGTTGTATAGGTGCACTTCTATTTGTATCATCTGATTTTGGGAGATAGGCTATGAGTTGTAGCAGCTTGTAGTTGAGAAAAATTTTATAGTACAACTTTTTATCCGCTCTGATATCTGTGTAGCTGTAGTTTTGTTCTTTGCAGGCTAGACGCTTCGTCTGTACGGCAGTTTCCGTACAGATGGCGGATCTGTTAGCGAGCCCGGGTCGCAGTTTCGACCCCGGGGCGTGACACTAGGTCCTGCTAACACTGGTACACAACTGCCACTAACACAGTGGCGACAACACAAACAGGGAAACAAGATATCCCGGGATCACCGTTTACCCAGACGGCTCCCGCCACAGATAACGACCAACAACATCTACGAGACTCCACTCTGCTCCCAAGCACGAGTGTAACATGCATCCCACACTAAAAGGAAGTCCCGACCCCTCAGCCCACTTACCGGGCGAGGATAACACTATGTCCAGGAATATGGTATAATGTGGATGACTAAACATAAATAACCCTAGCCCAAGTGAGGGTTTTCTACTGGTCTGGTTACACATGCAACATATGACGGGGGTGCTTGTAGTACACTAAACTTTAGCAAATTGCAAAGTTCTAGTGTGTGAAGGGCTAAATGATACCCTTCGGATGTTTTAGTAAGCTTCCGGAAGGTTTTAGAAGGTTTCCGGAGAGTTTGGACGCAAATCGGAAATTTTCAAAAAATCTGAAAATTTAGGGTTTTTGGCTTCGGGGTCCGGACCGTCTGGGGAGAGTCTGGACTGTCCGCGCGAAACTGGAAATTCCACGTTCGGGGTCCGGACCGTATTGAGGCAGTCCGAACCGTTCGGGTCTGGACAGCATAATAAGAAACGAAATAATGTTTCATGCAAGGGGCTTTTGGGCTTTTATTACTTTAGGGTTTTTAACCCCTTCACTTCCTCTTTTCCTCTCATTTGGAGAGAGCAAGAGAAAGTGTTAGAGAGAGAGAGAGTGAGAGGGAGAAATCTTGGATTTCCTTCTCCAACACATCTCTCTACTTGGATTCTTCTTCAACCTCATCTTCTTCACCATTGAAGCTTGCTACAAGAGCTTGGAGGAAGGCTAGAACTTGGAGAAGAAGGAAGTTTGGAGCTCTTGTGCCTATCCTTTGCTTTTCCAAGGTGGGATTCAAGCTCAAAGAGGTTTGGAACACTTCTTTTTCCTTTCTTTTGGGATTTTTGAAGGAAAACCTAGTTTTTGGAAATCTAGGGTTTATTTTGGGGCTTTTTGATTTATAGCTTTTGGAGTGGAATTGATGGGTGTAGAACACTCTTGTAGGTTGGTTTTGAACCTTTTCTTGTTTGGATTTTAAGATTTAGCAAGATTTCTCAACCTAAGGTATTTTCCACCTATTTTTCCCTATGATTTTAAGGGATTTTGTGATTAGGGTTTTGTGATGTTTTAACCCTTTGGAAACTTCTCTTAGGGTATAAGAAGAAGTGTGGGCTTCTTGGTAGGGATCCTTCACAAGGATTTGGCAACTATCCGTTGGGTCTGACCTCACCGAAATGGGTGAACTCCCCCTATGTCTTCTATAGACTTTTAGGGCATCAGTGCTATATTAAACATGCATCATTTGATTTATCATGATTTATGATCATGCATTTGAACCCCTTCATGTGTAGAAAATTTCATACTCTATGTAGTAGAGGTAAACATTGTAGGTGCATGGGCACTTTAAGGGGGGATTGAATAGGAATTTTCGTGAACTTATGCTTTTGGATATGAATATAGAATAACTATACCTGTTATAGAATTTTTGGGACATGTTAAACACTTGATCATGTGTAAATGGACATTATGATATTAGGGCCATCTAGTGTTGTGAGATACAAGTAGAAAACTTCTAAACTTGTACAATCAAGATGAAATAGTTAGATTCCATGTTTGAGACATGAGGACAACTTGTAAATGTTTTACTCTTTCATTATGCAAGATAATGGTAATATTGTATATGGAACATTGACACTTGAGATACTATACCCCGACCTAAAGGTCGATGATGCTATTCCGTGTTTTAGACACGAAGATTGCTATTCCGTGTTTTAGACACGATGATCGAGACTTGCTTGCTTGCCGTTTGTGCTCATTCGCACATGCTTGGTAGGGTCGCTCCCTCCAAGCTGGCACTCCGGAGTTGGCCATTTGCGACATCATGATCGCCGTGCGGGATTGGGTGCCGATTGGGACGCCGTTGGAATGGCATAGCTCCTTGGGGGGTGCCACCACGGGACCATGAGGCGTGGCTCAAGCTTAGACTCAAAGAAAGTCTTCAAGAGAAAAGGATTAAGTTAACTAAACTTGACATTGAAATATCACATAGATGATACATTCATGGTAGTTGGGCATACATGATAGCAAACTTTACATTGGGCACCACATAAATAATACTACTCATTGTAGTTGGACATTACGATAACATGATAGATTCATATCATCATTACTTTGTACATGAGCATAGAGGCATGATAGTAGTAGAGTACTTTACTTTACTTCAGTTGTTTATTACCTGCATTTTATTTCAGCAGTAATACTATCTTATGCCTCAGTTGACCTAGTGGTGTATTTCGCTTCTCTCGGCGGCTTACCCACTGGGAACTATTGTTTAATAGTTCTCACCCCATTTGGGTTGTTGTTTTTCAGAGCCATCCGCAGCGGGAGGTGCTCGGGACCGTGGCAAGGGGTTATCGCATAGCTAGCTAATCCCCGTCGCACCACTCAAGGTGGTTCAGGGCACCTTTTCTTTTGTTTCTGTTGGAGAGGTGTTGGTGTATTTTGGAATAGAAACCACCCGTGTATTTTGATAGGTTGTATTTGAGAGGACCACATTTGTATAATGGATTTTAACTTCTTGTATGATAGTTGTTATCTACTTTCCTCTTTTATGCATAGTATAGTTGTGTTGTGCTCTGATTACTAGTAGGATGTGTTTATTGCTTCCTTTCCGCTTTGTTGTTGTAGACGCCTTGTGTGTACCGGGGGGTACCTTGTGCACACGGCGGGTCTATGCACGTGCCGGGTAGGCTTCCGCTGGGGCCTGGGGCGTGACAGATTATTTTGGTATCAGAGACTAGTGTTGAGTCTTAGCGGACCTAACAAACCTTAGGTTGGTTGGACTATAAGGATTAAGAACGTGAGAGACGGGGTCTTATATGATTACTTGGCGAAAGTAACATGATTGGGTCAATACTATAACTTCATAAGAGTCGGAGTTGATCGAAGTAATTGCACCTTCTATTTCCTTGGAAGGTCTGGTTGGCGGCCGACAACCTGACATCGGGAAATAATTGTGGCATGCTTCATTTGCTTTCGCATGATTGGGATTTGTTTTGAGTGGGGATGCGTTTCGCGTTGTTTATCCTAACCTACACATTTTATGCCTGTTACAGTTTGTGATGCCTACGACTTGCTCCATGACGGGCGAGGAGGCCGATGCGGAGACATCCGCTACTTCCGGATCCAGTGAGGTCCGAGATTTGAGAGAGCAGCTGGCTATGCTAGCTGATGTAGTGGAGCGGCAGTCGGCTGCGGCGCGAGAGCAGGTTGAGGCTTCGCGTCGGTAGGATGCAAGGATGTAGTGGTTGGAAGCTCTTTTGACCCAGCAGTTGGCGGCAAGGGGAACTCAAGACCCTTCGTACCCACCCGTGCAACAACGGGAGCACATGGGTGGAGTGACCGATGCACTTCGACCTCAGGTGCCCGAGTCTTCACATCACACTCCGAGTGCTGGGCGCCGGGAAGAGGTTGTGATGTCACCGCCAGTTCAGACTCCACCAGTAAGGACGGTTTTACCGATGATGGTAGCAGGAGAAGAGCGGGACCGACTCATGGCTCGTTTGTGGGAATTCCGGGAATCCAAGCCTCGGACATATGATGGAGAGAAACCCGACTATTGGGTTTTTGAGAAGTGGATTCTACACATGGAGAAACTTTTCCACGATACCTTCGTAGCGGAGGGAGACCGGGTGTGGTTGGCAACACACCATCTTGAGGGCGATGCTTACCAGTGGTGGACGGACATTCGGGATGACCCCACGGCCGATCTGGCGGCAATCACATGGCCGCGATTCAAGAAGATGCTTGCAATGAAGTATTTTCCGGCGAGCGCAAAAAGGCAAATGGAAAGAGATCTCCGCAACTTGAGGCAAGGAGACAAAACCGTGGCGGAGTACGAAAGGGAATTTACTCGACTACTTAACTGTATTCCGCACGTTGTGAGGGACGACGAGGACAAGGCCCGTATGTTTGAGAACGGCCTTAGACCGTCCATTTTCAGATTGGTTCAGACCCTAAACCTCCAAACCTACCGGGAGGTTGTGGACCGTGCCTTGATAGTGGAGAAAGGCGCGGAGATTGCTAAGGAAGAGAGAGAAGCTCTTGATAGGGCGCGAGGCAAGAGGTCGGCGACCGAGGGCGCAAGTCATAAGCCCTATTCAAAGAAACTGCCGAAGCACCCGAGGAGCCAGTCTGGAGGACGCGGCTCATCTTCACGCCGGGGAGGACCTGACCGTCGGCGGCCGCCGCGTTGCGTGATTTGTGGTGGACCCTATGTGCCGCCGCAATGCCCGCAGCGTGGAGGCAAGTGCTACCTTTGTGGCCAGGAGGGCCACTTTCGATCAGAGTGCCCGCGAGGCTCGACACCGACACCTTCATCAGCATCGGCACCAGTTATTCAAGGACAAGTGACCCCGCCCACCTACTCTCAGTCTGGGCGACCACCGGCGTCGTGACAGTACGAGGGGCCACGGCAGGCTCCAAGCGGGCGCATGTATGCGGCCCAAACCGAGGAGGCTTCAACGGCAGAGGACGTCGTTGCAGGTATTATTTTGATTCATAGCATTCGAGTTCGAGCTTTATTTGACACTGGTGCATCTCATTCATTCATTGACCGGGTGTTTGCCGAGTTGCATGGCATTGAGTTAGTTCCTACCTTGCATCCGGGACGAGTCTTAGTTCCCGATCATACTTTTGAGATTCGGGAGTTTTCCCCTAGTTGTCCTATTAGGATTGGGGATTGGATTTTGCCGGCAGATTTGTTGGCCCTCCATCGACTTGGAGAATTCGATGTGGTATTGGGCATGGACTAGCTCACAAGATATAATGCTACCATTGATTATGAGAATCGACTCGTGACGTTTCGAGAACCGGGACAAGAGGAAATTGTTTTCAGAGGCTGCAAAAGTTCGCTGTTTGCGATGACTATCTCTTCCACCAGAGCAAAACAGTTGATTAGGAGTGGATGTATCGCCTACCTGGCTACCATTGTGGATAGGAGCAGTGAGACTCCGAGAGTGGAGGATATCCCAGTTGTGCGAGAGTTTGCTGATGTGTTCCCGGCAGAGCTACCGGGGATGCCTCCGGATAGAGAGATCGAGTTTGTGGTGGATCTGATCCCTGGAACTACCCCAATCTCGAAAGCACCATATAGGATGGCACCGGCAGAGTTAAAAGAGCTCAAGGCACAGCTTCAAGACTTGTTGGAAAAAGGCTTCATCCGACCGAGCGTTTCACCTTGGGGAGCACCAGTTTTGTTCGTCAAGAAAAAGGATGGATCGCTTCACCTTTGCGTGGACTACCGTGAGCTTAACAAGGTCACAATTAAGAATAAGTATCCATTGCCGAGGATTGATGATTTGTGTGACACCCCCGGAATTTGGATTAGTCCTATATATAAATGATATAATAGGACTAAATCTCTTAACCTGGCTATAGCATTTTGGATGGTAGCAAGATCCAAGAGGTTATGAGAGTTAAGCGTACTAGAGCTAGAGTAGTTCTAGGATGGGTGACCCCCTGGGAAGTGGGGCGCCACAGTTGGTATCAGAGACATTCACCAGCCGGAAATGTGAGATGAGTCTCGGCTGAGCCAGGGTTATATGGCGGGTAGAGCGAGGCTCCCTGGCTAATGACCGTTGTGGGTGGAGTGCAGCTCCCCACAAGGTCGGCTAAGGCTAGCGAGACGAGTCTCACATCGCCTGGTGCTTGTGAGTGTGCTTGAGCCTGACGTGGACGTCAGGGTTTAAAGGGGGGAAGAATGTGACACCCCCGGAATTTGGATTAGTCCTATATATAAATGATATAATAGGACTAAATCTCTTAACCCGGCTATAGCATTTTGGATGGTAGCAAGATCCAAGAGGTTATGAGAGTTAAGCGTACTAGAGCTAGAGTAGTTCTAGGATGGGTGACCCCCTGGGAAGTGGGGCGCCACAGTGACACCCCCGGAATTTGGATTAGTCCTCTATATAAATGATATAATAGGACTAAAATCTCTAATTCGGCTATAGCATTTTGGATGGTAGCAAGATCCAAGAGGAACATGAGAGTTAAGCGTGCTAGAGCTAGAGTAGTTCTAGGATGGGTGACCCCCTGGAAAGTGGGGCGTCACAATTTGTTTGATCAACTCCAAGGATCAAGAGTGTATTCGAAGATTGACCTTCAGTCTGGATACCACCAACTCAAGATCAAGCCCGAGGATGTTCCTAGGATGGCTTTTAGGACACGGTATGGACACTATGAGTTTACTGTTATGCCGTTTGGGCTCACTAATGCCCCAGCAGCTTTTATGGATTTGATGAACCGTGTCTTCAAGCCCTTTTTGGATAGATTCGTCGTGGTGTTCATCGACGACATTTTGGTGTACTCTCGAAGTGACGAAGTGTCACGCCCCGAGTCCGCCAATTTGTACGGTTCGGGCACGCCAACAGACCCGCCAATCGGGTATGACCTTTCACTACCCGAAAGGAATGGTAACATCCATAATCATACAACAAGTATAAGCGGAAGCTCAGTATCAGAGTACTAAAAATCACTACAAATTTAAACTTTCATTTAATAAACAAACAGTTTAAGCGGTAATGAAATCATACAAGAGTGAACCATGCATTACTTTATTACACTTTACATCTTTGAACTTGCCAATAAAATTATTACAATTCTTTTACATAAATTCCTCACCATACAAGGTTCACTCAAGAAATATAAAAATGGGATACCTCTGCTAGACCCTCTAGGTCTCTATGCTGCTGGGCCCTTGCCCTTGTCGTATACCTCGCTGTCTGCCTCTGAACCGTCGCGATCGCTGCATCCGTACCTGAACCTGTGGGGGGGGAGTCACCCAAGGGGTGTGAGAACTACGACAGAGTTCCCAGTGGGTTCAACCACCGAGAAAAAGTGTCCTACACCACTTGGTCCAATGGAAGCAATAATAATAGTGCTAGGGAACTAAAATCCTCGATATCAAAATGCAGCTATGCAAAATAACATATCACTATCTGTATATACTCATCAACCCAGCACTACTCTGTCTAATCATACTAAGCTACTAAGCACCAACTCGGCCGCTATGCCGCTGTATACAGGGTCAAACTAACCCGGCCACCTTGGCCACTCTGTTTCCTTTATTCTTTAGGTTCTGGTGCTTTAGTTCAAGTTAATCCTCAGAAATTCTTATCCGACAGGCCCCAGCCCGGTAGTCCTGCTACCATAAGATAAGATTTCTAAGGTTGCCGATAACACCCGCAAGTGTTACCCCGTCCTACGGAAGAAACGTCCCGAACGGGTCTCTACCCGGGAGAGGGGCACTGCCAACTGCTCCAACATGGGCCGCGTTTCTCATCGAAGGTCCTCCCGTTTTATCTTTAATTTTCTTTCTTTTCTTTTCTTTTTCTTTCTCTTTTACTTTAGTTCTTAGCCTCTTTGCCTTTGAACACTCGCTTTTCTTTCTTATTCGAGCTTATAGCTCCCTTTTTGCCACTGGCAAATCACTTTCTCTTTCCTTTGAGCATTTAGCTCTTTGCTTTCACTTTAAGCCTTTCGAAAGTATCTCGTCCGACGGGTCACTGCCCAGGGAGTCCTGCTCCACTTGACGAGTCTCAAATTCGAAGGCGCCATTTACATTCTCTTTATGCTTTTTAGCCACTTTTAGCTTGCTTTTAACTTTAAGCCTTTCGAAAGTACCTCGTCCGACGGGTCACTGCCCAGGGAGTCCTGCTCCACTTGACGAGTCTCAAATTCGAAGGCGTCATTTATATCCTCTTTTCATTCTCTTTATCTTAAGCAATTTGCTTGTCTTGCTTATTAACCAAATTTTAGCTCTATCTTGAGCAATTTGCTTGTCTTGGTTATTAACCACTTTTTCATCCCTTACCCTAGATCTTGCCACACGGGTAACCAGAGAGTCTCCTGGACTCTTACACATTTCACTTTCTTTTGTTTAACTCAAATTGAAGTTAAAGTTATTGTCCATTTGCCCAGACACCCTATGACTCTCTAGGGTTATATTTGTTTAATTCTTTAACCTTGGGATCTTATCCCGCTTTCCTTATTCCTTACTGAATCCTAGAGTTAACTTAACTTAACTCTATTTTTCGATTTCACTTTTAACTTAGAGTTACTCTGACTCCAATTTCCTGTTTTCCCTTTCATGTCTCCACACTTGATCCACTTTTCTCATTTTCCTGATTCCTTATTGAATCCTAGAGTTAACTTAACTCTATTTTCCTATTCCACTTTATCTTAGAGTTACACTGACTCTAATATCCTGTCTATAAGTTCAAACTCCACTAGTTCACCTTAGGTTCCCTTTACCTAAGTTCCATGTCATACTTGTCCTAGAGTTCCTTGACTCTATGCTGATCATTAGTTCACCTTAGGTTCTCTTTACCTAAGTTCCGTGTCATGCTTGTCCTATAGTTCCTTGACTCTATATTGATCACTAGTTCACCTTAGGTTCTCTTTACATAAGTTCCATGTCATCCTTGTCCTAGAGTTCCTTGACTCTATATTGATCACTCTATCCAGTGTCCTTAGGTTATTACCTAAGACCATGCCACTCATCCACCCTAGGATAACTCCTAAGTTGATGTCACTTGTCAAACCCCTATACTAGGTTTTGTCCTAGTCTTACTACCAACAAATGTTGTTCCCTTATGTCACGTGATTCCTAGGGTTATACCCTAACATGATCACAATCATAATAGCTAATCCTTTTCCATGCATGCAGTTATTTTCATTTCATTCATCAAATAGTAATTACTTCTACGCATGCATATTCATCATATATCTTTGGCAACCAACAGTTGCACTTTTCCTCTGTGTTTATTTACACATGCACATCTATTCCTCTAACTCTGGCAACGAACAGTTGCACTTTTCCATCTGAATCCATCTACACAGGCAATCATAATCATAATTACCTAACGCCTCTAACAGGCTACTATCATGCTTCGAATCGAAAAGCAAAGGAGCAAGAGGAGAGGTCACCAAATTTCGGCAGAATTCCCCACCTTGTGGTGTCCCCAATTGCTTGTAGACACTTGCAATTGGTCTCCGCGCGATTCCACTTGTCTCCTCGAGCTTGCACGCAAAACGGTGCACATCCCTTGAGTCCGCACGCAAAACGGTGCACGTCCTCCAATCCTGCACGCAAAACGGTGCATGTCATCAAAAACCCACACGTAAAAGGGTGCGCGACACTTCAACCGGCACGCAAAATGATGCGCGACAACACGATCTGCACGCGAAACGGTGCACGTACCTCAAATCTGCACGCAAAACGGTGCACGCCTCACTGTGGGATTGCACGCAAAACGGTGCACATTTTTCCAACCCTGCATGCAAAACAGTGCATAACATGAGCGATGGCACGCAAATCGGTGTGCGACAACCCGATCTGCACGCGAAACGGTGCACGTACCTCAGATCTGCACGCAAAATGGTGCACGCCTCACTTTGGGGTTGCACGCAAAACGGTGCACATTTTTCTCGTCCTGCACGCAAAACAATCCAAACATCAGAGTCTGCACGCAAAACGGTCCACATTAGTCCAACCTGTACGCAAAACGGAGCACATACCTTGTATTGGCGCGCAAAAAGGTGCACGTTCCTTTTTCAACGTTGCACGCAAAACGGTGCACGTTTTACGAGTTCGCGTCCAAAACTGCACGCCTTTGCCGAATCCGCACGCAAAACGGTGCATACCTCCACGAGCTTGCATGCAAAACGAGGCGCGTCAAAAACGCCCGCGAAACTCGCGCAGTAAAACGGCACAGAAAGTTGGGTCCCTAACATGCACGTGGGCAAAGGGGTCAAATCCAAAATCCAAAAGGAAACTTCAAAACTGTGCCAAAAATACTGCAAAAACGATACACGGGGACTACCTCGACAACGCCGTGACGTCATCGCGCCTATTAGCCTCTTTGGAGCACCTTGCGCGCACCACGGAGTCCCCGGCGCGCTCGTGCGCCCTCGAAAACCCCGCCGCGGAATCGCCCGTACCCCTCCTGGTACGCTCGGGCGAAGCCAAAAAGGGAAAAGGGAGGAGAAATGAGCCGTTCGGGCCTATATAGGCTGAATCCGGATTTTCAGGCGCAACTTTTCGGGCGCCCGAAAACTTTCAGGCGGCTACAGTAACCGTCCTGCCCAGGTTCACGGGTCCACGCCTTGCCAGCTAGGCGCCACGTCATCGTCGCTCGACCAATCAGAGGATGACACGTGGCCCTGGACCCGTGCACCGCGACCAACGAATAGCGACGGCCAATCAAGGGCCGCCACGTGGACCGCACCGACGCCTGCTCTGACGCCTGCCGCAGCGATGGGTCGCGTCAGCGCGTCGCGTCGCGCTGACCGCCCAATGGGAGGCCGACACGTGGCCTCCCCGCTGACACCGCTCCAGGGGGTCCGTGCGTGTTCCCGACGCGCCCCCGCTCCCTCGGTCAAGGCGTCCAATGAGGAAGCGCCACGTGGCGCTCCTCACCTACCACGCGCGCCTCGGGCCGCGCGCCACAGCGCGCCGCACACGAAAAGCTTGCCTCAGGATTCGCGCCCGTGCCTCGGGATTCGCGCCCGCTGCCTCGGTATCCGTGCCAACTGCCTCGGGATCCGTGCCAACTCGGGATTCGGGCGCTGCTATAGTAACTTTCGGGCGCATCGAAGTCCGGACCGGGCTACTACAGTAACCGGTTCGCTACAGTGC
This sequence comes from Tillandsia leiboldiana, assembly GCA_029204045.2. Taxonomy (NCBI): domain Eukaryota; kingdom Viridiplantae; phylum Streptophyta; class Magnoliopsida; order Poales; family Bromeliaceae; genus Tillandsia; species Tillandsia leiboldiana. The sequence goes on from CM055070.1 coordinate 23,340,586, forward strand.
AAAGACCCGGTTCGCTGCAGCCCGAATAAGCGGTTTGCTACAGTATTTTCCGGGCGCCCGGAACTCATTTTCGGGCGCCCGAAACTTGGGCCCAAGCCCAGTTTCGCCCGTTTTCGTCCGTTCTTACCCGATTCTCGCCTGTTTTCGCTCAAATTTGATGGACAGCCACAGTTTAACTTAATTTACCTCATGGTACTTAAACTTTTCATTTTGGACCACCTCTAGATCGCCACAAGTCCCACTGTATTTAATTTCGCTGGCGGAGGCCGTTCTCACCATCCGGGTGTCCGATCAACGCGAAACTTTTACTGTGGCCGTAAAACACATTTACGGAGCTCCCGTAATTTTCTCAAAATTTTACAAAACTGTGAATTTTCCACTTGCAATCTGGGCCCACTTTCTCATGTAAGATTTAAGATCTCACATTATAATCCCGATTTGGGCCCAATTCGTTTCCAGGTCATCCTTTACCTCCATAAATTCAATAAAATAGCATTTCATACCATTTTATTTACATTTATTTATATACCAAAATTTCGGTTCACTACATTCTACCCCCCTTAAAATAAGTTTCGTCCTCGAAACTTGAATCACATCTCGACTCCTACTTGATCGAGAGGGAGGAATCTTGCCCTCACTACTGGGCTCACTGAACCTCGTGACCGGCATCACATTGCCTGCTCGCCCAAAATTACACGAGCAACCCATTCATGGATCACTATCTCTTTTCAGGGACAAACTCAGAACTGGTGTCTGGCCACTTTCACCAAGTAGGTGAGAGAGCCATTTGAGCACTTGCTCTCTCAATTGCCACGAATGACCAAGTCTTTTCCTGCGAAATCTTCACTTTAATTCCGCCATCACTTTTTCTTTCACAACGAGGTTGCATCTGCAACTAGTTACATTTACCGCATTTTCCGGTCACTCCGCTGCCTAATGTGGAGGGCAAAGGCCAATCCACAAGTCCTCAACTATCTCACACGCTGCTAGCGCTCTAAGTCCACAGGTTATCAGCTAACCCGACATCTCGGACTACTAATAGGTTCACAGACCACGGTCAAATAGGGGCCTATAGCCCAAAACTAATCCAACACCGTATAATGGCTCTCACTAGCACACAGACCCAATCATCAAATGGGTAGATCCTCACTTAGGATTACTACACAGACACTCCCACTAGGAGCTACAGTACCTCAATCACCACTAGCTCTACGGCCTGGTCACATCACGCTCTCAGTGTACTAATAGCCTCAATGCTCACACGTGGCACTCCACGTTCCCGGGTCATCGCTCGGACTACCGCCCTGAGCAAATCTCTATCATGCCCCGCCATCAGGTCTCGGGCCGCTGTCTCTCATAGCTGACTGCGCCAGCCCACTGGGCTACAGGTGTGACACCCCCGGAATATGGATTAGTCCTATATATAAATGATATAATAGGACTAAATCTCTTAACCCGGCTATAGCATTTTGGATGGTAGCAAGATCCAAGAGGTTATGAGAGTTAAGCGTGCTAGAGCTAGAGTAGTTCTAGGATGGGTGACCCCCTGGGAAGTGGGGCGTCACAGTTGGTATCAGAGCCATTCACCAGCCGGAAATGTGAGATGAGTCTCGGCTGAGCCAGTGTTATATAGCGGGTAGAGCGAGACTCCCCGGCTAATGACCGTTGTGAGTGGAGTGCAGCTCCTCACTAGGTCGGCTAAGGCTAGCGAGACGAGCCTCACATTGCCTGGTGCTTGTGAGTGTGCTTGAGCCTGACGTGGACGTCAGGGCTTAAAGGGGGGAAGACTGTGACACCCCCGGAATTTGGATTAGTCCTATATATAAATGATATAATAGGACTAAATCTCTTAACCCGGCTATAGCATTTTGGATGGTAGCAAGATCCAAGAGGTTATGAGAGTTAAGCATGCTAGAGCTAGAGTAGTTCTAGGATGGGTGACCCCCTGGGAAGTGGGGCGTCACAACAGGTCCACAGTCCACAAACATGGTCCAGGCACGGATCGTCCCCAAGCGAACCCGCTAATCGTCGCCACGCGACCACTATGCTCACTGAGCAAAATCAACTAACAAGTCGTCAGTCCACGACCCAAACTCTCTATCAACTCTGGCCACACTGGGCAAAGGCTAATGTGCCACCTAATCAGCTCTCTCTCTGGCTAAACGATAATTGTGCTCCATGAGCACCCAAACAGTTGGGCGTCCTACGCCCCCATGCTAACTCGCAAAAATCCAGTGTTAAGCGATTCGCTTACGCACCCCAACGGCTCTTGTGCAACTCTCCCAACTGGGTCGAGGCACCACAATAATAGTTCACCCTTCTGGTGAATAACACGCAATCCTGCAGTGGCAATCCTTGCCATTATGCTGATCCCTCAGACTGGCGTCATAAAACTCTCGCTCTATCGAGAGGTCCACGCATCTTGAAGCCTACTCTAGGCCCGTAAACTCTTCTTGCCCTAACCCTTAGGACATATTTACCTGGTTCTCGCAACATAGCGATCACCAGCTTTCTATAAAGTAGCCCCTCACTGGACCTTTCCAAGCACACTTGCCCGCAAATTAGCTGACATAAGCTTATAACACCCCTTACTGAAGGCGCGGGCGCCGACAAAAGCTCGGCGGCCACTGCCACCCGCTCTACTATTATCCCTACATGCGGCGACGCCTTATGCTCATGCGTCATTTATGCAGCCTCAGCTTGCTGCGTTATCAGCCAGCGGAGCCTATCGATCTGCTCCGACTGTCGCCTTGACGCCACTCATAGGCGTCGAAAACTGTCTTCCTGTCGACGGGAAGTTTCCGCTTAGCGGCAAGAAGCTTGACCTGCTGCTGGACCACACCAATATGTGCGGCCACCTGCTATCGCAACTCGTGTACGTCGTTTGTGTTGGGTTAAGTTAAGGAATGGATCTAAATAGGGAAAAAACCACCTAGAGGGGTGGTGAATAGGTGTAAACAATAAACACTCAAAAATCATTGCGTAATAAAACCTAATGCGGAAATGAAAATAAAACACACAAGATTTTTACGTGGAAAACTCCAAAACCGGAGTAAAAAACCACGAGACCAATAACACGGCGAAATCCACTAGAATTAACACACGTACAAAGGTGATATACCGTACTCACAGACGACTCGACCTTTTTCCATACGCTCCTAGTAGATCTTCTCCGCTCGCTCCGCAACGCTCCTCGAATCCATGATTAGCGTCCAACGCCGAATCCACGGCGTCCAGCATCGAATCCACGACGTCCAACCGAATCCACGGTCTTCACCCAATAGCACGTCTCGAATCCACGAACGTACCTCGCTCCGAATCCACGAGAGCGGTAGCACCTTGAATCCACAAGGCCACGCGAGTCCACGTGCCGATTTTGGAAAAATCGTTGTTTTTTGGGTGGTGATGATCCGCCGAATACTTAGATCAAAGATAGATCGGAAATACCATCTAAGTATTCATTAATTTGATTCTACTCAAAATCTGAGTATGAAAACCTATAATCAAATTAATCAATATAGATGAAGAAACATAGATTTAATCTTGTTATTTCCTTTCTTCTCTATATGTGGATTTTTCTCTTTTTGACCGTATTTTGGATTACCATAAAAATGAATCGTAGGGTCTAAATATAGGTTAGAAACCGTTGGAAGAGGATAAGAATAAAAAACTAACCTTTTCTGGAATTTTACAGGACGACGGTCCGGACTGGAATTATGGCGGTCTGGACTATCGTAGCGAAACAGACTTTTTCCAGAAAAACATACCTTCGGGGTCCGGACTGTAATTTCCACGGTCCGGACTGTTCATGCAATTCCTGCAAATTTCACGTTCGGGGTCCGGACTGAAGTCACCAGGGTCCGGACTGGAATTGCGCATGAACTATCCTATGTTCGGGGTTCGGACTGTAATGTCAGGTCCGGACTCTGAACATGTAGTATGTCCAGTTTTTTATTTTTATGCAATTAAAAATTCATCCAAGTGTTTCTACACTATAAGAAGTATTCGGATCACCAAAAATATTTAGTTAAACGTACCTGATCCTTTTGAATTATTCTTTCTTGAGATTGAGGTATATGATCCAAACTTCTTCTTCTTCAATCTTCAAGACTTAATCAATTTCACGAAATACGCCAAAACAAATTCCTTAACAATCTCCCCCTTTGGCGGTTTCGTGACAAAAGACAAATCCACTCAAGACAATTCAAAAAGATATTTTTGTTGCTATCACCATACAACAAAAATTTACATTGGAGATCCAAAATAAAATTAAGTACATGAGATAAACTCCTAGAACAGACTCTAGACTTAGACATCTGTACTCTCTGCAAAAAAGGAATCATTCTTGACAAAACAAAAATGTTAGATACCTCAAGAATGTTTTTGCACTCAAAACCAAACAGAGATAGAGTTTATACTCACTATGACATTTATGAACTCAGATATGTATTAAGATATCATAATCAGAAATAGACATATCTTCTAAGCAATAAAATCCAAATGTCACAGAACTCGTTAGTAATCAAACAACTTGTTAGTAATAATACATGCCCAAATAGTTAGTCGAATAGTTAGTCGAAGCATGCATGCAATCACAATACAAAACCAAAGTTGAAGTTATACTTACCTTTCATAGGTTCAAAGTTGTTCAAAATTCACAACCACTTAGACTGTTATTTTCGATCATTGTATCATTGTCTATCATTGTTCTCTCTCTTTCCCCATTTTTGTCACAAAACAAGTCAAAATTACAAAATAAAAGAAAAGTTTTAAACCTGCACAGAAGGAAAAGAAAGTTAGACAAAAATTTTAATCATCGGAGGCTGAATCGTCGGAGGAGCTACATCCCATTTTCGAAAACATCTTCTTTATCAGCTTTTTCATCGAAGAGACCGTTTTAGTCAAAGTGATCTGGGATGCCGTAATGATTTCAAGTTCCTCTGAAATTCGCTTCTGCTCTTTCGTAATCTATTCTTGTTCAAAAGATAAACGTTGCTACTCCCTATAAATTGATGTTACAGACGCTTCATCATCTGGTGCTGGTGCTTGCCGTGACGGAGATGCGGAAGTGCCAACTCCGGGTTTCGTTCTGCATGGAGGAGTCGGAGTGACATGAGGTAGCTTATGAAGGGACTTAACAATGGTGGATTCATTGATCAAGCCCAAGCAATGTTGATACGATGTTGAACTTATATCAATCTGAAATTTCTTCAAGATCCTCATAATGATCAATGGAAAAGGGAGTCTTTCGGTAGGATGGGGATGCTCAACATATCTAGTCATCCTATTCCAAATAATGTATGAGATATTCATGTTCAATCCCGCTGCCTCAGATGGATGTCCTAGGAGATACAAAAACAACATTCGATCCCATCTTACAACCTTTGTCTGCATGTTTGGAAGAATATTGTAACATGTAATGAAATTTAGAAATCGGTACTCAAGACGGAGTTGTTTGGACTTGACAGATTTCTCCGTTGATTGAGTGCCTTCCAGACATATTCCTTGTATAACTGTTTGCCACATTGTGTTTGTCAAGCTCCTTCCTGTCAAGTAGTTAATCCCTGATCTGCTCGCTTGCATCCCTAAGACTTCCCCAATTAACTGTGGAGTTATTTTGAGTCTTGTCCCTTGGATGTTTGTATAAAACTGCATAGAACTGTCTTCATCTTCCTGAAGATGTCGTGCATTTGAGTAAAAGGTCCTCACGCGATGCAAACAATAGCCAAGCATCTCTGGAAATCTACAGATCTGAATAAGATTGCCTTGCTTAATTAGTTTGCCAAATTATGGTGAGTGGTCTCGAAGAGCACCAACATTGACATGCCTTTCGCCAATGCATTCCCGATTTTCAAATGCTCTACGGCGGTCAGTATTAATAACTACTTCTTCCAAGCGAGGTGGAGAATCAGGAGCCACTGGTTCATTAATTTCAACACCTCGTGCTCGTCCAAGCCGTCGAGCAAGTCTTTTTCTTTTAATCGAAATGGATGATGAAGTCATTGGTGCTTTTCCTTTATCCACACCAGTTTTTCCTTTTGAAGAAACAGGGGTCTTCCGTGTCGACTTAAGAGGCGTCGTTTCCTCATCCATTAGTTCATCCCAATCCACCTCATCTTTTTTCAGTTCAGTCTCCGAATCATCAAGAAAAACACACTCCCCTTTTCGAAGAGTTTTCTTTGCTCTTTTTAATTTATTCATCGCTCTCGTGTGCACCATAGCAGAGAGAAGGAATATTACCCAAGTGATTACCATTGCTGCTAATGCTTGTGAAAGAGAGTCCTGTGAGCAACAACTCAAGAACACGAGAAAAATTGTTTATTTTCAAAAATTTGAAAATTTGTACCTAAACAATCATAATCGTGTAGAGAGACTAGGAATCAAATTAGTTTTGCAAAAGAAAATTTAAAAATAGATCAATCACATAATTTTCAAAAATTCCTATTATATGCCCTAAAACTGAATATTTAGAAATCGAAGCCTAAAAATCCGTTAATCAAGAGAAAACCTAGCATATAATCAAAACTAATCTACCCAGAGTTCTTATTTCAAAAGAAATTTGACCAAAAACTAATCTCAAACGAAAAAGTTACAAGATTTCCATCACGTTTTGAGAAAAATAGTGAAAACGGTGAAAAACCGAGTTTTTGATCAAGAAAACTTACTTGGAATCGAAGAACCTGAGTTGGAAAGGCTCCAAATCAGTTGATTTCTAGAGAGAGAAGCTCTGGAGACTTTTGAACAAAAGATTGCAGTAAAAGGAAATCAAAACCCTTTTGTTCTATATAAAACCCTAGCCGCGGTCCGGATCGGATCGTGAATCCAGTCCGGATCGGCTACCCGTAGGAAATTCCTGCGTTCGGGATCCGGATCGGATTATCCAGTCCGGATCGGCTCCAAACTTTTTCTTCAGAAAAATTCTGAAAAATTCTAGAAAATCCAGAAAAAGATTGTAAGCACTTTTGTGTATCAACTTTAAATTAAAATCATCGTTTCATGTCAAGAGAAATAGATTATGCTAAATCAACCAATAATGTCCAAATAATGAAACAGAAATTTATAAGAATTAAATCCCTTAAAGTTGAACAAGTTCAATTACATCTATCATGATCTTATGAGTAATGCCTTTATCAAATCATCAACTTGGTAAAGAAAATGAAATACCAAGATCAATAGATGTTTGAAATCCCAGATAAGTTAGATAATATATCTAGTCAAATTATTGTAAGGAGTGGCTCTTTGAGCATCTTTCAATAAAATCCCCACCTTATACCAACCTTGGAATTTGACAGAGTCAAGTATTCCAAACAGCATTTTATCTAATCAACTCGAAAAACCATGCTTGGTATACATGTGGTAGCTGCACACAGTACTCGGACGACCGAGGTGGTAGCTCTTTCCTCCATGTGGTGGTAGTTTTCACACTCCTCATTGGGATGTAACTCTTTCCACATCTTTTGAGCATAACAATTTTCATTAACTCCCCCTCAAATGGCTATCAATTATTTAAAATATAAAGTATTCAACCAAAAATTGATCTCAATTTCATACTCGACTCAATTGTCAAATAAGATAAAAACTAAACCAAGAGATCATTTGAGAGAGAAATTGACTTTGATCAAAACAAAGATGACTTAATTGACATAAGTGATCATTGCATCAAATGAATTATTATGATATCCATAGCATAAAAAATTTCTAATTATATGAAATGATGCAATTAAAGTCAATATAACTAATGCTCAATTAATGTTCTATGTACAAACATAGATAATGAAAAAAAACACAAAACAGAACCTAAACTAAGCAATTATTTCAAAAAGGAATTATTTCAAGGAAAGCATTCCAATTGCTTTACGCAAATGAATAAATCGTTTTTGATCCAAAGGTTTTTTTAAGATGTCAGCTAATTGATCTTCAGTTGAAATGTAAGAAATTTGAAGAATATTTGACTCAACTAGCTCTCTTAGAAAATGATATCTAAGTTCAGTGTGTTTTGTTCTCGAGTGCAACACAGGATTTTTAGAAATATTTATAGCACTTGTGTTGTCACAAAGAATCGTTACCGAAGTTGCTGAAATCCGAAAGTCGCTCAACACACTTTTCATCCAAATGAGTTGGGTTGAACAACTACCCGCTGAAATATATTCCGCTTCGGCAGTCGAGAGTGCAATGCAGTTTTGCTTTTTACTATGCCATGCAACAAGGCAATGGCCAAGATAAAAACATGCACCGCTCGTACTCTTCCGATCATCCACAGATCCTGCCCAATCGACATCTGAATATCCTATAATGTCAAGCGTTGTTCCCATAGGATACCAAATTCCGAAATTCAAAGTTCCTTTGATGTACCGGATGATCCTTTTCACCTCTTTCAGGTGAACCTCCTTTGGTGCTGATTGATATCTCGCACAAATTCCAACACTAAAGGATATCTTCGGGCGACTAGCCGTGAGATAGAGTAGGCTTCCTATCATGCTGCGATAAAGCTTCTCGTCTACACTCTCACTAAGAGATTCACTTCCTAATCCCTTATTGCTAGTTCCCATAGGAGTCGGAAAATCTTTAGAGTTTTCTAAATCGAATTTCTTCACCAACTCCCTTACATACTTGGATTGGCACAAATGGATGCCTTCATCATTTTGTTTCACTTGCAATCCAAGAAAGTATGTCAGTTCCCCCATCATTGACATCTCAAATTAGCTTTCCATGGTTTCTGCGAATTTAGAAGCATCATTATCTCTTGTTGCCCCAAATACAATGTCATCGACATAGATTTGTGCCACAATGAAATTATCCTGATAATACTTCACAAAGAGAGTCTGGTCTGCTCCCCCTTGAGTATAGCCCTTTTCTAATAGGTGCTTTGTCAACCTTTCGTACCACGCTCGCGGTGCTTGTTTTAGACCGTAAAGAGCCTTTTTCAAACGAAAAACATGGTTAGGTTGTTTACAGTCTACAAAACCTTTCCGTTGAGCCACATAAACTTCCTCGTTTAAAAATCCATTTAAAAACGCACTCTTAACGTCCATTTGAAAGAGTTTGATTTTAAAATGACAAGCAATTGCGAACAAAATTCTAATCGACTCGAGTCGAGGTACCGGGGCGAATGTTTCATCAAAGTCTATACCTTCAATTTGTGAGTAGCCCTGAGCAACTAGGCGTGCTTTGTTCCTGATGATGGTACCATCATCGTTTTTCTTATTCTTGAAAATCCATTTAGTACCAATCACGTTGTGTAGCTTCGGAGGCTTCGTTAATTCCCAGACTTTGTTTCGTTCGAACTGATGGAGCTCTTCCTGCATTGCTTCAATCCAGTAGTCATCCTGAAGAGCTTCATCGATGTTCTTTGGTTCCAACATGGAGACGTAACATGCGACTCCACAAACCAACTGTCTCCGAGTCCTGACTCCTTCTTGTGGGTCTCCAATAATATTAGATTCCGGATGATCCTTGGAGATGCGTAACGTTTGTGGTAACGGAGTACTCAGAGGTACATGTGATAATTCCTGCATATCAGATAAACTTGAAGAACCATTAGATGCATCAATATTATCGGAAGAATTATTACGTGAAGATGCATTTACAGGAGTATCATCATATAGAGACATATCAGGGGTAGATTTATCAGAAGTAAAATGGAAAGCTTCATCTACTTTAACATTTATAGATTCTACCATCGTTTTAGATTCCATGTTAAATACCCGATATGCTCTACTGTTTGTAGAATAACCCATGAAAATTCCTTCGTCACTTCGAGAGTCAAATTTTCCAAGATTTTCGCGGTCACGCAAAATATAACAGCGACTCCCAAAGATACGAAAATATTTGATATTAGGTTTTCTACAAAACCACAGCTCATATGGTGTATTTAAAGTTCCCGGGCGCAAATACACTCGATTAATTACATAGACGGCGGTGTTCACAGCTTCAGCCCAAAAATATAACGGTAAATTCCGGCTATGAAGCATCACACGCGCCATCTCTTGAACAACCCTGTTTTTGCGCTCGACTACACCATTCTGCTGAGGTGTATAGGGTGCTGAGAATTCATGTTTTATGCCATTGGAAGTGCAAAAATCAATGAATTTAGAATTAATGAATTCTCCACCTCTATCACTTCGAACACGAACGATCTTTTCATTTCTTTCAATCATAATACGATGACAAATCTCATGAAAAGAGTCGAAAGTATCCGCTTTCTCTTTTAAAAATGTTACCCATGAATACCTAGAGAAATCATCAACCAAAAGAAAAATATACCATTTACCTCCCAAAGATGGTTGACGAGTCGGCCCCATTAAGTCCATGTGCAATAATTCCAAAGGCCGATTGGTACCAACGTGGTTCAAGTTCTTGTGTGCAGCCCTTGATTGTTTTCCCTTTTGACAACCACCACACACAATGTTTTCTTTAAATAAAAGTTTAGGAACCCCCTTAACCACGTCTTTATTTGAAATCCTTGCTAGTTCTTTAAAATTAATGTGACCTAGTCTTTCATGCCAAAGAGTTTCATTATCCAAAGAAACTAGGTTACATTTTTCAGAAATTTTATTTGAAACAACATAGCAATTATTTTCTGACCTAACCCCATTCAAAAAGAAATCATGGTTCTTATCAGTTACAATACATTCTATAGAGGAAAAATTAACTGAGAAACCATTGTCACAAAGTTGACTTATACTAATGAGGTTAGTCTTTAGGCCTTCAACAAATAAGACATTGTTCAAAACCGGGCCTTCTGGAATAGCGATTGTTCCCTTTCCAACAATTTTGGAAGAACGACCGTCTCCGAAAACAACATGTCCTCCGGAGATTTTCTCTAAATTTTGAAAGCAGTTTTTGTCACCGGTCATGTGACGGGAACACCCACTATCCAGATACCAAGACGAGTTGTCATAAGCATGTAAAGAAGTATGAACAACAAGACAAGGGAAGATTTCACCTTTGCGCACCCAAACTTTTTTGGACTGCGTCGGCAATGTTCGTGAAGTTATTCTCCTTGGTGAAATCGTCTTGATTGATTCATCGCTTTTCTTTGACGTCGTCGTCTTGTTTGATGTACTACCAATGTTCTTTCCTTTTGAAAAATTTTCTTTTGATTTCCGGGGAATCACCTTTTTGGTAGTTGTTGCAAGATGTGCTTGAGTTGATCGTTTTGCTCCCATCTTGCAATTTCTTCTAATGTGCCCTGAAAAACCACAACGAAAACATACCTTTGAACTTGACGATCCCGAAGAGGGTGAGGTAAGGTGGTTGTCGTTGTATACAGTGATTTCCGTCGTCGGAGGAGGAGATATCGACTGGGGCACAAAAACTGTTCCACTCGAACTTGGACTGTCTCCAGTTTGAGTGTATCCGAGGCCGAATCGGTTTGTTTGACCAAGACCAAGCATCTTATCCAACTTGCTCCTTCCGGAAGAAAAACGCTTTAAATCATCCTTGAGTTGGAAAATGGTCTTCGTCATTTCCATTTTCTCCTGTCGGGCCTCAGTATAGAGCTTCAAGAAGTAACCAGCTTTATCAATCATTTTTACATGTTCCTTCTCAAAATGCTCATTTTTCTCTTGAAGTGAAGCATTTGCTTTTATCAGGTTATCCCTTTCCACTTCAAGACCGGTCGAGAGAGAAGTTGCCCTTTTTACTTCTTCGAGATCCTGCAATCTCCCTCTCAACCCCTTGTTTTGCTTAGCCAGTTTCTTTGAATCCCTCAAAAGCTTATGGTAGGCTAGAGCAAAATCTTCACCTTCAGAGTTACTCGATTCGTCGTCCGTTGCAGTTTTTTCAACCTGGGAGGAGTTGGACAATGAATCGAATGTACTTGCCATTAAGCACATGAATGGTGAAGATGTGGACGCGTGGAACGCCGTTGCGTTATTCTCTTCATCACTTGAAGATGACTCGTTTGACGTTGAGGTGTCATCCCAAGTGACGGCTTGCATCGCTTTCTTCTTTGACGGATTCTTATTTGGACACTCCGTTGAGATATGGCCGTATCCTCGGCACTTGAAGCATTGGACTTGTCCCTCTGAGCTTTTCTTATCCTTTGAAAAGCTTTCTTGCTTTCTTGACTTTTGGCTTTAAAAACCTTTGCCTTTCTTCCACTTTCCGAAGGATGGAGTTTTACTTGAATTACCCCTTCGAAAGTTTCGGCGAAATTTTCTTGTCAAGAGAGCAAGCTGCTTCTCAAAGTCCTCCATAGATAGGTTCTCGTCATCGTCTGAGGACGATGAATCCGCGTCTTCTTCTTTTGCTGTTTTCAACGCAAAACCTGAAGACTTAGAAGTAGATGCTTTTCCAGAAGAATAGTTAGTAGGAAATGTCATTTCATATGTTTGTAATGAACCAACTAATTCTTCTACACGGATTTCGTCCGGGTGTTTAATAGTTTCAATGGCCGTAATCTTGGAACGAAATCTTTCAGGAAGAGTTCTTAAAATCTTTCTTACAATTTTAAATTCTAGAATTTTCTCTCCCAAGTTAGCACATGTATTTACGATGTCTTGCAATCGTGTATAGTAATCTGTGAAAGATTCATTTTCTGCCATGAAAATAGAGTCAAATCTGCTCGTAAGCATTTGCAGCTTTTGAATCTTCACAAGGTTAGTTCCCTCATGTGTAACTTGAAGAACATCCCAGATTTCTTTCGCAGTCTCACATGCCGAGACGCGAGAGAATTCTGTTTGTGACAAGGCATTAAATAAAGCGTTAATTCCTTTGCCATTGTAAGATGATAAGTCTATCTCTTCCTTGGTCCATTTCGACCTAGGTTTGATGGTGTGAACATCAACAATAATTTCAGTTGGATTAAACCATCCTAACTCAATTGATTGCCACACCCGTTCGTCGATGGAAATAAGAAATGCTTTCATCCGTACTTTCCAGTAGGCATAGTTTGTTCCATCGAAGAACGGGGGTCTGTTGATGTTTCCACCTTCAGCCATTGTTTACAATCCTATTCCCTCTCTGATACCAATTGTTGGGTTAAGTTAAGGTATGGATCTAAATAGGGAAAAAACCACCTAGAGGGGGGGTGAATAGGTGTAAACAATAAACACTCAAAAATCGTTGCGTAATAAAACCCAATGCGGAAATGAAAGTAAAACACGCAAGATTTTTACGTGGAAAACTCCAAAACCGGAGTAAAAAATCACGGGACCGATAACACTGCGAAATCCAGTAGAATTAACACATGTACAAAGGTGATATACCGTACTCACAGACGACTCGACCTTTTTCCATACGCTCCTAGTAGATCTTCTCCGCTCGCTCCGCAACGCTCCTCGAATCCACGATTAGCGTCCAACGCCGAATCCACGGCGTCCAACGTCGAATCCACGACGTCCAACCGAATCCACGGTCTTCACCCAATAGCACGTCTCGAATCCACGAACGTACCTCGCTCCGAATCCACGAGAGCGGTAGCACCTTGAATCCACAAGGCCACGCGAGTCCACGCGCCGATTTTGGGAAAATCGTTGTTTTTTGGGTGGTGATGATCCGCCGAATACTTAGATCAAAGATAGATCGGAAATACCATCTAAGTATTCATTAATTTGATTCTACTCTGTAATAGCCGTTGGTTTAAAAGGCTTAGGATCTTTTAATCTTGGGTTCGTTTGATTTTTGTGCACCGCTTTTCGCTTCGGGGGTCCGGAGGGTGAACTTGTGAAGACCCGAAACTTCGTGGTCATTACAGTGTGATCGACAGCTTGTGGAGGCCTATTTTTGTGGATGGTGTTGATTGCGCGCAAATCGGACCCAAGAAACGGACTCAGTGTGAAAAAATGGATCAAGATTGCCTAATGTGGAATTTCGCCGAAAATTAGAAATTGAATCTTGAAAAGCGGACTTCGTATTTGGATTCAGTGCGGAAAAACGATGAAAATCGGCTATTTACATGTATTTTTCTGAGTCCGGATGAGCGAAAACGGGCAACCGGAAGTTCGGGGGGTTTTTCGGGCGCAGGGGAAGGTCGTGGACCGGGGTGCCACGTGTCGGCACCCCATTGGGCCGGTGTTGGAGTCGTGGTCCAGCGGGCATTGCGGGAGGACGCGTGGCGGGCCGTGGTTGGGCCCGCCGCCGCGCGCACGTGGGCGCGCTGTGCGCTCCCCGCTCGTGGGGACACGCGGCGCGCACCCATTGGTGGCGCCGCGGCGACCCGGATCAAGCCGCGTGGCTTGATCCGGGAGGCTTGTCCCGGGCGACGTGGCGGCCCGGATGGCCGCCACGTGTCCGGCCCGCCTGGCCGAGCGGGCCGGGCCCGTCCTGTTGCTGCCGGGGAGAAGGGGGAGGGGATTAATTGTGTTTTCTCCTCCTTCTTCTTCTTTCTTTTTCTTCTTCCTCCTCCTTCTTCCTCCTTGGACCATGGTTTTTTGGGGGACTTCAGGCAGAGCTGCACCAGCAACCCTACTTCATCTTCATCAGCAAAGAGATGGATTATTGAGGCTTCATCACCATCATCTTCTCCATGAGGCAAGCATCACCATTGTTGCTGTTGGTGGACCTTCCCGTCGCGTTTCAGTGCGAAAATTCCTCAGGACTCATTTCTTGGAATTTTGAGCTGATTTTTGGTTCTACGTTTTCATAAGAGGTAAGGCTACAATTTTTGTATTCAACTCTCCCCTCAGATCTCATGTTTTTACAGAGTTTTAAGGCCATCTTTGGAACCCTTCATTTCAGTCTGGAATCCTGAACAGTCCTCAGTGTTTTAGCCTTTTTGGGCAGTAGGATGGGAATATTTGGATGCTTTTTGCGGAGAAATTTCAAGAACTCGAGGATCTACAATAGTGGTATGTATCATTTTCCCCAGATCTGAGTTTTTATTAGTGTTTATGCATGATCTTTGGAGCACCTTGCTACTGTCAGGTACAGATGGAACTTGGTGGATAGTTCAAAGTGTTTATGGGTTTTCTCCTTCATCCGAGCATGAAAATTTGAGTTCTTTAGCTCAATTTGTATCTACTCTCAACAAGGAATCCAATGGTACCTCTCTTGCAGGATTTGGAGTACGTTTAATTAGGTAACTTTAATGATCTTTCCAAGTGCTATTATATGGATTACTGCAGTCCCTGTTTTAGTTTTGATTTGAGCAATGCACCTTGGAATGCAGATAACTTTGTGGATACAAGGTCTTTTTCAGAAATTCAAGTTGGGACTACTTTATAATTTCAAGGTGAACAAATTCTCTTTTGTGATATGTGGATGAATCCCTTTGGAAAAGCCCCTGATTTAGCTTGGAAATGCTAGCAAGTTTATGTTAGCAGTTTTGGACTGCATTGTGATTTTTGCTTCATTTGAATGTTAAGGGAAATTAATGGTGGATTTTTGAGGACTTGAAGATGTTTGTATGAAAGAGGATATCTTTGATTTACTGCTTGGAACTTCATCTTGAAGTATTTGGGGCTGCACTTACATCTTCTTAAACTTAATTTCAATTGCTGAAATTCTGGAATTTGATTGCGATGTGTGCATTGTTTTAGTGATTGTGCCCAATCCGTGAGGCGGATTTGGATGATTTTCGTGGCATCGGACTTCTGGGAGGATAAGGAATACTCACGCCAAATTTCAGCTACAGCGGGCAACGGATCATCAAGTTTCAGGTGGGTGGTTGTGCTTTGCCGAAAACGACGATTTACCCACTCGGGCTATTGGTTTCCCTCATGGCATAGTTGATTGTTGTTCTCTTCTCCTCGGTATAATATGATGGAATATCCATGTTTAGATTAAGTTATTTGATCCTTAGCTTATGCATGAGTAAATGATTAGTTGGTTGAAATTATATTATCTCATATGAAGTTGATATTAAGTGATCATCCTTAAACCTATTCTGTGTGAGAATGATGGTGATAGTTATATGTGAATGGTTGATTGATTTATGTGAGGACTTGATGGGGTTATGTGAGAAGGACTTGGTTGATTTATTTGAGAATGGCTTATATGAGAGTAGTTGGTTTTGTTGATCCTTAACCTACAATTTGTGATGTTGGGCATAGATGTTGATTCATAACATATCCATGTGAGAATAATTAGCTGATTGATCTTTGATCTAGCTTATGTGAAAATGGGTGTCGAGGTTGGTTATTGATCTAGTTGATGTGAGAATGACCTATGCTTTTGATTTCTAAATCTTTCATGATAAGATGGATATCATTGTGAGTTGAGGCCTATTCCTTATGAGACTAAGCTTTGTTCACGACTCCTAATTCCTCCAAATAAGATTGGATGTTGTTGGTAGTTCCTATGTTCATCCTATGTGAGATCAATAAAGGTTGTGGGGCCTTAGACTATTCATTGGTGATACATGATTGAATGTCTATGATTAAGTAATGTTAAATGATCCTAATAATATTCATGTATGAATGCGAGGTTTGACAAGCGTTGTATTACCTTATGTGATGTTGATTATGAGTGACACTTGGGTTAGAATGTTGATTGCGCATCGTGGATAAAATTGCAGGCTTGGTTGAGATCAAAGCATATCATGTTAGAAAGAAAAGGCCAATTTATACCTGTGAGCATCGTGTATGTGGTGTATGTGGTATAGGAAGGCATAGGCTATGTTGTACTTAATATTCTTATGCAATCATCGATATTTTGGAATAGCATGCTCAAATAAATGTAAGAACATCGACACCTGTTTTCTTTATATCATCTTGGACATTTGCATGCTTGTCTGGTCATTTAGATAGGCCACGTTTTTCTGCTACACTATCATGTTGGACTTGACTTAGGAGAAACCATGTTTCTTGCTTTTCTCCTTTCATACTAGGCTCCGGGTATTTGTAGCTCGTGCTCGAGCAGGGGGGGTTTTTGGGATAGTGTAGTCAGATTCTTGGGATCTAGGACAGGCTGACTTGTTGACAGTGGGTATTGCGGCAACCGCGGATATTGGGCGGTTGACCGTATGTTTACTTATGCATCAGATTGGGTATCAGATTTCGTTAGTGGATGGATTTTTCCCACTTTGATCAGAGTCATGATCCAGTCCTGCTTTGGTTACTTATCACACCGGCGCGGTTATTGCCCGGTGATGCTTTTATCACACCGGCGCGGTTATTGCCCGGTGATGCTTTCCTCGTGTGCGTCGCTCCCCTCGAGATCCCCTCCGGAGGCTGGGGCCAGACAGTTATTGACAGTTTTTGCTATCACATCGGCGCGGTTATTGCCCGATGATGAGGGCGGCGGCAGGCAGTACCAGTTTTTACTGGTGTATAGATTGGGTTTATCCAGGCAGGCATTTATATTCTGATGCATACTTTTAGCTATTCTTTTAGCTAGGTATTTTAGAGGCATAGTAGTGGTAGTTTCTTTTTTCCAGCAGTCTCTATTGCTTACCACTCTTCTTTTCCTTTTGCCTCTGGTAGACCTTGTGGGTACGTCGGGGTTTGATGCTTTACCCACAGGGGGAGGCTACTGGTTTTACTAGTGGTTCTCACCCCCATTGTTGTTTTTCCCGTTTTCTCCCTTTGTTTTGCAGTGTCTGCTGCGGGAGTTGCGGATCTCTCGGTTGACGGTTCGAGGCGAGGGAGTTGCGAGATAGATCCCTACCAGAGTTGAGTTCTACAGTGGGATAGATGTACCAACCCGGATTGTGGGTTTCGCTGTACACAGTTGTATTTTATTATTTCAGTTATCTCCCTTTTCGGATTTTTATATGTTGTATAGGTGGCTTTTACTTGTATTACAGTTTTGGTGGAACGGATTATTGTACATCATTTATGGGAGATGGATATTGTACCCCTACTTTTCTGTTGTACAGTGATTCGAATTTTTATTACAGCAGTTTTTCTTCAGCTCTGATATCTATTTAGTTATTAGATGATACTTTGCAGGTTGGACGCTTCGCTTATGCGGGGTTCCGCATAGGTGGCGGATCTGTTGGCGAGCCCGGGTCGCAGTTTCGAACCCGGGTCGTGACAGAACTAATATTTCGTTATTTTCCGGGCAGACCGTCGGGGCTGCCGGGTATTTTTTGTAAATAAAGCTCGCGAAACGGAGAATGGCGGAGCGATCGGTTTTGGATTCCGACTCCGGAATCTCCCAGAATAAATTTCGGAAGATGGCTAACGGTTCAGGCGATCAACCCGGTTTTTCAAGGTGAACCGGACCTAGTTCACACCCGACTGGTTAAGTCCTTTCGTTTGCTGTTGGATTCATCCCCTATCCTCTTTTGAACCGCTCAGTTTATTTATGCGTTTGGGGAAACAGGGTTCGCCTTTTCTCAACACACCTCACCCTAGGCGTACGCGACCCCAAGCGCAACGAGGAACCAACTTCCCCAACCCTTTTCCTTCCCACCGATCGTGAGGAGAGCCAAGGCGGAGCAACCGAGGAGAGGGAAGATCGCCGGCACACCCTTCGATACCGGGCACGCAAGAACAGAACGATCCTCCCCTCGACCAACCTAAGCGCCGAAACTGAGGTGAGAATAATTTAGGGTTCTTGAATTCTTGCTTTCTTGATTTCTCATTTTTAGCAAACGGGGGGGGGGGGGGGGGGGGGGGGGGGAGAGAAGAGGGCGTCGTCGCCGGATTCCGGCACGCGCGGAGCCGCACATGAGGGCAGCAACGCATGCGGGCGGCGCGGCCACACGGGCCGCGCGGGGCCGCGCATACGGGCAGCACCGCATGCGGGCGGCACCGACCTGTGGGTGCTCTTTTCTGGGAAAGCGGTCTCCGACCTGTGTAAACCCACGAGGTGACGTAGTGGGGGCCCCGTAGGTGTGGGGTTTGAGGCATCAAGGTGGGAGATGTGCGATCCGTCGGGGTAGGTGCCCGATGAGGTCAGGTACTCCAAGGTGTGAGCGGTGCGATCCGTCGGGATAGGTGCCCGACGAGGTCAGGTGTATAGGTGTTACAGGTGTTACAGGTGTTACAGGTGTTACAGGTGTTACGTGTATTACAGATATTGCAGGTGTTCACGTGTTATTTTCCCTTGAGCAGAGTGGTTGCTCCGGATAGTCTTACAGTTGGGTTTGGTATTCTTTCGTACTTATTATTATTATTATCTGTGTCGCTGACTACCCACCCCGTGACAGGTTCTTCCAGGGGAGAGAGGTAGACGACGGTGAGGCCGAGGCAGGAGTAGTCGGGCCGTTGGGAGCCCTAGTCTGTATCTTCTTTACCTTTCCTTGCATTTCATTTGATACTGTAGGCTACGGTGTGGTTCTCGATACCCTCGTGGGGTCGGTGTGGATGTTGATTGCTTTTACTCTGGTTATGGAATATTGGTTCTTTTATTATCCCCGTTCGGCCGTTTTCCAAAGCAAAACAACAAGAAAAGAAAAGAAAAGAATTGTGAAAAACTATTTTAAAAATCTGGGGTCGTGTGGACCCGTTTTCCAAACCATGTGGATTTATGGGATTTCAAAACTGATTTCAAAACCTTGGGTCGTGTGGACCTGTTTACAAAACTTGAGTTTATCCTTTCAACTTGACTGGCCTCGGGCATTGTTTCTAGTCTGCATTCGTAGTTAGGTATCGAACTGTTGTGATTGAATGAATGCTTGTGATCAACTGTTGTACTAGCCGCGACGCCGTGCATATACAGAGGAGACTCTGCCCGTTTGTCGAGTAAATCTGTATATGCGGCGGGTCTGGGCACGCGCAGGGGAAGACCGAACTTCAAAAAAAATTTCATACGCTAAATAAGTACTCTTTCCTTTCCGCTGAATGAAACCCCTGGGGCGTGACAGATTAAGATGGTATCAGAGAGGTTTTCTTTTAATCACAACAGTGAAGGTTCAACATCCACGGTAATACCACACGTAGCTTCGAATAAATGAAATGTGTAGGACATAGGGGTGTAGGACGTGAGTGATCGGGGGGGGGGGGGAAGTGTAGTTTCTTTTCTCTCTCGATATAGGGTTGTTGTTCTAGCGGAGACCAGAACTAATGCTTTGGTTGCATGTGTGTATAGACGATGGTCCGAACTAGAGCGTCGACCGGGGACGAGGGGGCAGATGCGACGGCATCGACGACCGCGGAGAACCAACTCCTGCGGCAGCAACTGCGAGAGATGGCGGGGCAGCTAGCGACCCTCGCAGATCACGTGCGTTAGTTGACGCAACGGCTTCCGGCCGCGATGGTGACGGTCGCCCCGGCCCCCCCACAGGGACCAACCGCGCCAGCAGCTGTACCGTAGGTGACGGGGACTGGGGCAGGAGTGGCCCCTCCACCAGTAGCAGCGGCCGGGATAGCATCAGCCTAGACTACGACGCCGGTAGCAGCACCCCCAGCAGCGTCCACGGGACCGGCTCCGGGGGCCCTCGGCGGGGGTACCTCGGGGGAGACCATGGTGGCACCCGCTCCTACTGTGGCCGCCGCCGCCGCGGGAGAGGGGACAACTTCACTGACGGAGCGGGAGCGGGTCCGAGCCAACCTGGTGGATTTCAAGAAATACGATCCACCCGTTTTCGAGGGAGAAACGACCGATCCATGGGTCGTCGAGGACTGGGTGGGATCGATGGAAAAGCTTTTTGAAGACTTACTCATGGAGGACTGTGAGCGGGTTCCCCTAGCGGTCCACTGTCTGGGGGGAACGCCCGCTTATGGTGGAAAACGGTGCGTCCCGACCGCACCACGGGCATCGCACTCCCATCATGGACGACGTTCAAGCAGGAGCTGTTTGGGGCTTTCTTCACCAACAGCGTCAAGGAGAAACTGGAGGACGACCTGAACCACATCCAGCAGGGGAGCAAGACAGTCATGGAATATCAGCGCGAATTCGTGCGATTGGCGAACTGCGTCCCTTTCGTCATAAGGGACGAAGCCCACAAGGCGCAACTTTTCGTGGATGGACTACGAAGTGATATCTTCCAAGTGGTACAGGCAGCCTCAACCGGGTGGGCGAGTTTATTCAATGACCCGCCAAGAGACGGACCCACCGGAGGACGTGCTTGCAGGTATTACTTCTGTTTCAAATTCCCGTGCTAGAACCCTCTTTGATACTGGAGCAACACACTCGTTCATTTCTTGTGACTACGTGTTTATGCATGACCTTGGGGAGACACCTCTCCAAAACCGAATGACGGTCCAGACGACGGGCGGAACACTGGAGGCGACCAGTTTGGTGGCCACCTGCCCGATTAAACTAGGGCGACTCCTTGCCCTTGGGATTTGGTGGTGATTCCCCTGAAGGAGTACGACGTTGTATTGGGCATGGATTGGCTCTCAAGGTATCAAGTACTTATCGACTGCGAGAAGCGGATGGTGCAACTACAAGATCCAAGTTTCCCTAAAAATGCGTATCTGGCGTGCAAGAGCACCTCCTTCCCAGCAGTCATCTCAGCGGCACGAGCCAGGAGGCTGGTAGAGGGTGGGTGTGTGGCCTATTTAGCGTCTGTGGACTTAATCGCCCGACCCTCGGGGACACCGTCGGACATCCCAGTGGTAAGGGATTTTCCCGATGTTTTCCCGACAGAGCTGCTCGGGATGCCCCCTGAGCGGGAGGTGGTGTTCCCTATCGAACTTCTACCGGGCACGCAACCTATCACGAAGGCGCCGTACCGAATGGCCTTCGCGGAATTGAAGGAGCTTAAGGCGCAACTGGAGGACCTCTTGGACAAAGGGTTCATCAGGCCGAGTGTGTTGCCCTGGGGCGCACCGGTACTCTTTGTGCGGAAGAAAGATGGAAGTCTGCGACTCTGCATCGACTACAGAGGAATAAACAAGGTGACGGTGAAGAACAAGTACCCCCTGCCCAGAATCGACGACCTCTTCGACCAACTACGCGGAGTGACGGTCTTCTCAAAGATTGATCTGCAGTCGGGCTACCACCAGCTCCGGGTTCGAAACGAGGATATTCCAAGGACCGCCTTCCGGACCCGGTATGGCCACTACGAATTTACGGTTATGCCTTTCGGGCTTACGAATGCCCCCGCGGTCTTCATGGATATGATGAACCGAATTTTCAGGCCTTTCCTAGACCGGTTCGTAGTGGTCTTCATCGACGACATACTGATCTATTCACCCACTGACGAGGAGCACGAGCACCATTTGCGAATGATCCTGCAGACCCTCAGGGACCACGAGTTGTTCGCTAAACTCAAGAAGTGCGAATTCTGGCTACGCGAGGTAGGATTTCTAGGGCACGTGATCTCGGCAAAAGGAATCGCCGTGGACCCCAAGAAGGTGGAATCAGTAACAGCCTGGCAGCCGCCAACTACAGTAACGGAGATCCGTAGTTTCTTGGGCCTGGCTGGGTACTACCGACGCTTTGTCGAGGGCTTCTCGAAGATAGCCGCCCCTCTGAACCGGTTGACCAGGAAAGGAGAAAAGTTTGTGTGGTCGACACAATGTCAGGAGAGCTTCGAGGAACTAAAGAAAAGGCTAACCAGGGCGCCGATACTTGTACTGCCGACCCCCGGAGAGGATTACGAAGTGTACTGCGACGCATCAAGGATCGGCCTTGGGGGTGTACTGATGCAGCAGGGGAAGGTAATAGCCTATGCTTCCAGGCAACTGAAGGATTTCGAAAAGAACTACCCGATACACGATTTGGAGCTGGCTGCAGTGGTTTTTGTTCTAAAGTTATGGAGACACTACCTCTTTGGTGTCCACTGTGACGTCTTTTCAGACCACCAGAGTCTCAAGTACCTGTTCACGCAAAAGGAACTAAATTTGCGACAGAGGCGGTGGCTGGAATTACTGAAGGATTACGATCTAACAATCCAATACCACCCCGGTAAGGCAAATGTGGTGGCGGACGCGTTGAGCAGGAAAGGGCAGCTGGAGGGGGGGTCGTTGTGCGCGATAACTGAGCAAAGCAGCTTGATCGCGGACTTTTCACGACTGAGGTTGGAAGTGGTGCCAGCAGGTACAGTGGCGCAACTTCTAGCCATGGTGGTCAAGCCGACGCTGCTCGAGAAGATCCGGGAAGGACAACAGACCGACCCCCACTTGCAGCTCGTTCGAGACAGGATCTCCCCGGAGCAAGTGAACGACTTCTCAGTGGAAGGCGACGGCACCATTCAGTTCCGCGGGCGGTTTTGCGTGCCGGATTCGTCAAAATTAAAGGAGGAAATCCTGGATGAAGCACACCGCGCCCCTTATGCGGCGCATCCGGGGGGCACAAAGATGTACATGGACCTCAAGCAGACCTTCTGGTGGCCCAAATTGAAGGGGGACATGACGCGTCATGTAGCTCACTGCCTGGTATGTCAACAGATAAAGGCGAAACACTAGTGGACCGGCTAACCAAGTCAGTGCACTTCCTACCCATTCACACAACCTGGACCCGAGAGCGGTTGGCTCAAGTCTACCTCAGCGAGATTGTGAGAATGCATGGAGTGCCGGCATCGATCACATCGGATAGAGACACACGCTTTGTTTCAAAGTTTTGGCAGAGTCTACAGCAGGCCTTGGGGACCAAATTACAGTTCAGCACGGCCTTCCACCCGCAGACGGACGGACAGTCGGAGCGAGTGATCCAGACGCTGGAGGACCTGCTGCGAGCCTGCGTACTAGACTGGTGGGTTGGTTAGGAGCGTTACCTGCCCCTCGTCGAATTCGCCTACAACAACAGCTACCAGGCCAGCATCCAGATGGCACCCTACGAAACCTTATACGGGAGACGCTGCCGATCCCCGATCTGTTGGAGCGACTTGGGAGAACGAAAGTTCTTGGGACCCCACTTGGTGGAGGAGACGGAAGAGAAAGTACGCCTCATCAGACAGCGCCTACTAACAGCTCAGAGTCAACAAAAGAGCTATGCGGATCGGAGACGCCGCGACCTAGAATTCCAGGTGGGAGAACACGTGTTTCTGCGGGTCTCGCCGTCCAGAGGAATCAAGCGCTTTGGGCTGAAAGGCAAGCTGAGCCCACGGTTTGTGGGGCCGTTCGAGATCCTGGAGCTCATTGGCCCAGTGGCTTACCGCCTTGCCCTACCACCGAACCTCAGCCGGGTCCACGACGTCTTCCACATGTCGATGTTAAAGAAATACCTCCCCGACCCATCGCACGTTCTGGACGTCTCGACGCTCGAACTGAAGGAGGACCTAAGCTTCGAGGAAACCCTGGTGCGAATCCTAGCAAGGGAGAGCAAGACGCTACGAAATCGAGCTATCCCCTATGTGAAAGTGCTCTGGAGCAACCACGAGGAGCGGGAAGCGACGTCGGAGCTGGAGGGAAAGATACGGGAGGGCTACCCCAATCTTTTCACCGCAAACCAGGATTTGAGTTTCGGGGATGAAACTCATTTTTAAGAGGTGAGTGGTGTAATAGCCACTGGTTTAAAAGGCTTAGGATCTTTTAATCTTGGGTTCGTTTGATTTTTGTGCACCGCTTTTCGCTTCGGGGGTCGGGAGGGTGAACTAATATTTCGTTATTTTCCGGGCAGACCGTCGGGGCTGCCGGGTATTTTTTGTAAATAAAGCTCGCGAAACGGAGAAAGGCGGCGCGATCGGTTTTGGATTCCGACTCCGGAATCTCCCAGAATAAATTCCGGAAGATGGCTAACGGTTCAGGCGATCAACCCGGTTTTTCAAGGTGAACCGGACCCTGGTTCACACCCGACTGGTTAAGTCCTTTCGTTTGCTGTTGGATTCATCCCCTATCCTCTTTTGAACCGCTCGGTTTATTTATGCGTTTGGGGAAATAGGGTTCGCCTTTTCTCAACACACCTCACCCTAGGCGTACGCGACCCCAAGCGCAACGAGGAACAAACTTCCCCAACCCTTTTCCTTCCCACCGATCGTGAGGAGAGCCAAGGCGAAGCAACCGAGGAGAGGGAAGATCGCCGGCACACCCTTCGATACCGGGCACGCAAGAACGGAACGATCCTCCCCTCGACCAACCTAAGCGCCGAAACCGAGGTGAGAATAATTTAGGGTTCTCGAATTCTTGCTTTCTTGATTTCTCGTTTTTAGCAAACGGGGGGGGGGGGGGGGGGAGAAGAGGGCGTCGTCGCCGAATTCCGGCACGCGCGGAGCCGCACATGAGGGTAGCACCGCATGCGGGCGGCGCTGCCACACGAGCCGCGCGGGGCCGCGCATGCAGGCAGCACCGCATGCGGGCGGCGCGGCCGCACGGGCCGCGCGAGGCCGCGCGCGCGCGACCCGCATGCGGGAGACACCCGCATGCGGGCGGCGCGCCCACAGCCCCGCGTGCGGGCAGCGCGCCCGCGCAGCCCCGCATGCGGGCGGCACCCGCATGCGGGCGGCACCCGCATGCGCGCGGTGCGGCTGCGCAGCCGCGCGGGGCCGGGCACGCGCGCACCCGCGCGTGCAGGCAGCGCGCCCGCGCAGCCCACGCGGGGCCGGGAATGCGTGTACCCGCGCGTGCGGGGGACCGGGTGCCCCGCGGGAGCCGTGGGCCATCCGCGTCGTTGGCCTCGACGGGGGGCGTCGCCATCTTCGCCAAATCTGCTGGGCGTGTCCCAGGATCGACTGGAAGAGTCGGGCGCTCCGCAGTCTCCTTCTGTTCAGAGTTTTGAGTTACTGATTCTTGTGCGGCGGGTTCATGTAGGTCCGGGTGAACACACCGAGACGCGGAAGAACCTAGCATCGATCAGGAGCGCGACAACAAAAGGTGGGTTTTTCTTTGAGACTTAGCATAGAATCGGTATTGTTGGGAGGTTACTAATTGCATGTTATTGGTACTAATGCTGACGGTCTCTATGGTTTGCGATATTACTCTGTAAATTGGTTATCATGCTCGTAGTTGCGACACGCGCACCCGCGGTCTGGCCACCGCAAAGGGTGCTCTTTTCCGGGAAAGCGGTCTCCGACCCGTGTAAACCCACGAGGTGACGTAGTGGGGGCCCCGTAGGTGTGGGGTTTGAGGCATCAAGGTGGGAGATGTGCGATCCGTCGGAGTAGGTGCCCGATGAGGTCAGGTACTCCAAGGTGTGAGCGGTGCGATCCGTCGGGATAGGTGCCCGACGAGGTCAGGTGTATAGGTGTTACAGGTGTTACAGGTGTTACAGGTGTTACGTGTATTACAGATATTGCAGGTGTTCACGTGTTATTTTCCCTTGAGCAGAGTGGTTGCTCCGGATAGTCTTACAGTTGGGTTTGGTCCGGATAGCCGTGGGCGATCAACCTTGTTTTTCAAGGTGAACCGGACCCTGGTTCACACCCGACTGGTTAAGTCCTTTCGTTTGCTGTTGGATTCATCCCCTATCCTCTTTTGAACCGCTCAGTTTATTTATGCGTTTGGGGAAACAGGGTTCGCCTTTTCTCAACACACCTCACCCTAGGCGTACGCGACCCCAAGCGCAACGAGGAACCGACTTCCCCAACCCTTTTCCTTCCCACCGATCGTGAGGAGAGCCAAGGCGGAGCAACCGAGGAGAGGGAAGATCGCCGGCGCACCCTTCGATACCGGGCACGCAAGAACAGAACGATCCTCCCCTCGACCAACCTAAGCACCGAAACCGAGGTGAGAATAATTTAGGGTTCTTGAATTCTTGCTTTCTTGATTTCTCGTTTTTAGCAAACGGGGGGGGGGGAGAAGAGGGCGTCGTCGCCGGATTCCGGCACGCGCGGAGCCGCACATGAGGGCAGCAACGCATGCGGGCGGCGCGGCCACACGGGCCGCGCGGGGCCGCATATGCGGGCTGCACCGCATGCGGGCGGCACCGACCTGTGGGTGCTCTTTTCTGGGAAAGCGGTCTCCGACCTGTGTAAACCCACGAGGTGACGTAGTGGGGGCCCCGTAGGTGTGGGGTTTGAGGCATCAAGGTGGGAGATGTGCGATCCGTCGGGGTAGGTGCCCGATGAGGTCAGGTACTCCAAGGTGTGAGCGGTGCGATCCGTCGGGATAGGTGCCCGACGAGGTCAGGTGTATAGGTGTTACAGGTGTTACAGGTGTTACAGGTGTTACAGGTGTTACGTGTATTACAGATATTGCAGGTGTTCACGTGTTATTTTCCCTTGAGCAGAGTGGTTGCTCCGGATAGTCTTACAGTTGGGTTTGGTATTCTTTCGTACTTATTATTATTATTATCTGTGTCGCTGACTACCCACCCCGTGACAGGTTCTTCCAGGGGAGAGAGGTAGACGACGGTGAGGCCGAGGCAGGAGTAGTCGGGCCGTTGGGAGCCCTAGTCTGTATCTTCTTTACCTTTCCTTGCATTTCATTTGATACTGTAGGCTACGGTGTGGTTCTCGATACCCTCGTGGGGTCGGTGTGGATGTTGATTGCTTTTACTCTGGTTATGGAATATTGGTTCTTTTATTATCCCCGTTCGGCCGTTTTCCAAAGCAAAACAACAAGAAAAGAAAAGAAAAGAATTGTGAAAAACTATTTTAAAAATCTGGGGTCGTGTGGACCCGTTTTCCAAACCATGTGGATTTATGGGATTTCAAAACTGATTTCAAAACCTTGGGTCGTGTGGACCTGTTTACAAAACTGTGAGTTTATCCTTTCAACTTGACTGGCCTCGGGCATTGTTTCTAGTCTGCATTCGTAGTTAGGTATCGAACTGTTGTGATTGAATGAATGCTTGTGATCAACTGTTGTACTAGCCGCGACGCCGTGCATATACAGAGGAGACTCTGCCCGTTTGTCGAGTAAATCTGTATATGCGGCGGGTCTGGGCACGCGCCGGGGAAGACCGAACTTCAAAAAAAATTTCATACGCTAAATAAGTACTCTTTCCTTTCCGCTGAATGAAACCCCTGGGGCGTGACAACTCAAAATCTGAGTATGAAAACCTAGAATCAAATTAATCAATATAGATGAAGAAACATAGATTTAATCTTGTTATTTCCTTTCTTCTCTATATGTGGATTTTTCTCTTTTTGACCGTATTTTGGATTACCCTAAAAATGAATCGTAGGTTCTAAATATAGGTTAGAAACCGTTGGAAGAGGATAAGAATCAAAAACTAACCTTTTCTGGAATTTTACAGGATGACGGTCCGGACTGGAATTATGGCGGTCCGGACTGTCGTAGCGAAACAGACTTTTTCCAGAAAAACATACCTTCGGGGTCCGGACTGTAATTTCCACGGTCCGGACTGTTCATGCAATTCCTGCAAATTCCACGTTCGGGGTCCGGACTGAAGTCACCAGGGTCCGGACTGGAATTGCGCATGAACTATCCTATGTTCGGGGTCCGGATTGTAATGTCAGGTCCGGACTCTGAACATGTAGTATGTCCAGCTTTTAATTTTTATGCAATTAAAAATTCATCCAAGTGTTTCTACACTATAAGAAGGATTCGGATCACAAAAAATATTTAGTTAAACGTACCTGATCCTTTTGAATTCTTCTTTCTTGAGATTGAGGTATACGATCCAAACTTCTTCTTCTTCAATCTTCAAGACTTAATCAATTTCACGAAATACACCAAAACAAATTCCTTAACAGTTTGACCCCTAGCCCTCTCGTGACTCGAGTCGAAACAGGTGCGTTTCCCTATGTGGTGTCATCGCCAATATGCACACCACAACGAAACAACTAGCCCAAAGTTAGCCATTTGAGCAACGCGCAGTCTATATACCGACAAAAGGCTTGTCGACTCAATCATGCGGAAGTATAGGAGGGTACTCCTTTTAATCTCCAACATTACGGTGTCGGCCGCCAACGTAATATCCGAAGAATGAAAGCTCGTCGCCCTCAATCAGTCCCAACATCCTTTTTGGGAAACAACAACAACCAATCAAATACTTTCGCCCAATTATCCACACGCTCTCTCGTGCTAATCCCTAGGGTCACCCTAAGGTTGCTAACCACCTAGGACTATTGCTAGGCTCTGATACCACTCTAATCTGTCACGCCCCGAGTCCACCAATTTGTACGGTTCGGGCACGCCAACAGACCCGCCAATCGGGTATGACCTTTCACTACCCGAAAGGAACGGTAACATCCATAATCATACAACAAGTATAAGCGGAAGCTCAGTATCAGAGTACTAAAAATCACTACAAATTTAAACTTTCATTTAATAAACAAACAGTTTAAGCGGTAATGAAAGCATACAAGAGTGAACCATGCATTACTTTATTACACTTTACATCTTTGAACTTGCCAATAAAATTATTGCAATTCTTTTACATAAATTCCTCACCATACAAGGTTCACTCAAGAAATATAAAAATGGGATACCTCTGCTAGACCCTCTAGGTCTCTATGCTGCTGGGCCCTTGCCCCTATCGTATACCTCGCCGTCTGCCTCTGAACCGTCGCGATCGCTGCATCCATACCTGAACCTGTGGGGGGGGGGGGGGGGCGGGGGGGGGGGGGAGTCACCCAAGGGGTGTGAGAACTACGACAGAGTTCCTAGTGGGTTCAACCACCGAGAAAAAGTGTCCTACACCACTTGGTCCAATGGAAGCAATAATAATAGTGCTAGGAAACTAAAATCCTTTATCTCAAAATGCAGCTATGCAAAATAACATATCACTATCTGTATATACTCATCAACCCAGCACTACTCTGTCTAATCATACTAAGCTACTAAGCACCAACTCGGCCACTATGCCGCTTTATACAGGGTCAAACTAACCCGACCACCTTGGCCACTCTGTTTCCTTTATTCTTTAGGTTCTGGTGCTTTAGTTCAAGTTAACCCTCAGAAATTCTTATCCGATGGGCCCCAGCCCGGTAGTCCTGCTACCAAAAGATAAGATTTCTAAGGTTGCCGATAACACCGGCAAGTGTTACACCGCCCTACGGAAGAAACGTCCCGAACGGGTCTCTACCCGGGAGAGGGGCACTGCCAACTGCTCCAACATGGGCCGCATTTCTCACCGAAGGTCCGCCCATTTTATCTTTAATTTTCTTTCTTTTCTTTTCTTTTTCTTTCTCTTTTACTTTAGTTCTTAGCCTCTTTGCCTTTGAACACTTGCTTTTCTTTCTTATTCGAGCTTATAGCTCCCTTTTTGCCACTGGCAAATCACTTTCTCTTTCCTTTGAGCATTTAGCTCTTTGCTTTCACTTTAAGCCTTTCGAAAGTATCTCGTCCGACGGGTCACTTCCCAGGGAGTCCTGCTCCACTTGACGAGTCTCAAATTCGAAGGCGCCATTTACATTCTCTTTATGCTTTTTAGCCACTTTTAGCTTGCTTTTAACTTTAAGCCTTTCGAAAGTACCTCGTCCGACGGGTCACTGCCCAGGGAGTCCTGCTCCACTTGACGAGTCTCAAATTCGAAGGCGTCATTTATATCCTCTTTTCATTCTCTTTATCTTAAGAAAATTGCTTGTCTTGCTTATTAACCAAATTTTAGCTCTATCTTGAGCAATTTGCTTGTCTTGCTTATTAACCACTTTTTCATCCCTTACCCTAGGTCTTGCCACACGGGTAACCAGAGAGTCTCCTGGACTCTTACACATTTCACTTTCTTTTGTTTTACTCAAATTGAAGTTAAAGTTATTGTCCATTTGCCCAGACACCCTATGACTCTCTAGGGTTATATTTGTTTAATTCTTTAACCTTGGGATCTTATCCCGCTTTCCTGATTCCTTACTGAATCCTAGAGTTAACTTAACTCTATTTTTCGATTTCACTTTTAACTTAGAGTTACTCTGACTCCAATTTCCTATTTTTTCTTTCATGTCTCCACACTTGATCCACTTTTCTCATTTTCCTGATTCCTTATTGAATCCTAGAGTTAACTTAACTCTATTTTCCTGTTCGACTTTATCTTAGAGTTACACTGACTCTAATATCCTGTCTATGAGTTCAAACTCCACTAGTTCACCTTAGGTTCCCTTTACCTAAGTTCCATGTCATACTTGTCCTAGAGTTCCTTGACTCTATGCTGATCACTAGTTCACCTTAGGTTCTCTTTACCTAAGTTCCGTGTCATGCTTGTCCTAGAGTTCCTTGACTCTATATTGATCACTAGTTCACCTTAGGTTCTCTTTACCTAAGTTCCATGTCATCCTTGTCCTAGAGTTCCTTGACTCTATATTGATCACTCTATCCAGTGTCCTTAGGTTATTACCTAAGACCACGCCACTCATCCACCCTAGGATAACTCCTAAGTTGATGTCACTTGTCAAACCCCTATACTAGGTTTTCTCCTAGTCTTACTACCAACAAATGTTGTTCCCTTATGTCATGTGATTCCTAGGGTTATACCCTAACATGATCAATATCATAATAGCTAATCCTTTTTCATGCATGCAGTTATTTTCATTTCATTCATCAAATAGTAATTACTTCTACGCATGCATATTCATCATATATCTTTGGCAACCAACAGTTGCACTTTTCCTCTGTGTTCATTTACACATGCACATCTATTCCTCTATCTCTGGCAACTAACAGTCGCACTTTTCCATCTGAATCCATCTACACAGGCAATCATAATCATAATTACCTAACGCCTCTAACAGGCTACTATCATGCTTCGAATCGAAAAGCAAAGGAGCAAGGGGAGAGGTCACCCAATTTCGGCAGAATTCCCCGCCTTGTGGTGTCCCCAATTGCTTGTAGACACTTGCAATTGGTCTCCGCGCGATTCCACTTGTCTCCTCGAGCTTGCACGTAAAACGGTGCACATCCCTTGAGTCCGCACGCAAAACGGTACACGTCCTCCAATCCTGCACGCAAAATGGTGCATGTCATTAAAAACCCACACGTAAAAGGGTGCGCGCCACTTCAGCCGGCACGCAAAATGATGTGCGACAACACGATCTGCACGCGAAACGGGGCACGTACCTCAAATCTGCACGCAAAATGGTGCATGCCTCACTGTGGGATTGCACGCAAAACGGTGTACATTTTTCCAACCCTGCATGCAAAACAGTGCATAACATTAGCGATGGCACGCAAAACGGTGCGCGGCAACACGATATGCACGCGAAACGGTGCACGTACTTCAAATCTGCACGCAAAACGGTGCACGCCTCACTGTGGGGTTGCTGTAAAACGGTGCACATTTTTCTCGTCCTGCACAAAAAACAATGCAAACATCAGAGTCTGCACGCAAAACGGTGCCCGTTAGTCCAACCTGCACGCAAAACAGAGCACATACCTTGTATTGGCACGCAAAACGGTGCATGTTCCTTTTTCAATGTTGCACGCAAAACGGTGCACGTTTTACGAGTTCGCGTCCAAAACTGCGCGCCTTTGCCGAATCCGCACGCAAAACGGTGCATACCTCCACGAGCTTGCACGCAAAACGAGGCGCGTCCAAAACGCCCGCGAAACTCGCATAGTAAAACGACACAGAAAGTTGGGTCCCTAACATACACGTGGGCAAAGGGGTCAAATCTAAAATCCAAAAGGAAACTTCAAAACTGTGCCAAAAATACCGCAAAAACGATACACGGGGCCTATCTCGACAACGCCGTGACGTCCATCGCGCCCATTAGCCTCTATAGAGCACCTTGCGCGCACTACGGAGTCCCCGGCGCGCTCGTGCGCCCTCGAAAACCCCATCGCGGAATCGCCCGTACCCCTCCTGGTACGCTCGGGCGAAGCCAAAAAGGGAAAAGGGAGGAAAAAGGAGCCGTTCGGGCCTATATAGGCCGAATCCGGATTTTCGGGCGCAACTTTTCGGGCGCCCGAAAACTTTCGGGCGGCTACAGTAACCGTCCCGCCCAGGTTCACGGGTCCATGCCTTGCCAGCTAGGAGCCACGTCATCGCCGCTCGACCAATCAGAGGATGACACGTGGCCCTGGACCCGTGCACCGCGACCAACGAACAGCGGCGGCCAATCAAGGGCCTCCACGTGGACCGCACCGACGCCTGTTCTGACGCCGGCCGCAGCGATGGGTCGCTTCAGCGCGTCGCGTCGCGCTGACCGCCCAATGGGAGGCCGACACGTGGCCTCCCCGCTGACACCGCGCGTGTTCCCGACGCGCCCCCGCTCCCTCGGTCAGGGCGTCCAATGAGGAAGCGCCACGTGGCGCTCCTCACCTACCACGCGCGTCTCGGGCCGAGCGCCACAGCGCGCCGCGTGCGAAAAGCATGCCTCGGGATTCGCGCCCGTGCCTCGGGATTCGCGCCCGCTGCCTCGGGATCCGTCCTAACTGCCTCGGGATCCGTGCCAACTCGGGATTCGGGCGCTGCTACAGTAACTTTCGGGCGCATCGAAGTCCGGACCGGGCTGCTACAGTAACCGGTTCGCTACAGTGCAAAGACCCGGTTCGCTGCAACCCGAATAAGCGGTTTGCTACAGTATTTTCCGGGCGCCCGGAACTCATTTTCGGGCGCCCGAAAGTTGGGCCCAAGCCCAGTTTCGCCCGTTTTCGTCCGTTCTTACCCGATTCTCGCCCGTTTTCGCTCAAATTTGACGGGCAGCCACAGTTTAACTTAATTTACCTCATGGTACTTAAACTTTTCATTTTGGACCACCTCTGGGTCGCCACAAGTCCCACTGTATTTAATTTCGCTGGCGGAGCCCGTTCTCACCATCCGGGTGTCCGATCAACGCGAAACTTTTACTGTGGCCTTAAAACACATTTACGGAGCTCTCGTAATTTTCTCAAAATTTTTTGAAACTATGAATTTTCCACTTGCAATCTAGGCCCACTTTCTCATGTAAGATTCAAGATCTCACATTCTAATCCCGATTTGGGCCCAATTCGTTTCCAGGTCATCCTTTACCTCAATAAATTCAATAAAATAGCATTTCATACCATTTTATTTACATTTATTTATATACCAAAATTCCGGTTCACTACACGAAGAGCATGAGGATCACTTGCGGCATGTATTGCAATTACTTCGGGAGAAAGAGCTCTACACCAAGTTAAGGAAATGTGAGTTTTGGCTACGAGAGGTAGCGTTCTTGGGTCATGTAATATCGGATAAAGGAATAGCCGTGGACCCCAAGAAAATTGAGGCAATCAAGGATTGGCCTAGACCGATGAACATCACCGAGATTCGGAGCTTCATCGGTCTGGCCGGCTACTATCGGTGTTTTGTTGAGGGATTCGCAAGGTTATCTACTCCCCTCACGCGACTAACACATAAAGGCACCAAGTTTATTTGGAATGATGCATGTGAGGGAAGCTTCAGGGAATTGAAGGAACGGTTGACAACCGCCCCGATCTTGGCTTTGCCTACTGCAGGAGCGGGATACGTGATCTATAGTGATGCTTCCATGAGTGGGTTAGGGTGTGTTTTGATGCAAAACGAGAAGGTTATTGCTTATGCCTCTCATCAATTAAAGGACTACGAGAAAAACTATCCCACTCATGATTTGGAATTAGCCGCCGTGGTATTTGCATTGAAGCTGTGGCGACACTACTTATACGGTGAGCATTGTGAGGTATATACTGATCATAAGAGTCTAAAGTACCTCTTTACTCAGAAGGAGTTGAATCTTTGGCAGCGCAGATGGTTGGAGCTGCTTAAGGATTATGATTTGACTATTCTCTACCACCCTGGGAAAGCAAATTTAGTGGCAGATGCTCTAAGTCGCAAATCGATGGAGAACTTAGCGATGATGATCATTTACCAACAACCATTACTTCAAGATATGAGACGGTTGGAGTTGGAGGTTGTGGCACCCGAGACACCTAAGAGATTGATGGCATTGGTGTTGCAACCGACTCTTATGGAAAGGATCAAGATGAAACAAGTCCAAGATCCTAGTTTGGAAAAGATTCGGGCTACACTTGTGGATGGCAGAGCAGGTGAGTTTCATGTGGATGATCACGGCGCACTTCGTTTTCGAAGTCGACTTTATGTACCGGCGGATTTGGAGACCAAAGAAGAGATCCTGAAGGAAGCACACCGAGCACCTTATTCTCTTCACCCAGGTGGCACCAAAATGTACAAGGACTTAAGGTTGCTTTATTGGTGGCCCGGCATGAGGAAAGATGTTGGAAAATTTGTGGCTCAATGCTTGACATGTCAACAAGTGAAAGCCGAGAATCGACTTCCCGCAGGCAAGTTGCAGAGCTTACCCATTCCCGTGTGGAAGTGGGAGAGGATCACCATGGATTTTGTTGTTGGATTGAATCGCTCTCAGGCTGGGCATGATGCTATTTGGGTGATCGTGGATAGGTTAACCAAATCTGCTCATTTTATCCCTATCCATACTACTTGGTCTAGAGAGAAGCTTGCGCAAATTTACCTTGATGAGATTGTGCGATTGCATGGAGTGCCTGTTTCTATAGTTTCGGATCGAGATCCAAGATTCGCATCTCATTTTTGGAGGAGCCTTCACGAGGCCCTAGGCACGCAGCTGGATTTCTGTACAGCTTTCCACCCCCAGAGTGATGGGCAGTCTGAGCGAACCATACAAATCTTGGAGGACATGCTCAGAGCATGCGTTTTGGATTATCAGAGTGGTTGGCATCAATATCTAACGATGGCTGAGTTTGCCTATAACAATAGTTATCAAGCAAGTATCAAGATGGCGCCATTCGAGGCTCTTTATGGAAGAAAGTGCCGATCACCTCTTCATTGGAGCGAGGTGGGAGAACGATTGATTTTAGGCCCCGATGTACTTCAAGAGGCCGAAGGCAAGGTTCGACTAGCTCGGGAACGTTTGATTTCAGCTCAAAGTCGACAAAAGAGTTACGCGGATAAGCGTTGGCGTGATTTGGAATTTCAAGTTGGAGACCATGTCTTTCTAAAAGTATCGCCGACTAGAGGAGTCAAGAGATTTGGCATCCGAGGGAAGCTAACTCCCCGATTTATTGGACCTTTTGAGATTTTGGAGCGTATCGGCCCGGTGGCTTATCGACTTGCTCTACCGCCTAACCTATCGGGAGTGCACAATGTGTTTCATGTTTCGACGCTCCGAAAGTATGTTTTTGATCCATCTCAGGTGGTGGACTTCGCCCCATTGGAACTACACGAGGACTTGAGCTTTGAGGAGCAACCAGTGAAGATTTTGGCTCGTGAGGTGAAGAAACTTCGGAATCGCGAGATACCTTATGTGAATGTACTTTGGAGCAATCACGAGGATCGCGAGGCTACTTGGGAGCTGGAGAGTGCACTTCAGGAGCGTTTCCCTCATCTTTTTCAACTGGAGACTTGAGGTACATGACTTCTAGTTTCGCGGACGAAACTCCTTTTTAGGAGGGGTGAATGTAGTACACTAAACTTTAGCAAATTGCAAAGTTCTAGTGTGTGAAGGGTTAAATGATACCCTTCGGATGTTTTAGTAAGCTTCCGGAAGGTTCTAGAAGGTTTTCGGAGAGTTTGGGCGCAAATCGAAAATTTTCAAAAAATCTGAAAATTTGGGGTTTTTGGCTTCGGGGTCCGGACCGTCCAGGAAGAGTCCTGACTTCCCGGGCGAATCTGGAATTTACACCTTCGGGGTCCGGACCGTTTTGTGGCAGTCCGGACCGTTTTGGTCTGGACAGCATAGTAAGAAATGTAATAACTTTCTTGCAGGGGGGCTTTTGGGCTTTTGTTACAATAGGGTTTTTAACCCTCTTTGCCTTCTCTTTTCCTCTCATTTGGAGAGAGCAAGAGAAAGTGTTAGAGAGAGAGAGTGAGAGGGAGAAATCTTGGATTTCCTTCTCCAAAACATCTCTCTACTTGGATTCTTCTTCAACCTCCTATTCTCCACCATTGAAGCTTGCTACAAGAGCTTGGAGGAAGGCTAGAACTTGGAGAAGAAGGAAGTTTGGAGCTCTTGTGCCTATCCTTTGCTTTTCCAAGGTGGGATTCAAGCTCAAAGAGGTTTGGAACACTTCTTTTTCCTTTCTTTTGGGATTTTTGAAGGAAAACCTAGTTTTTGGAAAACTAGGGTTTATTTTGGGGCTTTTTGATTTATAGCTTTTGTGGTGGAATTGATGGGTGTAGAACACTCTTGTAGGTTGGTTTTGAAGCTTTTCTTGTTTGGATTTCAAGATTTAGCAAGATTTCTCAACCTAATGTATTTTCCACCTATTTTTCCCTATGATTTTAAGGGATTTTGTGATTAGGGTTTTGTGATGTTTTAACCCTTTGGAAACTTCTCTTAGGGCATAAGAGGAAGTGTGGGCTTCTTGGTAGGGATCCTTCACAAGGATTTGGCAACTATCCGGTGGGTCTGACCTCACCGAAATTGGTGAACTCCCCCTATGTCTTCTATAGACTTTTAGGGCATCAGTGCTATATTAAACATGCAACGTTTGATTTATCATGATTTATGATCATGCATTTGAACCCCTTCATGTGTAGAAAATTTCATACTCTATGTAGTAGAGGTAAACATTGTAGGTGCATGGGCATTATGACATTAGGGACATCTAGTGTTGTGAGATACAAGTAGAAAACTTCTAAACTTGTACAATCAAGATGAAATAGTTAGATTCCATGTTTGAGACAAGAGGACAACTTGTAAATGTTTTACTCTTTCATTACGCAAGATAATGGTAATATTGTATATGAAACATTGACACTTGAGATACTATACCCCGACCTAAAGGTCGATGATGCTATTCCGTGTTTTAGACACGATGATTGCTATTCCGTGTTTTAGACATGATGATCGAGACTTGCTTGCTTGCCGTTTGTGCTCATTCGCACATGCTTGGTAGGGTCGCTCCCTCCAAGCCGGCACTCCTGAGTTGGCCATTTGCGACATCATGATCGCCGTGCGGGATTGGGTGCCGATTGGGACGCCGTTGGAATGGCATAGCTCCTTGGGGGGTGCCACCACGGGACCATGAGGCGTGGCTCAAGCTTAGACTCAAAGAAAGTCTTCAAGAGAAAAGGACTAAGTTAACTAAACTTGACATTGAAATATCACATAGATGATACATTCATGGTAGTTGGGCATACATGATAGCAAATTTGACATTGGGCACCACATAAATAATACTACTCATTGTAGTTGGATATTATGATAACATGATAGATTCATATCATCATTACTTTGTACGTGAGCATAGAGGCATGATAGTAGTAGAGTACTTTACTTTACTTCAGTTGTTTATTACCTGCATTTTATTTCAGCAGTTATACTATCTTATGCCTCAGTTGACCTAGTGGTGTATTTCGCTTCTCTCGGCGGCTTACCCACTGGGAACTATTGTTTAATAGTTCTCACCCCATTTGGGTTGTTGTTTTCCAGAGCCATCCGCAGCGGGAGGGGCTCGGGACCGTGGCAAGGGGTTATCGCATAGCTAGCTTGTCACGCCCCGGCGTCGGAACTGCGACCCGGGCTCGCCAACAGATCCGACGCCTATACGGTGAACCCCGTATAGACGAAGCGTCTAACCTGTAAAAGATAGATACTATACTAAACAGATATCAGAGCTAGAAGTAAACTGCTATAAATAAAATAAATACAACTCCAAGTCCTCACCACAAGTACAAAAGTCGCTCAACTCTGATATAAAAGTACAACTCTATACCTCACTACAAGGTCTCTCAAGCAAGTAACTCTCCAAAATATAAAAAGGGGGTACATCTACTCTCTGGATGACGACTGGTAGGGATCTAGCTCGCGACTCCCTTACCTCTGAAGAAGCAACAATAGGAGCAGCAGGAACAGGAGTAGAAGTCCCTGGGGAAAAAGACACCACGACGGGTGTGAGAACTACATCCCACAGTAGTCCTCAGTGGGTGCCGTCAACAAGCCCAACGGTCTGCCCACTAAGTCTACTAGAGGCATAAGGTAATAAATGAAATACTGAAGGAAAGAGCTGGAAATGAATAACTCTACAGCTACTATGCCCCTATCTAGATGCTCAAAAAGTGGAACAGATGATAACATGGTGCATCTACTAACATATCAGTATAGTCAACCAATCTGAACTGACTGCCTCCTCGGGTCCAGTCAAATATGCGCCTACCTACTGCCGCACATCCTCAACAGGACAGGTCTACCGTAGGTATGTCCGTAGCTGCCAGAACTGGCTCAGCCAGAGGGACAGCGTCGACAAGTCACGATAGAAGAACTCAATCTCACGCCGGTTACAACAACCCGGTCTAAAGCTCAATCTCAACGCCGGTTACAACAACCTGGTCTAAAGCTCGATCTCAAAGCCGGTTACAACAACCCGGTCTCGCCTACTCCGGAGTGGCACTCGAGGGGAGCGACCCGCTCGAGTCAAAAGTAACCCATGTCCAACAGCTCTGTCAAGTATCTCAGCTAATGAGGCAAAAGTCGACACAATGCTCAAAGTGGAGACTCACTCAATCCGCAATGCAAAAACCCAGCCCCAACTGATGTATAACACTAATCGGTCAAACCGCCCAAAGTTCGCGGTTACCGAAAAATTAACCCGAGTCGATAATCTGGTGCAATCCCACCTGACTCAACAATATAGCTATACAATCCCCCATCCCTGCTCTCTAACCCGAGCAACAAGGAACACTCGACAGTCGGGACCGCTGTCAACCCAACGGCTCCCTAAAACAGGCATCACTGACAGGATAACTCTGCAACAGAAACAATAAAGGGTCCGGGAACCCCGAAAGACTAGAACCTACAACCCTAATCAAACAAGAACAGGCCCTAGGCATAGCCTCTCGTTGTTCTCGTCCCAAAGGAAAAAGGCAGACCTTGGAACCCAGACCACTCGAACCATCTCGGGTGGTTAAATTTATCGGAAAAGGGTGATATTTCTGATTGAAAGCCATTTGATATGAAAGAAATCCATATTTAATGATTTTTAGTTCTTTTTAGGAAAACAATTGGAAACAAGCTTTATATCCAAGCCTTGTAGAGCTAATGCCTTTGTCCAATCAAACAAGAACAGACTCGGCGACTCCACGATGCTCGGAAGAAAATATTGGTTGACTAAAATCATATGTGTGTCCAAAAACAGTTCTGGGTTCAAGGTCCTGCTATCACTGGTACAAAGCTGCCACTGACACAGTGGCGATAATAAAACAAGAAACCAATACATCTCGAGACCGTCGTCTACCAAACGGCTCCCGCCACAGATGAACGATCAACTGTATCTACCAGACTCCACTCTGCTCCCAAGCACGAGTGCAAGAATGCATCCCACACTAAAAGAAACCCGACCACTCGGCCCACTACCCGGGCGAGTAAAACACTATGTTTAGGAAAGAAAAGAAGTGTGGATGTCTAAAGCAGAATAAACCTAGCCTAAGTTGAAGTTTTCTACAGTCTGGCTGAACATGCTGCATATGACAGGGTGCTAGGTCATATTCCAAGATAATAATAATAATTTTACAGAGTAGGAATAATAGATCGCATGATCATCATATAACTCTAGAATCAACAGCTATCACATTCTAGCATGCTACACAGGAATATCACCATCATGCATGGTCCTACTATAGCAGATTTAATGCACATTCCATCATTTTTGGAGACAGGGCCACCCACCTGAAGGTGCACAACTGTCCGGGGTCGTACAGCTCAGAAAGCCCAGAAACAGATATACGAGCACAATCACCAAGCCAACAGTACCAAAGTAGTGTTCAAAGCTGTTGGGTTATATGTATAATTGGATCTAAATTGGGGAAAAAATACCTAGAGGGGGGTGAATAGGTGTAAACAATAAACACTCAAAAATCTTTGCGATATAAAACCCAATGCGGAAAAATAAATAACACACAGAGATTTTTACGTGGAAAACTCCAAACCGGAGTAAAAAACCACGGGACCGATAACACGGTGAAATCCACTAGAATTAAACACGTACAAGGTGATATACCGTACTCACAGACGACTCAACCTTTTCCATACGCTCCTAGTTGATCTTCTCCGCTCGCTCCACGACGCTTCTCGAATCCACGATTTGCGTCCAACGCCGAATCCACGGCGTCCAACGTCGAGTCCACGACGTCCGACCGAATCCACGGTCTTCGCCCAGTAGTACGCTTCGAATCCACGAACGTACCTCGCTCCGAATCCACGAGAGCGGTAGCACCTTGAATCCACAAGGCCACGCGAGTCCACGCGCCGATTTTGGGGTAAATCGTTGTTTATTGGATGGTGATGATCCGCCGAATACTTGGATTAGAAATAGATCAGAAATACCATCTAAGTATTCATTGATTTGATTCTACTCAAAATGTGAGTATGAAAACCTAGAATCAAATCAATCAATATAGATGAAGAAACATAAGATAGAATCTATGATTTCCTTTCTTCTCTATATGTGGATCTTAGGCCGTATAAAAGATGACGGCTTCTTTTTCGATTATGTGGGTTAGCCCTAGAAAAAGAATCATAGGGTCTATTTATAGGTTAGAAACCCTTGGAAGAAGATAAGGATCAAAAACTATCCTTTTCTGGAATTTTTACATGACGACGATCCGGATCGGAGATCGGCGATCCGGATTGCAGTAGCGAGAAAAATAGTTTCCAGAAAAACGAAGGTTCGGGATCCGGATCGAAGTGCTTGATCCGGATCGTTCATACAGTTCACCAAACATCAACGTTCGGGATCTGGATTGCAAAGCCTGATCCGGATCGCTCAAATAAAATGGTAAACCCAGTGTTCGGGATCCGGATCAAGGAAGGCTACGATCCGCATTGAACTGGTGTATGAACGAACAACCTTCGGAATCCGGATTGCAAGGTCTGATCCGGATCCTGAACATGTCCCATGTCCAGTTTTTGATATTTATGCAATTACAAGTTCATCCAAGTGTTTCTACACTATAAGAAGTATTCGGATCACCAAAGATATTAAGTTAAACATACCTGATCCTTTTGAATTCTTCTTTCTTGAGATTGAGTTATATGATCCAACCTTCTTTACCTTCAATCTTGAAGACTTAACCGAATTCACGAAATACGCCAACTTAAATTCCGTAACAATCTCCCCCTTTGGCGGTTTCGTGACAAAACATAGATCCACTGAAGAAAATTCGAAAAGATATTTTTGTTGCTATCACCATACAACAAAAATTTACAATGGAGATCCAAAATAAAATACATGAGTTAAACTCCTAAAACAGACTCTAGACTTAGACATCTGTACTCTCTGCAAAAGAAATCATTCTTGACAAAAGAGATCGTTAGATACCTCAAGAATTTTATATCATTCAAAAACCACATACAGAGATGAAGTTTATACTCATTTATACTTACCATGACATTTATACATTCAGATATGTAAATTGATCATAGTTAAAACACCAACATATCTTCTATGCAATCAAAATCCAAATGTCATGTTAGTGAACATCAACTTGTTAGTTATATTACATGCCCAAATAGTTAGTCGAATAGTTAGTCGAGGCATGCATTCAAACACAAATGAAAACCGAAAGTTGAAGTTCTACTTACCTTTCAAGTTGAGGTTATACTTACCTCTATAGTTTCATGTTTCTTTCTCACAAACATTGTATCATTGTTTATCTCTCTCTCCCTTCTTTTGTCACAAAAATTAGCCAAAAATTACCAAAATGGAGAGA
The DNA here is from genome assembly GCA_029204045.2 of Tillandsia leiboldiana. Lineage (NCBI taxonomy): Eukaryota > Viridiplantae > Streptophyta > Magnoliopsida > Poales > Bromeliaceae > Tillandsia > Tillandsia leiboldiana. The sequence continues at coordinate 23,382,784 of CM055070.1, forward strand.
ATAGTTAACAGTTCAAGTACCAAAGGTGTGAGAACTAAAACGAAAAAACTAAAACGTAAAAACCTGCACAAAAAAAGTTAAAAATCTGCATAAGAAAAAGAAATTAGAAGGATACGGATTATTCAGACTCATCTGAACTTATACAGCCGAGAATTTGGAAGATTTTCTTTAATCGCTTGTTCATTGATGATTGATTCTTGTTGACCTTCTTTATTTCTTCCTTTACCTCAATAAGTTCATTTGATATACGTTCTTGCTCGTTGGAGAGCCTTTGCTGTTCTTTATAGATTGAGGTAACTGATGCATCATCATCAGAAGTTGATGGAGGTGCTCGTTGTGCTGCATGTGCTGGTTGGACTGGAGGAGTTGCTGCTGGTGCAGAGGTTGTCGCTTGTTGTTGTTGTGCTCGTTGTCGGTGAGGAGGTAATATGGGCTCGTCTTGCTTTGTCGAGAGAGACTTTACAATTGTTGTTTCATTGATCGTTCCTAAACTGTGCATGTAGGAACTCGCATTTGTGTCAGCTTTAAATTTGCGAAGAATGCGCATGATGATCATTGGATAAGGTAGTCTCTCTGAAGGGTGAGCATGTTCCACAGAGCGAGCCATCCTCGCCCAGATGATGTAAGGAATGTTTAAGTTTGCTCCCATTGCTGCTGTGGGGTTTCCAAGAAGATAAAGGAATAACATCCTATCCCACCGAAGAACCTTCGTGTTCATATTTGGAAGGACGTTATAGCAAACAATGAAGTTTAAGTAGCGATACTCAGGTCGTAGCTCTTTTGAAATGACTGAGTTTCCTGCTGACGGAGTATCGGGCAGACAGATTGTGACGCCCCACTTCCCAGGGGGTCACCCATCCTAGAACTACTCTAGCTCTAGCACGCTTAACTCTCATGTTCCTCTTGGATCTTGCTACCATCCAAAATGCTATAGCCGGGTTAGAGATTTAGTCCTATTATATCATTTATATAGAGGACTAATCCAAATTCCGGGGGTGTCACATTCTTCCCCCCTTTAAGCCCTGACGTCCACGTCAGGCTCAAGCACACTCACAAGCACCAGGCGATGTGAGACTCGTCTCGCTAGCCTTAGCCGACCTTATGAGGAGCTGCACTCCACTCACAACGGTCATTAGCCGGGGAGCCTCGCTCTACCCTCTATATAACCCTGGCTCAGCCGAGACTCATCTCACATTTTCGGCTGGTGAATGGCTCTGATACCAACTGTGATGCCCCACTTCCCAGGGGGTCACCCATCCTAGAACTACTCTAGCTCTAGCACGCTTAACTCTCATGTTCCTCTTGGATCTTGCTACCATCCAAAATGCTATAGCCGGGTTAGAGATTTAGTCCTATTATATCATTTATATAGAGGACTAATCCAAATTCCGGGGGTGTCACACAGATGCCATCAACTACCACTCTCCAGGAGTTGGTGTTGAAAATTTGATTCTTCAGATAATGAGCCCTATCAGCTCGGGCCTTCATCCCTAATACCTCTCCAATCAGTTGAGGGGTTACTTTAATCTTAACATTTTTGACCAATGTTTGAAAGTCTCGACGACCGCTCTCCTGATCAACGAGATAGCAAGCATTTTGATAGAACATCCTTACTGAGTGAAGACAATACCCAGTGGTCTCGGGGAAATCGCAAATGGGAGCAAGACCTGTCTGGTCATACAGAGTCCCAAATGGCGGAGATCTGTCCTTCAAGGCTTTGACATTAACATGCCTTTCGCCAATGCATTCCCTGTTTTCAAAGTCCTTTATCCTAACAGAGCTGATAAAGTCTTGTGGAGGTGCTTGGCTATCAACTGGTTGCTCAATGAAAATTCCTCGAGCACTCCCTCTTTTGCGACCAACACTTTTTCTTCTTGTCTTCCCAGAAGTTTCTTCCATTGGAGCTTTGCCCTTTTCAGCAGCAGTAGGCGGAGCCTTCGATGTTTCCGCATGCGCTTTTCCCTTCGAAGCAGTGGGAACAGTTGTTGCTTCAACTTGAAGCTCATCCCAATCGATCGATTGCGTTTCAGATTCTGTATCGGAATCATCTTTAGTTTTCTTCGCTTTCTTAGCCCTCTTGGGCTTGACAGTGTCTCTCGTATGTACCATAGCAGCCAGAAGAAGAATGATCCAGGTGATCACCATTGCTATTGGTTTCTTGTGAAAAGAAATCCTGTGAGCAACACCTCAAGAACACGAAAAAATTATTAATTTTCAAAAATTAGAAAAATTGTACCCAAACAATCATTATCGTGTAGAGAGACTAAGAATCAAATTAGTTTTGCAAAAAGAATTTTAAAAATAGATCAATCGCATGATTTTCGAAAATTCCCATTATATGCCCTAAAACCGAAATTTTTGAAATCGAAGGCCAAAAACCCGTTTATCTTGAGAATACCTAGCATATAATCAAAACTAATCTACCCAGAGTTCTTATTTCAAAAGAAATTTGATCAAAAACCATCCACAAACGAAATAGATATAAGAATTTCATCACGTTTTGAGGAAGAATATGAAAAACTGTGAAAACTGAGATTTTGATCAATAAAACTTACTTGGAATCGAAGAACTTGAGTTTGAAAGCTTCCAAGATGGATGAATTCTAGATAGAGAAGCTCTGGAAACTTTGGAACAAAAGATTGGAGTAAAGGAAATCAAAACCCTTTTATTCTATATAAAACCCTAGCCGCGATCCGGATCAGTTCGTGATTACGATCCGGATCGGCTATCCGCAGAGAAAATCTGCGTTCGGGATCCGGATCGGCAAGTCCAATCCGGATCGGCTCCAACTTTTTCTTTAGAAAATTTCAGAGAAATTCTAGAAAAACCAGAAAAAGATTGTAAGCACTTTTGTGTATCAACTTTAAATGAAAATCATCGTTTCATACAACAAGAAATAGATTATACCGAATCTATCAATAACATCCAACAAATGAAACGAAAATTTATAAAAATTAAATCCCTTAAAGTTGAACAACTTCAATTACATCTAACTTGATCTTATGAGTAATGCCTTTATCAAATCATCAATTCGGTAAAGAAAATGAAATACAAAGATCAATAGATGTCTAACATCCCAGATAAATTAGATAATATATCTAGTCAATTTATTGAAGAGAGTGGCTCTTTGAGCATCTTTCATTAAAATTCCCACCTTATACCAACCTTCAAATTTTGACAGAGTCAAAGTATTTCAACATGCATTTTATTTAATCAAACTTGAAAAACCTTGCTTGGTATACATGTGGTAGCTGTACATAGTACTCGGACGACCGAGGTGGTAGCTCTTTCCTCCATGTGGTGGTAGTTTTCACACTCCTCATTGGGATGTAACTCTTTCCACATCTTTTGAGCATAATACTTTTTCTTTGACTCCCCCTCAATTGGCTATCAATTATTTAAGATATAAAGTATTCAGCCAAATATTGATCTCGATTTCATACTCGACTAAACAGTCAAATAAGATAAAAACTATACCAAGAGATCATCGAGAGAGAAATTGACTTTGATCAAAACAAAGATGAGTTAATTGACATAAATGATCATTGCATCAAATGAAATATTATGACATCTAAAGCATAATAGATTTCTAAATATATAAAAGGATGCAGTTAAAGTCAATCAAAACTAATGCTCAATTAATGTTCTATGTCTAAGCATAGATAATGAACAAAAACACAAAAACAAAACCTAACCTAAACAAAAGTTTCAAAAAGAGGTTATTTCAAGGAAAGCATTCCAATTGCTTTACGCAAATGAATAAAACGTTTTTGATCCAAAGGTTTTGTTAACAAGTCAGCTAATTGATCTTCAGTTGAAATGTAGGAAATTTGAAGAATATTTGATTCAACTAGCTCTCTAAGAAAATGATATCTAAGTTCAATGTGTTTTGTTCTAGAGTGCAACACAGGGTTTTTTGAAATATTTATAGCACTAGTGTTGTCACATAAAACAGTTACCGAAGTTGCTGAAATCCGGAAGTCGCTCAACACGCTTTTCATCCAAATGAGTTGAGTTGAACAACTATCCGCTGAGATGTATTCCGCTTCGGCAGTCGAGAGTGCAATGCAGTTTTGCTTTTTACTATGCCACGCAACAAGACAATGGCCAAGATAAAAACATGCACCACTCTTACTTTTCCGATCATCCACAGATCCTGCCCAATCGGCATCTGAGTATCCAATACTATCTAGACTTGTTCCGATACCAAATTCCGAAATTAATGGTTACTTTGATGTACCGGATGATCCATTTCACCGCTTTCAGGTGAACCTCCTTTGGTGCTGATTGATATCTCGCGCAAATCCCAACACTAAAGGATATATCCGGGCGACTAGCTGTGAGGTAAAGTAGACTTCCAATCATGCTGCGATAAAGTTTCTCGTCTACATTCTCACTAAGAGATTCACTTCCTAATCCCTTATTGCTAGTTCCTATAGGAGTAGGAAAATCTTTAGAATCTTCTAATCCGAATTTCTTTACCAACTCCTTTGCATACTTGGATTGACACAGATGGATGCCTTCACCATTTTGTTTCACTTGCAATCCAAGAAAGTATGTTAGTTCCCCCATCATAGACATCTCAAATTCGCTTTTCATGGTTTCTGCGAATTTAGAAGCATCATTATCCTTTGTTGCTCCAAACACAATGTCATCGACATAGATTTGTGCAACAATGAAGTTATTTTGATAATGCTTCACAAAGAGAGTCCGATCTGCTCCCCCTCGAGTATAGCCCTTCTCCAAAAGGTGCTTTGTCAACCTTTCGTACCACGCTCGCGGTGCTTGTTTTAAACCGTAAAGAGCCTTTTTCAAACAAAAAACATGGTTAGGTAGTTTACAGTCTACAAAACCTTTCGGTTGAGCCACATAAACTTCCTCATTTAAAAACCCATTTAAAAACGCGCTCTTAACGTCCATTTGAAAGAGTTTTATTTTAAAGTGACAAGCAATAGCGAATAAGATACGAATGGACTCGAGTCTAGCTACAGGGGCGAACGTTTCATCAAAGTCTATACCTTCTATTTGAGAGTAGCCTTGAGCAACTAAACGTGCTTTATTCCTGATGATGGTACCATCCTCATTTTTCTTGTTCTTGAAAATCCATTTAGTACCGATCGCATTGTGTTGCTTCGGAGGCGTCGTTAATTCCCAGACTTTGTTGCGTTCAAACTGATGGAGCTCTTCCTGGATTGCTTCAATCCAGTAGTCATCCTGAAGAGCTTCATCGACATTCTTTGGTTCGATCATGGAAACGTAACAGGCGAATCCACAAACCAACTGTCTCCGAGTTTTGACTCCTTCTTGTGGGTCTCCAATGATGTTTGATACAGGATGATCCTTCGAGATGCGTAACGTTTGTTGTAATGGAGTACTCGGAGGTGCATGAGATGATTCCTGCACATCAGGTAAACTTGAAGAACCATTAGATGCATCATTAATATTGGAAGTATTATCATGAGAAGATGCACTTACAGGAGTATCATCATCAAGAGAGATATCAGGGGTAGATTTATCAGATGCAAAGTGGAAAGCTTCATCTACTTTAACATTTATAGATTCTACGATCGTTTTAGATTCCAAGTTAAATACCCGATATGCTCTACTATTTGTAGAATACCCCAAGAAAATCCCTTCGTCACTTCGAGAGTCAAACTTTTCAAGATTTTCGCGGTCACGTAAAATGTAACACCGACTCCCGAAGATACGAAAATATTTGATGTTGGGTTTTCTACAACACCATAGTTCATATGGTGTATTTAACGTTCCCGGGCGCAAATAAACTCGATTAATAACATAGATTGCAGTGTTCACAGCTTCAACCCAAAAATGTAGCGGTAAATTCCGGCTGTGAAGCATAACACGTGCCATCACTTGAACAACCCTGTTTTTGCGCTCGACAACACCATTCTGTTGAGGTCTATAGGGTGCTGAGAATTCATGCTTAATGCCGTTGGAAGTGCAAAAATCAATGAATTTAGAATTTATGAATTCTCCACCTCTATCACTTCTAACACGAATGATCTTTTCATTCTTTTCAATCATAATACGAAGGCAAATCTCGTGAAAAGAATCAAAAGTATCAGCTTTCTCTTTTAAAAATGCTACCCAAGAATACCGAGAGAAATCATCAACCAATAAGAAAATATACCATTTACCTCCCAAGGATGGTTGACGTGTCGGCCCCATACGATCCATATGCAATAATTCCAAGGGCCGTTTGGTACCGACGTGATTCAAGTTCTTGTGTGCAGTCCTAGATTGTTTTCCCTTTTGACAACCACCACACACAATGTTTTGATTAAGTAAAAGTTTAGGAACCCCCTTGACCACATCTTTGTTCGAAATTCTAACAAGTTCCTTAAAATTTATGTGTCCTAGCCTTTCATGCCAAAGTGTTTCATTATTCAAAGAGGCTAAGTTACAATTTTCAGAAATTTTATTGGGAACAACATAACAATTGTTTTCAGATCTAACCCCTTTTAAAAAGAAAACATGATCCTTATCAGTTACAATGCATTCAACAGATGAAAAATTAACAAAAAAACCATTGTCACAAAGTTGACTGATACTAATGAGGTTAGTCTTAAGCCCATCAACAAATAACACATTATTCAGAATCGGGCCATCTGGAATAGCTACTGTTCCTTTTCCAACAATTTTGGAAGACTGACCGTCTCCGAAAACCACAAGTCCTCCGGAGATTTTTTCAAAATTTTGAAAGCAGTTTTTGTCACCGGTCATGTGACGGGAACAGCCGCTATCCAGATACCAAGACGAATTATCATATGCATGCAAGGAAATATTTGTAACAAGATAAGGGAAAACTTCACCTTTGCGTACCCAAACCTTTCGAGTTTTGGTGTACGTCGGAAATGATTGTGAGGTTGATACCTTTGGTGAAAGCGTCTTGTTTGATCCGTCGCTTTTCCTTGACGTCGTCGTCTTGTTTGATGAACTACCGAGGCTCTTTTCCTTCAAAGAATTTGCATTTGATTTCCGAGGAATCACCCTTTTGGTAGTCGTTGCAAGAAGTGCTTGAGTTGACCGTTTGGCTCCCATCTTGCAATTTCTCCTTATGTGCCCTGCAAAATTACAACGAAAACATACCTTAGTGCTTGACGATCCCGAGGAGGGTGAAGTAGGCTTGTTGTCGTTGCTTGTCGTTAGTTCCGGTGTCGGAGGAGGAGATACCGACTGGGGCACAAAGACTGTCCCAACCGAACTAAAATTGTCTTCAGTTCGATTGTATCCGAGGCCGAACTTGTTTGATTGACCAAGACCAAGAAGCTTATCCAACTTACTCCTTCGTGATGAAAATCGCTGTAAGTCATCCTTGAGTTGGAGAATGGTCTCTGTCATTTCCAATTTTTCCTGTCGAGCCTCGCTGTTGAGCTTCAAGAAGTAATTCGCTTTGTTCACCATATCTATATAATTCTTCTCGAATTGCTCATTGGACTCTTGAAGGGAAACATTTGCTTTTATCAGATTATCCCTTTCCACTTCAAGATCGGTCGAGAGAGAAGTTACCCTTTTTAGTTCTTCTTCGAGATCCTGCAATCTCCCTCTCAACCCCTTGTTTTGCTTAGCCAGTTTCTTTGAATTCCTCAAAAGTCTGTGATAGGCTAGAGCAAAATCTTCACCTTCCGAATCATCCGATTCATTGTCCGTTGCATTCTTTTCAACAGTGGAGTTGGACAATGACTCGGATGTACTTGCCATTAAGCACATGAAGGGTGAAGATGTGGACGCATGGAACGCTGTTGCGTTGTCTTCTTCATCACTTGACGATGACTCATTTGACTATGAGGTGTCATCCCAAGTGACGGCTTGCATCGCCTTCTTCTTGGACGGATTTTTATTTGGACATTCCGTTGAGATATGGTCGTATCCTCGGCACTTGAAGCATTGGACTTGTCCTTCTGAGCTTTTCTTATCCTTAGAAAAACCCTCTTGCTTTCTTGACTTGTAACATGAAGAACCCTTGCCTTTCTTCCACTTTCCGAAGGATGGAGTTTTGCTTGAATTACCCCTTCGAAAATTTCGGCGAAACTTCCTTGTCAAGAGAGCGAGCTGCTTCTCAAAGTCCTCCATAGATAGGTTCTCGTCATCGCCTGAGGAGGATGAATCCGCGTCTTCTTCTTTTGTTGTTTTCAACGCATAACCTGAAGACTGGGAAGAGGATGCCTTTCCCGAAGAATAGTTTGTGGGAAATGTCATTTCATATGTTTGTAAAGAACCAACTAATTCTTCTACACGGATTTCGTCCGGGTGTTTAATAGTTTCAATGGCTGTAACCTTGGAACGAAATCTTTCAGGAAGAGTTCTTAATATTTTTCTTACAATTTTAAATTCTGGAATCTCCTCTCCCAAGTTAGCACATGAGTTTACGATGTCTTGCAATCGTGTGTAATAGTCTGTGAACGATTCATTTTCTGCCATGAAAATAGAGTCAGACTTGCTCGTAAGCATTTGCAGTTTCTGAATCTTCACAAGGTTAGTTCCCTCATGCGTAACTTGAAGAACATCCCAGATTTCTTTCGCAGTCTCACATGCCGAGACGCGAGAGAACTCTGTTTGTGATAAGGCATTAAATAAAGCATTAATTCCCTTGCCATTGTAAGAAGATATATCAATCTCTTCCTTGGTCCATTTCGACCTAGGTTTGATGGTGCGAACATCACCAATAATTTCAGTTGGATTAGTCCATCCTAATTCAATTGATTGCCACACCCATTCGTCGATGGAAATTAAAAAGGCTTTCATCCGTACTTTCCAGTACGCATAATTTGTTCCATCGAAGAACGGAGGTCTGTTGATGTTTCCACCTTCAACCATTGTTTACAACCCTATTCCCGCTCTGATACCACTTGTTGGGTTATATGTATAATTGGATCTAAATAGGGGAAAAAACACCTAGAGGGGGGTGAATAGGTGTAAACAATAAACACTCAAAAATCTTTGCGATATAAAACCCAATGCGGAAAAATAAATAACACGCAGAGATTTTTACGTGGAAAACTCCAAACCGGAGTAAAAGACCACGGGACCGATAACACGGTGAAATCCACTAGAATTAAACACGTACAAGGTGATATACCGTACTCAATAACGACTCAACCTTTTCCATACGCTCCTAGTTGATCTTCTCCGCTCGCTCCACGACGCTTCTCGAATCCACGATTTGCGTCCAACGCCGAATCCACGGCGTCCAACGTCGAGTCCACGACGTCCGACCGAATCCACGGTCTTCACCCAGTAGTACGCTTCGAATCCACGAACGTACCTCGCTCCGAATCCACGAGAGCGGTAGCAACTTGAATCCACAAGGCAACGCGAGTCCACGCGCCGATTTTGGGGTAAATCGTTGTTTTTTGGGTGGTGATGATCCGCCGAATACTTAGATAGAAATAGATCAGAAATACCATCTAAGTATTCATTAATTTGATTCTACTCAAAATGTGAGTATGAAAACCTAGAATCAAATCAATCAATATAGATGAAGAAACATAAGATAGAATCTATGATTTCCTTTCTTCTCTATATGTTGATCTTAGGCCGTATAAAAGATGACGGCTTCTTTTTCGATTATGTGGATTAGCCCTAGAAAAAGAATCATAGGGTCTATTTATTATAGGTTAGAAACCCTTGGAAGAAGATAAGGATCAAAAACTATCCTTTTCTGGAATTTTTACATGACGACGATCCGGATCGGAGATCGGCAATCCGGATTGCAGTAGCGAGAAAAATAGTTTCCAGAAAAACGAAGGTTCGGGATCCGGATCGAAGTGCTTGATCCGGATCGTTCATACAGTTCACCAAACATCAACGTTCGGGATCCGGATTGCAAAGCCTGATCCGGATCGCTCAAATAAAATGGTAAACCCAGTGTTCGGGATCCGGATCAAGGAAGGCTACGATCCGGATTGAACTGGTGTATGAACGAACAACCTTCGGGATCCGAATTGCAAGGTCTGATCCGGATCCTGAACATGTCCCATGTCCAGTTTTTGATATTTATGCAATTACAAGTTCATCCAAGTGTTTCTACACTATAAGAAGTATTCAGATCACCAAAGATATTAAGTTAAACATACCTGATCCTTTTGAATTCTTCTTTCTTGAGATTGAGTTATATGATCCAACCTTCTTTACCTTCAATCTTCAAGACTTAACTGAATTCACGAAATACGCCAACTTAAATTCCATAACAAAAGCATCCTGGGCACATAATAGATCCAAGAATTACACTTAATTCCTCAAAATTTCCCATATTAAAAATATGTGAGGAACAGTCCTCTTTCTGCGAAATTTTCACCTGTAAAACAGACTCCAAAAATTCCAGTAAAAATATGACGGCGATCCTCGCGAAGTGTAGATCTCGATGGAGCCTTGAAAAGTCGAATTCCGATGTCCAGATGTGGAGATAAAAATCTGCGAAGGCCTTGCTGTCCAGAAACCTCACCAGCACAAAAGGGGCTCAGTAAAGCCTCGAAAACCGTGCAAAAAACCCAAATCTAGATGAAACACTCAACAGGAAAGTCGAAGATATACCTCTCATGAATATAACGCCGCAAAAATTGTCCAAAAATACAGTCGGGATAGCTCTGTAGACCTCTAAGACTGAAGTGCGACGGAAACGGGCCTCCAACAGAAAATCGTCGCACAGCGCTCCGATGCCGAAGTTGTCGACGCCGCGGCTTCCAAAAAATCCGAGCCTCTGCCAGAAGATGCGCAACACGAAGATCTACAACTTTCCTAAAGGGGCCATGGGCAGGGGAGCTCAGGAAAGGGGGCAAAACTCCCCCACAGGACAGCTATTTATAGGCCCAGCCCGAAAATCTGCACTTTTGACTTTTGGCCCAAAGTTTCGGGCGCCCGGTACTTCCGGGCTGCTACAGTAACGGGCCCGGCCCGTTACTGTTCACGCCCGGAAAAACCCCAGGCCGCCACGTGTACACCCAAACAGCAAACAGCTGTTTGGGCCAACAGCCATGCGCCACGTGGCCGAATCCCGCGACGACACGTGGCGCCCACGCCGGGAGCCTCGGGTCAACGCGCCCACGCCGCGCCCCACGTGCGCCCACGCGCGCCTGTCGGGCACGCGGCCCGAGGTACCAGCTCCCCACCCGTGGACCGCGCGCACAACGCCCAACCAACCACCAAGTGACACGTGGCCAGCCCTCGGTCCACCGTACACCCCGCCAAACACGTGGACCGCGCCCACTGCGCCCGCCAACCGTGAGGCGCCATGTGGCGAGCGCCCGGGTGCACGCCTCCGCGGTGGACCGCGCGCCTCCGCCGCCGCCAACCGCCACGCTCCGCCGCCCGCCGCCGCCGCCGGCGCCTCTCCGGCCGCCGGAACAGTACCAAAATCTCGAAATGTGTGTTTTCGCATCCGGACTCTGAAAAATATAAGTAAATAGTCCATCTTGACTGTTTTCGCGCGCTGAATCCAAATCCGAAGTCCGATTGGCCAAATTCCACTTCTAAAATTTCCCGAAAATTCACAGGAAAGTAAACTTGATCCATTTTTCGTACCGGGTACATTTCTTGATTCCAAAACGCGCGCAGAAACCTCAATCACCCACAATGGGCCTCCAGCAAGCAATCATGCTCCCATTTACACCAGGAATCCAAATTCCGGGGCCTGACACCCGCACAAACACTCCCAGAAGCTACTATTCCATCCATAACTCTTAAGTAGGGATTCGGGTCCTCACATCCTCCCCCACTAAAAGAAAGTTTCGCCCTCGAAACTAACACGGCTCAAAAGGGATTCTCCAAGCCAAAGGTAAGCACCCACCAACACCATCTCCAACTCCCCGTCGCTACTCACACATCATAAAGCAAATCCAACAGCTCGATAAACCTCGGGAACTCCAAGAAAACCAAGGAACAAGAAAGAACCGCCAACTTTACTCGTCCCAACTACACGAATTACGGCAACGCAACCAACCAGAAAGGTAAGGGCCCCACCAGCAGGAAAGTCATCAACCCCCAACTCTCAATTTAGAAAACAACTGAAACTAGCGAAAAGTTCGAAAATTTCAAAAACCAGTACCCTCGCCCCAATCAAACAAGAAAAGGTTCGGGTACCGTCTCCATCTCTGGAGTGGCCTTTCGAATCTTTCGTCCTGTTCGCAAATTTCAGCATAAGGGCGAGAAAATGGGAGAGAAGTGTTGACGTCGTTCCTGCTGTGGCAACAAAAACGGAAGCTACGATCTATCCGTGCCCCTAAAAAGAAACACAACCCTAACCGTGACCCCTAGATACACAATCTCTAGTCCTAGGCGTCACCTACGCTCAACGGGTAGCACCAAACCCAACACTGCTGAAGCCACTGCTGCAGAAAGGATGCTTCGGTGACCTGTGGAAATGATCTCCTGTTGTCCAACTCGCGGGAAGGTCACAGTTCTCAACCCACAATCAATTGTTGCACGATACCGCACCAGCTGGTCCATCCCGTGTGCTCAATCTAAGTCGTGGAGCTGTAACAGAACCGGCACACCTACCGGTGCACTTCCCAAGGTCTCAGCTGTCCTGATCATGCCCCAACATTCACCTCTGCTCGTAGGATACGGGGAAGAATCCGATCGCCCATGCGTGTAACAAAATTCCTATCCTTTATCCATGCAGAGATGCAAATGCCCTGATATCATGCAAAAGGATGCCATGGTACGAAAAAGCTCACTCAACTGACTGAAAATAAAACCATACCTATGGCGATAGGATCTGCTGCTAGGGTGCCCTCCACCAGAGCTGCGTATACCCGTCCACAGGGTGCTGAAGACCGTCGTCCCGTCTGTCCCGACGTCGTACCCCACTCTGTCTGACGGTACATCGGAGGGGCCTCCGCTTCCTGAACAGGCAAGGGGGGGTGCTACAGTAAGGGGTAGCACTGACAGAATGGCTCGGGGACAAGCCGCTCGAAAATGTCCCAACTCTCCACATAAGAAACACCGTCCCTGTCTCTGGTCACACTGCGACGGTGGATGAGGGCCGCCACAGATGACACACCGCTTCTATCGCTGCTGCTGATACTGCTGCTGCCGGGGGTACTGCTGCTGAAACGGCTGTCGCTGCTGATACTGCGGCTGCTGCAGGGGCCCACCAGATCTCTGGCGCCTCTGAAACCCACGACCCTCAGGGTGAGGTCGGGGAGACCTCGGAGGTGCCTGCCGACTCGTCTGTCCCTCATCTACCGGTGCTGGGCGCTTCGCCTTTGGAATCACTACGGGGGCTGGAGCCACCTCATCCATCACCGCCTCTTCGCACTCAACGTAAAGTGCCTGCTCCATAGACGCATCCAACGTCTGCAATCTACGCGAACGGACGAACTGATAAAGCTCACGGCGCAAACCCCGCTCAAACATATAAATCCGATGCGCCTCGTCCCTGGCCGCGTGCGGTACACAGGCCAACAACTGGTTGAAGTCTGCGATATACTCATGCACGGGACGATCTCCCTGACGGAGATTCTTCAGCTGCTCCTCTAACCTCTGCCTGACGCTCTCCGGGGAAAAAGCTCCAAGAAATAGACTGCAGAACTCCGCCCAAGAGAGAAGCTGCGTCCCAGGCGGACCAGCAGGTCTCACATGCCGCCACCAAGCCTCAGCGTTGCTCTCCAAGAAGTGTGTAGCCAAGAGGACTTGAAATCGCTCATCAATGAACAGACTCTCAAAATGATGCTCCATGGCCGTGATCCAAGACTCGGCCTCCCACGGCTCTGCACTCAATCTAGAAAAACGGGGTGGATTAAACTGGCGGAACCTCATCAACAAGTCAACCACCTCACGCTGCTCTGCAGGGGTCAACTGTCCTGCCATCCCGGACGGCCGACCACTGGTAACCGGTGTCGTAGGGGCTGCCTGTGCTGCTGGTACAACTGGGGGTGCCACAACTGGCGAAGAAGGTGCGGGGAAACTCTCAGGGGGTGTTACAACTGACTGCGCCCTCCGCTCCATCATACGGATCATCCGGTGCACGGCCTCCCCTTGGTGCCGTGAAATTTCTGTCAAATGGGCCATCTGAGCCCGAAGCACCTGCACCTCACTTTGCTGACCCTGTGCTGACTCCTCCTGCTCAGGCTCAAGGGAGGAGGAAGGCTGAGAACGTGTCTGCATCCTACGTCGGGGAGGCATCGTGCTCACCTGCAATCCACATGCAAACATCAGGACAGCACCAAACAACACTCGACCCAATCTAGCGAAAGTCTAAGACATGTCATCCATCCCACAGCATTATGTTGTTTGCAGCCAACATAATCACTTAGGAGAATAAACATGCCAATCACTCATCCCATCCCTTGGGAGAGGTATAAAACTAAATCAGGACTCTCGCTAACAGTCACGACTCTTACGTAGTCATCCTACCGTCCAGCCACAAGCCTAGGGTTTCTAAGTCCTCAATGACCTACAACCTAGGCTCTGATACCACTCTAATCTGTCACGCCCCGGCGTCGGAACTGCGACCCGGGCTCGCCAACAGATCCGCCGCCTATACGGTGAACCCCGTATAGACGAAGCGTCTAACCTGCAAAAGATAGATACTATACTAAACAGATATCAGAGCTGGAAGTAAAGTGCTATAAATAAAATAAATACAACTCCAAGTCCTCACCACAAGTACAAAAGTCGCTCAACTCTGATATAAAAGTACAACTCTATACCTTACTACAAGGTCTCTCAAACAAGTAACTCTCCAAAATATAAAAAGGGGGTACATCTACTCTCTGGATGACGACTGGTAGGGATCTAGCTCGCGACTCCCTTACCTCGGTCTGAAGAAGCAACAATAGGAGCAGCAGGAACAGGAGTAAGTCCCTAGGGAAAAAGACACCACGACGGGTGTGAGAACTACATCCCACAGTAGTCCTCAGTGAGTGCCGTCAACAAGCCCAACGGTCTGCCCACTAAGTCTACTAGAGGCATAAGGTAATAAATGAAATACTGAAGGAAAGAGCTGGAAATGAATAACTCTACAGCTACTATGCCCCTATCTAGATGCTCAAAAAGTGGAACAGATGATAACATGGTGCATCTACTAACATATCAGTATAGTCACCCAATCTGAACTGACTGCCTCCTCGGGTCCAGTCAAATATGCGCCTACCTACTGCCGCACATCCTCAACAGGAAAGGTCTACCGTAGGTATGTCCGTAGCTGCCAGAACTGGCTCAGCCAGAGGGACAGCGTCGACAAGTCACGATAGAAGAACTCAATCTCACGCCGGTTACAACAACCCGGTCTAAAGCTCAATCTCAACGCCGGTTACAACAACCCGGTCTAAAGCTCGATCTCAAAGCCGGTTACAACAACCCGGTCTCGCCTACTCCGGAGTGGCACTCCAGGGGAGCGACCCGCTCGAGTCAAAAGTGACCCATGTCCAACAGCTCTGTCAAGTATCTTAGCCAATGAGGCAAAAGTCGACACAATGCTCAAAGTGGAATCTCATTCAATCCACAATGCAAAAACCCAGCCCCAACTGATGTATAACACTAATCGGTCAAACCGCCCACAGTTCGCGGTTACCGAAAAATTAACTCGAGTCGATAATCTGGTGCAATCCCACCCGACTCAACAATATAGCTATACTATCCCCCATCCCTGCTCTCTAACCCGAGCAACAAGGAACACTCGACAGTCGGGACCGCTGTCAACCCAACGGCTCCCTAAAACAGGCAACACTGACAGGATAACTCCGCAACAGAAACAATAAAGGGTCCGGGAACCCCGAAAGACTAGAACCTACAACCCTAATCAAACAAGAACAGGCCCTAGGCATAGCCTCTCGTTGTTCTCATCCCAAAGGAAAAAGGCAGACCTTGGAACCCAGACCACTCGAACCATCTCGGGTGGTTAAATTTATCGGAAAAAGGTGATATTTCTTATTGAAAGCCATTTGATATGAAAGAAATCCATATTTAATGATTTTTAGTTCTTTTTAGGAAAACAATTGGAAACAAGCTTTATATCCAAGCCTCGTAGAGCTAATGCCTTTGTCCAATCAAACAAGAACAGACTCGGCGACTCCACGATGCTCGGAAGAAAACATTGGTTGACTAAAATCATATGTGTGTCCAAAAATAGTTCTGGGTTCAAGGTCCTGCTATCACTGGTACAAAGCTGCCACTGACACAGTGGCGACAATAAAACAAGAAACCAATACATCTCGGGACCGCCGTCTACCAAACGGCTCCCGCCACAGATGAACGATCGACTGTATCTACCAGACTCCACTCTGCTCCCAAGCACGAGTGCAAGAATGCATCCCACACTAAAAGAAACCCGACCACTCGGCCCACTACCCGGGCGAGTAAAACACTATGTTCACGAAAGAAAAGAAGTGTGGATGTCTAAAGCAGAATAAACCTAGCCCAAGTTGAAGTTTTCTGCAGTCTGGCTGAACATGCTGCATATGACAGGGTGCTAGGTCAAATTCCAAGATAATAATAAGAATTTTACAGAGTAGGAATAAAAGATCGCATGATCATCATATAACTCTAGAATCAACAGCTATCACATTCTAGCATGCTACACAGGAATATCACCATCATGCATGGTCCTACTATAGCAGATTTACTGCACATTCCATCATTTTTGGAGACAGGGCCACCCACCTGAAGGTGCACAACTGTCCGGGGTCGTACAGCTAAGAAAGCCCAGAAACAGATATACGAGCACAATCACCAAGCCAACAGTACCAAAGTAGTGTTCAAAGCTATTGGGTTATATGTATAATTGGATCTAAATAGGGGAAAAAACACCTAGAGGGGGGTGAATAGGTGTAAACAATAAACACTCAAAAATCTTTGCGATATAAAACCCAATGCGGAAAAATAAATAACACGCAGAGATTTTTACCTGGAAAACTCCAAACCGGAGTAAAAAACCACGGGACCGATAACACGGTGAAATCCACTAGAATTAAACACGTACAAGGTGATATACCGTACTCACAGACGACTCAACCTTTTCCATACGCTCCTAGTTGATCTTCTCCGCTCGCTCCACGACGCTTCTCGAATCCACGATATGCGTCCAACGCCGAATCCACGGCGTCCAACGTCGAGTCCACGACGTCCGACCGAATCCACGGTCTTCACCCAGTAGTACGCTTCGAATCCACGAACGTACCTCGCTCCGAATCCACGAGAGCGGTAGCACCTTGAATCCACAAGGCCACGCGAGTCCACGCGCTGATTTTGGGGTACATCGTTCTTTTTTGGGTGGTGATGATCCGCCGAATACTTAGATTAGAAATAGATCGGAAATACCATCTAAGTATTCATTGATTTGATTCTACTCAAAATGTGAGTATGAAAACCTAGAATCAAATCAATCAATATAGATGAAGAAACATAAGATAGAATCTATGATTTCCTTTCTTCTATATATGTGGATCTTAGGCCGTATAAAAGATGACAGCTTCTTTTTCGATTATGTGGGTTAGCCCTAGAAAAAGAATCATAGGGTCTATTTATAGGTTAGAAACCCTTGGAAGAAGATAAGGATCAAAAACTATCCTTTTCTGGAATTTTTACATGACGACGATCCGGATCGGAGATCGGCGATCCGGATTTCTGTAGCGAGAAAAACAGTTTCCAGAAAAACGAAGGTTCGGGATCCGGATCGAAGTGCTTGCTGTCAAGAAACCTCACCAGCACAAAAGGGGCTCAGTAAAGCCTCGAAAACCGTGCCAAAAACCCAAATCTAGATGAAACACTCAACACGAAAGTCGAAGATATACCTCTCGTGAATCCAACGCCGTAAAAATCGTCCAAAAATACAGTCGGGATAGCTCTGTAGACCTCTAAGACTGATGTGCGATGGAAACGGGCCTCCAACAGAAAATCGTCGCACAGCGCTCCGATGCCGAAGTCGTCGACGCCGCGGCTTCCAAAAAATCCGGGCCTCTGCCAGAAGATGCGCAACACGAAGATCTACAACTTTCTTAAAGGGGCCATGGGCAGGGGAGCTCAGGAAAGGGGGCAAAACTCCCCCACAAGACAGCTATTTATAGGCCCAGCCCGAAAATCCGCACTTTGGACTTTTGGCCCAAAGTTTCGGGCGCCCGGTACTTCCGGGCTGCTACAGTAACGGGCCCGGCCCGTTACTGTTCACGCCCGGAAAAACCCCAGGCCGCCACGTGTACACCCAAACAGCAAACAGCTGTTTGGGCCAACAGCCATGCGCCACGTGGCCGAATCCCGTGACGACACGTGGCGCCCACGCCGGGAGCCTCAGGTCAACGCGCCCACGCCGCGCCCCACGTGCGCCCACGCGCGCCTGTCGGGCACGCGGCCCGAGATACCAGGTCCCCACCCGTGGACCGCGCGCACAACGCCCAACTAACCACCAAGCGACACGTGGCCAGCCCTCGATCCACCGTACACCCCGCCAAACCCGTGGACCGCGCCCACTGCGCCCGCCAACCGGGAGGCGCCACGTGGCGAGCGCCCGGGTGCACGCCTCCGCGGTGGACCGCACGCCTCCGCCGCCGCCAACCGCCGCGCTCCGCCGCTGCCGCCGGCGCCTCTCCGGCCGCCGGAACAGTACCAAAACCTCGAAATGCGTGTTTTTGCATTCGGACTCCGAAAAATATAAGTAAATAGTCCATCTTGACCGTTTTCGCACGCTGAATCCAAATCCGAAGTCCGATTGGCCAAATTCCACTTCTAAAATTTCCCGAAAATTCACGGAAAAGTAAACTTGATCTATTTTTCGTACCGGGTCCATTTCTTGATTCCAAAACACGCGCAGAAACCTCAATCACCCACAATGGGCCTCCAGCAAGCAATCATGCTCCCATTTACACCAGGAATCCAAATTCCGGGGCCTGACACCCGCACAAACACTCCCAAAAGCTACTATTCCATCCATAACTCTTACGTGGGGATTCGGGTCCTCACATAGCTAATCCCCGTCGCACCACTCGAGGTGGTTCAGGGCACCTTTTCTTTTGTTTCTGTTGGAGAGGGTGTTGGTGTATTTTGGCATAGGAACCACTTGTGTATTTTGATAGGTTGTATTTGAGAGGACCACATTTGTATAATGGATTTTAACTTCTTGTATGATAATTGTTATCTACTTTCATCTTTTATGTATAGTATAGTTGTGTTGTGCTCTGATTACTAGTAGGATGTGTTTATTGCTTCCTTTCCGCTTTGTTGTTGTAGACGCCTTGTGTGTACCGGGGGGTACCTTGTGCACACGGCGGGTCTGTGCACGTGCCGGGTAGGCTTCCGCTGGGGCCTGGGGCGTGACAGTGCTAGGTCAAGTTCCAAGATAACACTAATTTAACAGATGGTAGGAAGTAAAAGATCACAAGATCGACAGATAAGTACCAGGAATATCAATTCCTACATTCTAGCATGCTACACAATAAACTCACAAACATGCATGATCCTACATCAGTAGAATTACTGTACAGCCCATAGGTGTTGAAGACGAGGCCACCCACCTGAAGAAGCTAACAGTCCAAAGTTCAACAGCTGAAAATACCCCGAAATCAAAGTCTCCAGATCCAACGGGTCCAGCAACACTTGCAAACACCCCTGGGTACAACAATAAGGTCCAACGTTACACTTAATCCAAAATATTCCAAGTATACACAATCTGCAAAAATAGCCTCAAAGATGTGAAATTTCCACATGCAGAACGGACTCAGAAAAATCCAAAAAAAATACTACTGCGACCCTCGCATCGAGACCTTCGAAACGGGTACCTGCACGTCCAATTCCGAGCCCCGTAGGCCGAGTTACAAATTCCACAACACAGGGTATACACAACCTCACAACAACATATCTGTAATTCCATGCACAGATAAAGGGAGAAAATATACCTTCGGGCAAGCCTCAGAAAAATCACCAAAAAAATACGGTGATAATCCTCGCGTCGCGTAGATGAAAAAAGTGCAAAGGCTCGTCTCAATCCGATGTCCAGGTGCGGAGATATCGCCAAAAAACCACGTAGCTGTCCAAGTCTCCATCACATAAATAGTGTCACAGTAAACTCGAAAAAACACCTCAAAAACAGAGAAACGAGGGGAAGCAGGAGATACCAAGATTGTAGCTCTGTCCGTCGCCGATCCAACGGCACAAGAATCGCCTGAAAAGGTGGTCAGGGTAGGCCGGGGGAGCTCTCGCACCGAAACACGACGAAAGGGAATACCGCCGAAGTCGCGTCGCGGCGCGCCGAAGAAAATGGAACCTCGAAAAGTATGCCACGTAAAATCCCCAAAATCCTCCCGAAGGTGCAGCACAAGTCGGGGAGCAACTTCACTGAAGAGTCCGAGGTGAAACGAGGCTCGAAAACGTGGAAAAATCCATGAAGAAGGCGGCACGGACCTTTAAATAGCCCCAAAAAACATTTCAATTAATACCGGTTGAGTCCCCGGTTCCGGGCACCCGGAAGATTCGGGCTCCTACAGCGTTGGGCCCGGCCCAACACTGTGCGCGCCCGAATCTCCCATAGGCCTCCACGTCGCTCGCCAAACAGCGCACAGCGGCACTGTCCAGCCACCGGACGACACGTGGCCGCCACCGACACCGACGCGTGGCGCTCCCGAGCGCGGGAAACCCGATCAACGCGCCCTGCGCCGCCGCCTGCGCCCCCTGCCAGGCACGCGCCCCGAGGCCACCCCAGCCTGCTCTGTGGACCGAGCGCACAACACCGCACCGACCACACGCTGCCACGTGTCATCCTCCGGTCCACCGTACACCGCGCTTTTCCCGTGGACCGCGCCTGCTGCGCCGTGCCAACCGGGAGCCGCCACGTGTCCTGCCCTCCGGTGCACGCCGGCCCCGTGGACCGCGCGCCTGCCCGAGCGCCCGCGCGCCTACCCGAGCCAGCTCCGCCGCTGCCCGCCGCCGCCGCTGCTGCCTGCCGGCCGCCGAAACAGTGTCATGGTGCCTCGAAATCCGTGCGCGTCATCCAGGCTCCGAAATAAACAAGTAAATAGTCCATTTTAATCATTTTCGCGCGCTGAATCCAAATCCGAAGTCCGTTTTGCGAAATTCCAAACCTCAATTTTTCCGAAGGCATCCGGAAGGGTGATCTTTTGTCCAAACTTCACACTGAGTCCAATTTTAATCTCCGTTTCGCGCGAAACCACTTCTAAACGCTCGACGGTCCTCCAACTACCCTCGTGATCCCTTTTTAAGCCCGAAGTCCACCACTTGTGTCCAATTTGCGCACAAACACCACCAACACACCACGCAGGCCTCCAGAAGTTGTAGATGTAACCGTAATCCATAAGTGGGAATTTCGGGTCCTCACAATAGTATCTCAAGTGTCAATGTTTCATATACAATATTAACATTATCTTGCATAATGAAAACGTAAAACATTTACAAGTTGTCCTCATCATGTCTCAAACATGGAATCTAACTATTTCATCTTGATTGTACAAGTTTAGGAATTTTCTACTTGTATCTCACTACACTAGATGGCACTAATGTCATAATGTCCATTTCCTTCATGATCATATGCATAACATATCTCAATAATTCTATAATATGTATAGTTATTCTTTATTCGTATCCAAAATCTTAAGTCACTACAAAAAACTTAAGCTTTAGCAACGGTCGAAACCGCTGGAAAAAATATTTAAAACCGCTGGGAAAATATTTCCTTACACTTGTAAAACCGTCGGAAAAATTTTTGCAACCGTTGTTAGATCTCCGTCGCAAAAGATCTTTACCGACAGTTTACATGACCGTTGGAGAAGATGATAATTTTAGCGACGCTTCTCCGACCGCTACTAAATATAGTAAAAAGTGCTACTATAAATAATAAATTTATACCAACGGTTTCATAATTGTTATAAATTCAATTCAAAATATGAAACATACAATTAAAAATAACTGATACAAAATTTTAAGATAAAATTTTAAGAACAACATGCAGCAAAGTCCAAGAATTTCTCTCGAATATGCTGCTGAGATTAAATGAAGAAGTTCAATGAAATCTATTTTTATTCTTAAAGAAAATACTAGTCAATTGGGCTGCAATTTATTCTTCTACAAAGTTCTCAATCCAAATAGCCTTCAATGATAGCAGCCGAGTAGTACTGGCTGATACAACAGACAATCAGAACTAGTCTAAGATAAGGACATCAGGGTAAGTTAAACACATCACCAACACGCAAAAGATAGCTGTGGGTACAATAAGATTGATCGGGACGTATACAATTGTGTTTCATTTATGGCCGTTATCCACCGAGCTGCACAGTGCATTGGCTTCTCTTTGCTGCCTTGCACTTCTCATGATCATCAGGTTGCTGTAACGAAAGTAAGGAAAAGAATGGTTAGACCCTTGCTCAATTTGATGCAAAATACCTTGCTAACTTATTTGCCATTTTTATTTGAACCATAAAGCTTAATTTAATAAAGAAAACTTACTAAATATCTGGAATTACTGAGTCTGATTTGATGCAAACAACTAAATTCCGCTAGCAATTATGTTTAATTTGGTCTAAAAAGCCTAACCAAAGGACTTGATATATTTACAAAAATTTCTACCGTCCATGAATAGCTGCGCACAAAAGTCAAAAGCTAACAAATAAAAGAGATTTTTGGACAGCAAAGAAACATATTAAAGCATTCCGAGGAATTAAAAAGCTTCAGAACTAATCTATTAAAGTGATCAGAGCATAGGAACCAATCATCACTCTCCCAAAAGTTCAGAAACTCTCTCTACCTTTTACTCAAAATAAATTAAAGGGAAAATCTACACAACTATGTAGGCTATCTAGGTAATAATTAACTTACAGTAGTGTGTCGTATGCCAGTGGACCGCCCAAGTAACTCATTCTCTTTAAGGAACAGGAGTTCTCCATGAATGGGCAAGAAGTGCTAAGGTTTAACAATTTTTAGAACTTCCTCCTACAAAATTCAATAAAATTAAGATGTATCATAAGGTCTAAAAGATACCACTCTATCCATTTTGTAGTTCGTATAGATACAAGGAGACAAATATCACAAGATACAACCAGAAAAAATTGCATCATAAAAGAGATTTCAAGCAAACTACCATAAACAATGGCTTGGTAAAGCCAAACTCACCAATTCATCACGATAACCGTGCCCAGATGTATGCAGCCCTGAATTTTTACCCATCACAATTGTGGGTCCAAGCTCTGATAAACGATTTAGCATCTTCATGACCCTAGTCTCATTTCCAGGAATGACCTACAATGTATATTCGGATGTTCAAAGAGTCAAAATAAAAAGCTCAAAGCTATGCATGCGAACCTTCATTTTGCATCTGCATAAAAGTGCACGTTAAATTTAAAACAACTTAAAGAACATCAAAAGATGACAGAGGAAATAAAGAAGACAAAACACTAGGCTTTCTGCAACGAAATGAACTGCAAATCTCATTTATATCCATATTCCTACGGCATGTAGCACTATCTCCCTCTTCATGTACAAACCCTGCCTGATAAGTTATAAGGCTACAAGACAGCTAAAAGTTACCAAATTTGGTGAAGAAGGATCAAAATGATTGAACCATTTGATAAGGCTTGTCACTTTCTTTTCGGAACTCATGTATTTCATTTATCATCCGAAGCCAATTGCTATGCAGGACAGTTTGGTTACAAAGATGAGGTACTAGAGCTTGAAGATCAATTTGTAATCCAAGTACTTAATTGATGAGATTATGTGATAGAGGCTTAAAGATGAATTTATGCGTGCAATGCATCAACTAACCAATACCTATTAAAGGCTTTAAGGGCATCAGGAGTTGAAAACAAAGTAAAAACATGTAGACCTCACCCAAACTACAGCGCACTTTGGAACGAGCACCTTAATTTAAAAGTTGGATTTTTTTACTGAACCTTAGAGTAGGATTTGTTCTATTTTATTCAAGTCCTCTTAGTCAGAACTTGACAGTATTTTTACCTTTTCTAATAGAACATTCTTTAACCTACAAGAATATTCTGTTACTTGACAGAATATTCCATAACTTTTTGATAGAAACTGTCGAGTTCTAAAATAGCTTGACCAAATTTTCTGAAATCATAAGTAGTGAAGGTTTATGTAGTAAAATTAATACTTCTAAAGTTTAGGCACCTATTCAAAATATGCTGAAGTTCAGGTAAAGTTTGTATATTTTGACAAAAAAATAAAAAGTTCGAGGATGTTGAAACAAATTGAAAACATAGAAAACAAATATCGATAGAAAACTTTTTGTAGTGGTAATCATAATAAATGTGAAATAAAGATTATGGACAAGATTCTGGAGTTCCTTTTTTTACTTTTATTGCCCCAGGATAGAAGTTTTGAGATGATTGACAAAAGTATTGCCGGATATTTGAAATACCTTAGCAGAATAGAGAATCACATCCTCCTTGCTCAATTTGAGAGAATGGCTGCCCCCATATGAGGCAAGATTTAGAGCTGCACGTGGTTCTACCTGACACAACATTGAGCAGACTAAAATGCTACAAAACTTCTTAAGAGGAACTAGCTGCTAAATAAAATGAAAAGTTCTTGCACAACAGCAGAATGTCTTACTTGTGAGCCGGTCGTAACAATCAATAGATCTTTCGGGGCATAGGCATCAATATCCTCTACTTTCACCTACAATTATAAGTGACCTTGGCGCAATTAGTCAGCAAGAATAAAAATATTGGGTTTCGTTAAATAAGGAGCAATTTTTCTTTATCTCTGATGTGTGAACCTAAATCTCTGAGTTTTTAATTTTTCATAGTGAAAAGAAGTGGCACTGAAAAACTATCTTATACACATCCCACTCAGCTTCATGAAAATAGCCATTCTTCTCGGTAAATGATTATAAAGAACAAGATGGGAAGCTTGAATTAGTATGGAAATCAAAATTATAAGCAGGTAATGCAAGTTATTTAGATACGAAGCTATTGAATATTTGAAGGGAGCATAGGCACATGCATATATGAAAAAAATAATAATCATAAACCACAGAATCATCATAAGTCGCCTTCTTCACCAAATCCATAGTCCTCATTTACCTCATGGAGTATTAAGCTGCCTTAACATTTGTCATTTAAGAGGTATCTACATAGTTACAAAATTAACACATCTCTTTCATACGACCATGCTATTACTTGGGTGTGTTTCAGGGGGAGAATTTGAGGCCTGTAATAGAAATAGGAATGAGTTATTCCTATTTTGATTGCAATTGCTGGCTACCGCCGTGCTGCTATCATTGCCTCTGCCACCACCACCAATGCCATTGTCCTGCCACTAACCATCACAATCATCATTATCACGACCACCATCCCAAGGGCCATCACAACCACAATTGTTATGACTATTGCTGCCACCACCACCACTATCTTGCCATCACTACTGTCACGCCCCGGGTGTAAACCGAAACCCGGGCCCGTCTACAGATCTGCCGTGTACACGGTATTTCCCGCGTACACGAAACGTCAAACCTGCTCAGATATAAGAGATAATAATAAAAGAGCAATCAAAACAGAGCGGAACTAAAACTAATACATCTCAGACTGAAGCTGGAAATAAAATACAATACATCTGTATAAATGATACATCTGTCTCTCCCAGCTCACCAAAATAAATACAACCGGCTGGCAAAAGCCAGTCCCAAAGTAAAAGTACAACCGTCTGAGGAAACATGGGTACACCAACAGTCCAGCTAACTCGCTCATCCTGCCTCGAGATCTATCTACTCAGCCGTCCTCTCTCCTCGACCCGCCGCTGAAAGCCCAGCAGCACCCGCAGAAGACACTGCAAAACAAGGGAGAAGAAAAAGAGGAAAGAAGAATGGGGGTGAGAACTACTAGTAAACCAGTAGCCTCCCCTAGTGGGTAAAACCTCAAACTTTGACACACCCACTAGGTCTACCAGAGGCAAAAAGGAAAGAAGTGTGGTAAGCAATAATGACTGCTGAAGAAAGGAAACTACCACTACTATGCCTCTAAAATGCAGTCCTAGACTGGAATAACCGTATGCAATAGTAACCAACCGTCCCAGATGAACCCAATCTGTACCGCCCTCATCATCGGGCAAGTAAGCCGCGCCGATGTGATAGCAAAACTCCTGCAGCCGCCCTCATCATCGGGCAAATAAGCCGCGCCGATGTGATGGCAAAACTGTCAATAACTGTCTGGCCCCAGCCTCCGGAGGGGATCACGAGGGGAGCGACCCACACGAGGAAAGCATCACCGGGCAATAACCGCGCCGGTGTGATAAGTATCAAAAGCAGCACTGGATCAATATAAAACCCTAGTGGAACACACCCCTCCACTAAAAGAAAATTGATCCCCAATATGATGCATAAGTGATCATCCGGTCAATCGCCCAAAATCCGCGATCGCCGCAATACCTTACAATCCACAACCAAGTCTCACAACCGACCTCCGGTCAACCGCCCAATATCCGCGGTCGCCGGAATAACCCACAATCACAATCTAGTCCCACATCCGACATCCGGTCAACCGCCTACTATCCGCGGTAGCCGCTATAATTCCCCAATCCAAATCGGGTAAAATAATATGTATCTGGTCAACCGCCCAAAATCCGCGGTTGCCACAAAGCCATCTAGTCCATAATCATGCCCTAACACCGATGTCCTATAACCGACATCCGGTCAACCGCCCAATATCCGCGGTCGCCGCCAAAACCAATAATCCACAATCCAGGCCCCAGCTACACTATCCCAAACCCCTGCTCAAACCCGAGCAACAAATACCACCTGACTAACGAAAGGAGAAAAAAACAAACAAGGTTTCTCCTAAGTCAAGTTGCAGCATGAAAGTGTAGCGATAAGAAATGGCCTATCTAGATGTCCATACAAGCATGCATAGGTCCTCAAGGAAGATAAAAGAAAAGGTGACCAATAGTGGTTCCACATGTGTAACAATTAATAGCTCCGCATAGATATAACCATCATGCTAACATATTATCCAACCACACATGTCTATAATCCTTGTTCCATAATAAAGCATTACTATCCACCTATCCATGTCATAAAATCCTCAAATAGTACCAACCATCAAGGTACTTTAATTATCCCAATTTAAGATTCAATTCCGCATGCAAAGATAACCGCTAACATAGCCAACCATAAGTCCAAACCAGCATGCATAAGTTCCATCCCCACTTGTTAATCAATAATCCTAACATAAGGAGATCACTCTAATAATCCTAGTGAGCATGTCAAAATAGAAGTAAGCAACAACCACCCACCTGGAGCGCTAATTCCCTGTCAAAAGGTGAAATCCACGCTCGGTCCAAACAGTCACCACAACACTGCACAACATACCCCAAAAGAACATACATAATTTAAACATACAATGCTCCACAAAAATATGTCCAAAACACATCAGTCAAGAGTTGTCCTGTTTTCACCTGCGAGTTCTGCTCGAAAAATTCCCAAAAAAATACCGTCGCGATCCTCGCGACGAGCCGGTCGAAACGAGCACCTGCACGTTCAAATCCGAGTTTCCTACACTAAGATATAAATTCTGCAAGGGAAACACCCCAAAGAACTCTGTACAGAAATCTGTAGCACCTAACACTGAAAATAATGCCTTTTTCACCTTCGGGAAAAATCCAGAAAAATGCAGGAAACTTTGAGGATGCTCCTTGCGCTGTGTAGATGAAAAACGCCTCTGGCACGCCTCAATCCGACGCCTTTGCGCAAAGATATCGCAGAAACACTGTGGTGCTGTCCAAAACTCCACCCACGAAAATGGGTCAAAAGAAAGCTTGGGAAACTCCAAGATAAACTCGAAAAGAGGGGGAGCTCAAAACACAAAGATCGAAGCCCTACCTGTCGTGAGTCCAACAGCATAAGAATCGACTCAATCGGAGGTCGGGGTAAGACGGGGGAGTCCTCGCACCAAAACGCGACGAAGAAGATCACAAACGAACGAGCGTCGCGCCGCGCCGTAAAAATGAAAACCTCAGGATGCGTGCCGCAGAAAAATCTGGGAATCTGCAGAAGGAACCGGCTCTGGGAGAGGAGGAAATCTCGTGAAGGTTGCACTATGATAAGACGAGCAGGAAAAGAGCTTCAAGGAGAAGTTCGGGCTCTATTTATAGGCCCAAAACAACAAATCCGAAAATACCGGATTTGTCCCAACTTTCGGGCGCAAGGCCCGATTTCGGGCGCCCGAAAGCCCTACGGGCCGGCCCGCGACGAGCGCCCGGAACGCCCGGGGAGCGCCACATCACCCCGAACAGGCGACAGCAAATCCCGCCGCACGCGAGCCGTCGCGTGGCCACTCCCGGTCAACGCGGGTGGGTGGCGCCCGTGAATCGCAGGGCGCCACCTGGCCCGCACTAATGCCCCCGACCAACCCTGGCGCGCCGCCTGGCACGCCGCCTGGCGCCCCTGCCTGGCACGGTTCCCAAGGCGACCTCCCGCGGCTCGGTGGACCCCGCCTTCCTGAGCCCGCCAACTGGAAGCTGCCACGTGTCCGCCCGGTCCGTGCACCACTCCGCGCTGCTCCGTGGTCCCAGTCCACTGCACCGACCAACCCAATAATGCCACGTGTCCTGCCCTCCGGTGCACCCCGGCCCGTGGACCGCGCACCTGCCCGCGCACCTCCGCGCTGCCCGCGCTGCCCGCGACGCTGCGCCGCCTTGCTCCGCCGCTGCCCGCCATGCTCCGCCGCCGCCGCTGCCCGCCAGCGCCGGAGTTACTGTTCCTGCGTGAACAGTAAACCATGGTGCAAAAAAACAAGTAGCCCAATTTCATCGTTTTCGCGCGCTGAATCCAAATCCGCTGTCCGATTTGCCAAATTCTAACTCCAAAATTTGCCGAAGGCACCCGGAAAGGTATTCTTTTGTCCAAACTTCGCGCTGAGCCCAATTTTAATATCCGTTTCACGCGAAACTACTTCTAAACATCCAACGGGGTCCTCCGATCACTCACGTGATCCATTTTAAGCCCGAAGTCCAACACTTGTGTCCAATTTGTGCACAAACACCTCCAACACACCCCGTAGGCGTCCAGAAGCCACCCAACGCACTGCAACAGCTCTGCGGAGATCCAGGTCATCACATCCTCCCCCACTAAAAGAAAGTTTCGTCCTCGAAACTAAAATCATTCCTCAATCCGGAACCTCAACCAAGTAGAAGGGGTAAATATCCAGTCATCCACCACTCAAGCTCCCAACGCTGTCTAATACCTCCTCCAGACACGCGATGCACTCCTCGGGTCTCTAACAAGAACAAAATAGAGGCGGGCACTCCAGAAAACCGCACCACCTCATCCAAGTACAGCTGGGCTAACTGCTCGAGCTACCAAGTAGTCTGTATCGGTACAAACATCCGCTCCTCCCAGGGCCCCGATAACCCAACCACAAGTCCATAGGCACAAAAGCTCGATCCAAGTACCTCTGTACTCGCAAGGTATCCAATATAAGTCCCCCAACTGATCACGTAGACTCTGATCTCTAATCTTTAAACCGTCGAGATGTAGAAGCAATTCCCCAACTCTCCGCCATCAACACACAGCCATATGCAGTCGAGAAAACCAGCTTACAAATCCACCTTCAGGAAGACCCGGGACCTTCACAGCTGGTAAATCAAATCCTCCATGCTCGACAAGGGTGCTAGCTCCGGATGGTCACTTCATCTAATTCCCGGGGATCCACACAAAGCCGAAGTGAACCAACCTTCCACAACTCGAATAGCACCGGCGCCCCCAAAGGCGACACACTTGGTCTGACAAACTTTCCAAAACATCGAATCCTGGAGTTGTGTCCTCAACTCTCAAACTAGTGACATGCTAGACAACTCCGATAGGAGAACAGCCGGGAACTCGCAACCAAAGGGGGTATCCCCGAGTCCCAGCGCCTCCGTAGGTCCCTCAACCACACCAGCCAAAAAGGCTACGCATCCACTGCGAAACATCCGCCTCGCTCACGAAGTCAAAACCATAAAGGCGAAGATAACCCTCAAGCAACCCAGGTACACCAACACCTCCGGGCCTGGCTCCCCAAGAAAACCATCCTCGCGGCATAATCAACCGCCGCGAAAGACAACCGAACCAGCCAGCCCAACGAGTACCATAACAACACCCCGCAGCTGAGCCAAGACCATCAGGTCTACCGGCAAAATCCAGGACTCAAGCTGCACCGGGCAGGACCAACAACTCTCCTCCACGTGCCAAGTGTGATCGGGAAAATAAACCTCCCGTGCACGTGGTGACCATCCTACCCCTAACCCAAGCAATGAAGCAAAAGCACTACCCACCAAGAAGGGAATACTCCCGTATCAAAAGATACGAACCCAAAAGTCCGGAACAACTTAAACCTACCACCACACCGACCGCTATAACCTATGTGCTCTGACAGTCTCAGAAATCCACTATCCTGGAAAAAGAAATCGGGAATGCCTCATCCGACTGATCTGTCCTCCATCACCTGGCGCCAAGCGCCTCAATCAGAACTCGCCTCAGGCGGCAGATCCCAATCCAAAGGAACTACAATGCCACGCTCCATACCCAGCGCCTACTCCAATGAGGCGTCCCAAATCCGTAATGGAGGGACCCAACGAATTAAAAGGTATCCTGGCGCAATCCAGTCTCAGACACTCATATCCTATGCTCCCCGTCCCTCTACACATGGAGCGTGCAGTTCCGCAACTGCGTTAACTCTTGACACAAAGAGGTTTCCAAGTACTCTCCATCCCCCACCGAACAAGACACTATCTCCAAAGGCTCCATACTCAATCCCACAAATCGGGGTGACTCATTCGCCAAAACTAGCTCACTCTATCAAAGCAATCCCACAGCTTACCCGCTGTCAACTGTCCACCCATCCTCGGTGCCCCAGCACTAAACATCGGCACGGAGGGAGCCACTCGCTACTCCGACAACTGTGCCACTGCGTCGCTGATCTGCCTCCAGCACTCCTACCCTTCAGGTCCGGAGCTCTCAGACTCCAATCTGGGTATCCGGCCCGAAACAACCTGCTCTGACCCAACTGCCGCACCAGGGTGCACCTGGGTCAGCGCCCAGCGTCGGGGAGACACTGCTCACCACGACAAAACCGCAAATCAGCACACCCCAAACACTCGACCCAATCTAGCGAAAGTCAAGACATCCCCCTATTTTTGTAACTTTATGTTGTCTGCAGCCAACATAACTGTCCCACAAAAATAGGATATGTCGATCCCTATTCACTCACATGAAGA
This sequence comes from Tillandsia leiboldiana, assembly GCA_029204045.2. Taxonomy (NCBI): domain Eukaryota; kingdom Viridiplantae; phylum Streptophyta; class Magnoliopsida; order Poales; family Bromeliaceae; genus Tillandsia; species Tillandsia leiboldiana. Next base: position 23,413,945 of record CM055070.1, read on the forward strand.
GTAAAATAAATAAATCACCGACTTTCGCAAAATGTCGCGTCTCTCACGCACTAACATCCTAGGGTCCGCCGAAAAGCCTAGGGTTTCCTAAGTCCCAACTGACCTATCCCTAAGCTCTGATACCAACTAATCTGTCACGCCCCGGGTGTAAACCGGAACCCGGGCCCGTCTACAGATCCGTCGTGCACACGGTATTTCCCGCGTACACGAAGCGCCAAACCTGCTCAGATATAAGAGATAATAATAAAAGAGCAATAAAAACAGAGCGGAACTAAAACTAATACATCTCAGACTGAAACTGGAAATAAAATACAATACATCTGTATAAATGATACATCTGTCTCTCCCAGCTCACCAAAATAAATACAACCTGCTGGCGAAAGCCAGTCCCAAAGTAAAAGTACAACCGTCTGAGGAAACATGGGTACACCAACAGTCCAGCTAACTCGCTCATCCTGCCTCGAGATCTATCTACTCAGCCGTCCTCTCTCCTCGATCCGCTGCTGAAAGCCCAGCAGCACCTGCAGAAGACACTGCAAAACAAGGGAGAAGAAAAAGAGGAAAGAAGAATGGGGGTGAGAACTACTAGTAAACCAGTAGCCTCCCCTAGTGGGTAAAACCTCAAACTCTGACACACCCACTAGGTCTACCAGAGGCAAAAAGGAAAAAAGTGTGGTAAACAATAATGACTGCTGAAGAAAGGAAACTACCACTACTATGCCTCTAAAATGCAGTCCTAGACTGGAATAACCGTATGCAACAGTAACCAACCGTCCCAGATGAACCCAATCTGTACCGCCCTCATCATCAGGCAAGTAAGCCGCGCCGATGTGATAGCAAAACTCCTGCTGCCGCCCTCATCATCGGGCAAATAAGCCGCGCCGATGTGATGGCAAAACTGTCAATAACTGTCTGGCCCCAGCCTCCGGAGGGGATCTCGAGGGGAGCGACCCACACGAGGAAAGCATCACCGGGCAATAACCGAGCCGATGTGATAAGTATCAAAAGCAGGACTGGATCAATATAAAACCCCAGTGGAACACACCCCTCCACTAAAAGAAAACTGATCCCCAATCTGATGCATAAGTGATCATCCGGTCAATCGCCCAAAATCCGCGATCGCCGCAATACCTCACAATCCACAACCAAGTCTCACAACCGACCTCCGGTCAACCGCCCAATATCCGCGGTCGCCGGAATAACCCACAATCACAATCATGTCCCACATCCGACATCCGGTCAACCGCCTACTATCCGCGGTAGCCGCTATAATTCCCCAATCCAAATCGGGTAAAATAATATATATCTGGTCAACCGCCCAAAATCCGCGGTTGCCACAAAACCCTCTAGTCCATAATCATGCCCTAACACCGATGTCCGATAACCGACATCCGGTCAACCGCAAAATATCCGCGGTCGCCGCCAAAACCCATAATCCAAAATCCAGGCCCCGGCTACACTATCCCAAACCCCTGCTCAAACCCGAGCAACAAATACCACCTGACTAACGAAAGGAGAAAAGAAACAAACAAGGTTTCTCCTAAGTCAAGTTGCAGCATGAAAGTGTAGCGATAAGAAATGGCCTATCTAGATGTCCATACAAGCATGCATATGTCCTCAAGGAAGATAAAAGAAAAGGTGACCAATAGTGGTTCCACATGTGTAACAATTAATAGCTCCGCATAGATATAACCATCATGCTAACATATTATCCAACCACACATGTCTATAATCCATGTTCCATAATAAAGCATTACTATCCACCTATGCATGTCATAAAATCCTCAAATAGTACCAACCATCAAGGTACGTTAATTATCCCAATTTAAGATTCAATTCCGCATGCAAAGTTAACCGCTAACATAGCCAACCATAAGTCCAAACCAGCATGCATAAGTTCCATCCCCACTTGTTAATCAATAATCCTAACATAAGGAGATCACTCTAATAATCCTAGTGAGCATGTCAAAATAGAGGTAAGCAACAACCACCCACCTGGAGCGCTAATTCCCTGTCCAAAGGTGAAATCCACGCTCGGTCCAAACAGTCACCACAACACTACACAACATACCCCAAAAGAACATACATAATTTAAACATACAATGCTCCACAAAAATCTGTCCAAAACACATCAGTCCAAAGTTGCCCTGTTTTCACCTACGAGTTCTGCTCGAAAAATTCCCAAAAAAATACCGTCGCGATCCTCGCGACGAGCCGGTCGAAACAAGGTCCTGCGCGTTCAAATCCGAGTTTCCTACACTGAGAAATAAATTCTGCAAGGGAAACACCCCAAAGAACTCTGTACAGAAATCTGTAGCACCTAACACTGAAAATAATGCCTTTTTCACCAGCGGAAAAAATCCAGAAAAATCCAGGAAAATTTGAGGATGTTCCTTGCGCTGTGTAGATGAAAAACGCCTCTTGGCACGCCTCAATCCGACACCTGTGCGCAAAGATATCGCAGAAACACTGTGGTGCTGTCCAAAACTCCGCCCACGAAAATGGGTCAAAAGAAAGCTCGGGAAACTCCAAGATAAACTCGAAAAGAGGGGGAGCTCAAAACACGAAGATCGAAGTACTTGTAACACATTTCTAATGTGATTACAAGTGGGTTGGAAGCATTTTGAATCAACGCAAAAGCCATTGAGTCGAAAAGTGAGTTGTAGTTGAAAATCGAAGCTTCAAGCTTGCAAAATTTAGACCTGCGTTCGCCGAATTCGCAAAATGGCGAACTGCGGCGAAAAGACCTGTAACATACTTTAAATATGATTACAGTCGAGTTCGGTGCGTTTCGGGCCGACGCGAAGGGTATCGGGTCGAAAAGTGACTTGAACCCCGAGGACTTAGCGAAAATTCAGAGATTCTGAATTCTGTGATCGCGAAGCTTTTTCGGAGCCCTGTTTCGAAGGCGTAGAGTAATTAAAAAATTCAAAAGAAATCGTGGGGGTCTAAGAAAAGCTTCCAGATTAAAAGGGGTGAAATGCCGAGGTGAGCAGTTGGAGGAAAATAGGAGAACGAAGCGAAGAAAAATGCTTCGTGAATTCTGAAACTGCAGTTTTTGACAGGGCAGTTGGTCGCGAAGCTTTTTCGGAGCCCTGTTTCGAAGGCGTAGAGTACTCAAAAAATTCAAAAGAAATCGCGGCTTATCTCAGAAAAGTTTCCTGATTAAAAGGGGTGAAATGCCGAGGTGAGCAGTTGGAGGAAAATAGGAGAACGAAGCGAAGAAAAATGCTTCGTGAATTCTGAAACTGCAGTTTTTGACAGTGCAGTTGGTCGCGAAGCTTTTTCGGGGCCCTCTTTCGTGGGCTTAGAGCAGCCCAAAAATTAAAACTAAATCGTGGGAAGTTTAAGAAAAATGTGTAGAATAATGGAGAAAAAAAATTGTAATTTAGATTTCCCGATTAGCGGAAAAACGTGGAGGAAATGGGGTCCAGGATTTGCTCTCAGCTGGGAGCAAAATTGTAGGAAATACACAGGGGTACCGGTACCAGGAATTTGGTACTGGTACCCAATGCAATTTCCGCAGGAAAATGGCTGTGGTACCGGTACCCAAAGCCTGGTACCGGTACCCAACCTCCTAGGGGCTGGGACAAAGGTGGAATTAAGTCTTTAGTGAAGGGGGCTTTTGGTAATTTCACTTGGAAAGATCCCTCACCCACTCCCTTGACTACATGACTGGGACCTCTCCCTCTCTCTCCTTTCATTCGAAACTCCCCTAAACTCTCAGCTCTCTTTCTCTTTCTCTCTCTCTCTCTCTCTCTTTCTCCCTGCTGCACTAGAGAACGCAAGAATGGAAGAAAGAAAGAAAGAAGGAAAGAAAGAAAGAAGGAAAGAAAGAAAGAAGTAGAAGAAGCTAAAGCTGCAGCAGTTTGGTGGCTGTGGCTTCTCCAACATCAAGGAAGCATGGAACTTTGAAGGACGCATCAAGGGAGCTCTCTTGTGAAGTTCTAACTCCTCCTTACCCTCTCTTGTGGTCAAGAAAACATCAAGTAGGCGAGTCCAAAAGCCCTAGAAATTTAATTTATGGTTTCTTTTGGATTCAACAAGGGGCTAAAATTTCTTTAAATTAGGTTTCCTCCATTAATAGGTTTGCTTTAAGAACCCATTGAAGAATATTTTGGGGTCTCCTAAGAGAAGCTCCAACCCTATTTCCTTTTCCTCTTTTGGTCCAAAATCCCTCAAAAAAAAAAAGGGTAAGTAAAGAAATTTAAAGTTCATCTTTTTAGGTTTTTTTTTATTTAAAGAGAGTAAGCAATAATTTGATATGAATGATCTCTATATGTAGGTTTTCTTGTAAACCTAATTGAGGGTATTTTGGAGCATGTTAAAGTGAAACATTAGTTTTCATTGCTTCTCTTTTGGTCAAGAGAATACCCAAAGAAGTAAGGTTAAAATTCTATGGTTCTAGTCTTTGAACTCTTGTGGAATTAAAATGACAATGAGATAATTTCCATCATGGTTATATCATGTTTAAGATTTTTCCTTTTAAAGATCAAAATATTAAAGAGATTAAAAGATCCCTATTACAAGAGTATGCTAATAAGGGATTTTTGCAACTTTCTTTCTTTATTGGTCAAAATGAACCCATAGAAAGAAATAAAGAGTAAACATAGGATTCTCTTTTATAGTTGTGTGGAATTAAAAAGAGTATAGAAGTGATTCCTAATCGGTTTCATTATGAATTTAGGAATTTCTTGGAGAATAGAAGGTCAACCCATCTTATCCTTACAAGAGCGACTAAAGGTGGGGGATTCTATCGAGCGAGGGTGACCTCTCCCCTTATCTTTTGCTTTTCTTTAGAAGCATGTTAATAGAGTGGCTAGGATTGTATCTTCATGCTAGTGTAAAAGTGATTTGAGGCATATGGAAATCTCGACTTAGGAGAAAACTTAGATTAGGCTCTAATGTGTAGCATTCACTATAAAACTTCACGAGTGGCATTCACTATAAAACATGGAATTAGGGCTTAATTTAGAGTTATGTCTCTAAGGGAATCATAGTATAGTTGAGGTTAAAATCAAAAGTGAATGAAATTCCTAGAGTTGTCATAGGGAGTTGGGTTAATACACCTACACTTTAACTTCAACTTGAGTATAATGAAAGTAAAGAATTAAGTCCAAGGGACTTATGTTACCTTGAGGAATGGACCTAGGGTAAAGGTATTGAGTACATGAAAAGATAAGCTAAAAGCTTAATTGAAAAGAGAGAAAATGGCCAAGAGGCAATGTGAGCTACAAGCTCGAATGAAAAGGAAGCTGAGTGCTAAAGAGCAAAGAGAAAGGCAAAGACTTAAAGTGCAAAGAGGCTAAGTGCAAAAGCAATAAAAGAGATAATAAAACGGGCGTACCTACGGGGTGAAACGCGGCCCATGTTGGAGTAGCAGGCAGTGTCCCTCTCCCAGGCAGAGACCCGTTCGGGACGTTTCTCCCGTAGGACGGGGTAACACTTGCAAGTGTTATCGGCAACCTTAGAGGACTTGTCTTATGGCAGCATGTCTGCCGAGCTAGGGCCCGTTGGGCAAGATTTTCCGAGGGTTAGCAACTTTAATTAAAACACAAAGAAAAGTAAAGAAAGTGGTTGGTCAAGTAAGTGGTTGGTTAGAATGGCACCTTACAACGGCATCAAGTCAGGTTATGGCAAAGGTAAAGGTGTTAAGCATCCTAGGTAGGATTTACAGCTTTTATTACTGTATTTCATTCTCTATTATATTGCTTCCATTAGACTAAGCAGTGCAGGGCATTTTCTCTCGGTGGTTGAACCCACTGGGAACTTCGTTGTAGTTCTCACACCCTTTGGGTGACATCCCCACAGGTCCAGGTACATAGAGCGAGGCACGCGACAGGGGCAAGGGCCCAGCAGAGTAGCGACCTAGCAGTCTAGAGTCGCCCGCATTATTTTGGAGTATTTATTATTTTGAGCGAAATTGTATGTGAGGAACATTGTAAACCTTAAATGTTTAAGTTTATTTTGAAAAAAAAAAGAAAGATGTAATTTTTACGTTGTAGTTGCATGTTAAAGAGGATTGTAAAGCAAGTAAAGTTTATATTTCGCTCAAGTATTGTATTTTCATTTTCTTCTAACTATTCGTTTGAATGAATGGAAGTTTTTAAATTCATAGTTTAGTTCTCTGATTGTTTACTCTTCCGCTACACTAAACTATGATTGTTGGAATAAACCGTTCCTTTCGGGTCTTGAAAAGTCATGCCCGATTGGCGGGTCTGTTAGCGCGCCCGAACTGTCCAAATTGGTGGGTTCGGGGCGTGACAGATAAGAGTGGTATCAGAGCCTAGGAATAGTCCTAGGAAGTTAGCGAACCTTAGGAAGACTCTAGGGTTTAGGCACGAGAGAGTGTGGATCTTTTGGCGAAAGTATATGATTGGATTTTACGATTCCCAAGAAGGACATTGGGAATGGATGGAGGGTAATGAGCTTTCATTCTTCGGACTATTACGTTGGCGGCCGACAACGTAATGTCGGGGGTGAAAGGGAGTACCCTTATGTACTTTCACATGATTGGGTCGACGAGCCCTTTTGTTTGGTATTTAGCTTATGCATTGTCCAAATTATCAAATTTGGGCTAATCGTTTCGTTGTGGTGTTGTTGCTTCAGGAATGGCAATGGCATCGCGTGATTGACGAAGGACAGGATCCGCGTCAATGCGAGATAAGCCCTCGGAGCGCTCAGGCTCGAGTGAAGCGAGTGAAATTTGATGCTTCAGTTTATACTTTGGCGCAATTGGGCAAAGAGCGACCGATGACGTCCGACGATGACTCGGTGAAAGACCGACTCTCGAGACGTTGGCGATCGTTAGATTGCGAGAGCCAAGTTGCAATGTCCTGAGGTTTAGGGCAAGAAGGACTTGTGGACTTGGTGGCGAAAGATCGCTCTTGGTGACAGTAGCGATCATGTGACGTGTCAATTGTGGCAGAATCACCGCACAGTTGTGTTGGTGAGGCCCAGGGTAGGCTTCGAGATGTGAAAACCTCTCGATAGAGCGGGAGTCTTGTGGCGCCGGTCAGACGGATCGGTATAACGACAAGGGTTGCCACTGTAGGGTTCGCATGTTAGTCGCTGAAATTAGAGAACTATTATTGTGGTGCCTCCACCCAGTTGGGAAGTGCATAAGTACCATGGGTGTGATTAAGCAAATCGCTTAACACCGTGGATTCTACGAGTTGACATAGAGGCGTAAGACGCTCAATCTCGGGGGTGCTCGTGGAGCACAAGTACCCTTTAGCCAGAAAGAGCTGGTTAAGTGGCACCTTAGCGTTTGCTAAGTGTGACAGGAGTCAATAGAGAGTTTGGGTCATAGATTGGCGACTAGCGAGTGGGTTTTGCTCGGTGGAGAGTAGTAGTCACGTGGCGACGTTTAGTGGGTTCGTTGAGGGACGATCCGTGCGTGGACCATATATGAGGACTGTGGAGCCTGTAGCCATGTGCGCAGGCGCAGTCCGCTGTGAGAGACAGTGGCCCGAGACCTGAGGGCGGGGCATGATAGAGTTTTGGTCGGGCGGTAGTCCGAGCGATGACCCGGAAACATGGAGTGCCACGCGTGAGCCTCGAGGTGTTCCCGGGTATTTTCGAAGATTGATCTTCAATCGGGATACCCCCAGTTGAAGATTAAGCCGGAGAATGTTCACAAAACAGCTTTTAGAACGCGGTATGGACACTACGAATTCACTATAATGCCTTTCGGGTTGACTAATGCCCCGGCGGCATTCATGGATTTAATGAACCGCGTCTTTAAGCCATTCCTAGATCGATTTGTCGTGGTCTTCATTGACAACATTTTGGTCTACTCCCGAAGTGATGACGAGCTCAAGGATCACCTACGACAGGTTTTACAAGTGCTTCGGGAGCAGGGCCTATTCGCGAAGTTGAAGGAATGCGAATTTTGGCTTCGGGAGGTGGCTTTTGGGGCATGTGGTTTCTGAGGCGGGGGTGTCGGTGGGCCCCAAGAAAATTGAAGCTATGAAAGATTGGCCCCGACCAACCAATGTCGCCAAGGTTCGAAGTTTTGTCGGACTCGCGGGCTATATTATAGGCGGCTCGTGGAAGTGTTCTCTAAAATTACCATTCCACTCACCGGCCTTACAAGAAAGGGGGCTAAGTTTATTTGGAGCGATGCTTGTGAAAGAAGCATTTAGTTGCTCAAGGACAAGTTAACATCGGCTCCAATCCTTGCCTTACCTATCACGGGGAAGGAGTTCGTGGTTTTTAGTGACGCCTCGGGGAGTGGTTTGGGGTGTGTACTTATGCAGGACGAGAAGGTTATAGCCTATGCCTCCCGACAGTTGAAGAGTTATGAAAAGAACTACTCCACTCACGGTCTCGAGCTTGCCGCGGTGATTTTTGCATTGAAGCTATGGCGGCATTACCTCTACGGGGAACATTGTGAGATATACACGGATCATAAAAGCCTCAAGTATTTGTTCACTCAGAAGGAATTAAACCTGAGGCAGCGTCGATGGCTGGAACTCCTAAAAGACTATGATGTTAGCATCTTGTACCACCCGGGGAAAGCAAATGTGGTGGCCGACGCACTAAGCAGGAAGTCCGTGGAAAATCTCGCCATGGTCATCACCGACCAATACCCGTTGCAATCTGAAATGCGACGGTTTGGCTTGGAGGTTGTGGCTCCCGGTGCACCCGCGAGGCTTATGACACTTACTGTGTAACCTACCTTATTGGAGAGAATTAAAGAAAAGCAAATGACAGATGAAAATCCCCAAAAGGTGAGGTCTGATTTAGAGGGCAGCGAGGCAAGGGATTTTACTGTGGATTCCGTGGGAATCTTAAGGTTTCGGGGTCGTGTGTGTGTACCTAATGACGAGGATATTCGTGAAATGATTCTTCAAGAAGCACACCGATCGCCGTATACTATCCACCCCGGCGGCACAAAAATGTATAAGGACCTGAGGGCACAGTTTTGGTGGCCAGGCATGAAGAAGGATGTTGGACACTTCGTGGCTAGATGCTTAGTGTGCCAACAAGTCAAGGCTGAACATAGACTCCCAGCGGGCAAGCTTCAAAATCTGCCGATTCCCGGGTGGAAATAGGAGAACATCGCTATGGACTTTATCGTGGGCTTGCCTCGATCTCAGGCGGGCCACGACGCAATTTGGACGGTGGTGGATAGGTTGACCAAGGCGGCTCATTTTCTGCCTGTCCACACCACCTGGTCTAGGGACAAATTGGCGCAGTTGTATATCGATGAGATTATGCGCCTTCATGGAGTTCCTGTTTCTATAGTGTCGGATCGAGATCCCCGATTCGTGTCACAATTTTAGAAAAACTTCCACGGGACTCTGGGAACACGCCTGGATTTCACTACAGCTTATCATCCTCAGAGCCATGGTCAATCAGAAAGGACCAATCAAATCCTTGAAGATATGCTTAGGGCGTGTGTCCTGGATTATGGCCCTGGGTGGCAGCGATATTTGCCCATGGCGGAGTTCGCCTACAATAACAGCTACCAAGCTAACATTGGAATGGCACCTTTCGAGGCACTATATGGCAGAAAGTGCAGATCTCCATTGCATTGGAGTGAGGTTGGCGAGAGGTCATCACTGGCTCCTGATGTGTTGCAAGAGGCCGAGGAAAAAGTGCAAATTGCGCGTCAACGTCTAGTGACGGCGCAAAGTCGGCAAAAGAGTTATGCGGACAAAAGACAGCGCGACCTAGAATTTAAGGTCGGGGATCATGTGTTCTTGAAGGCGTCGCCCACAAAGGGTGTAGTGCGATTTGGGATGCGGGGAAAGTTAAATCCTCATTTTCTTGGACCTTATGAGGTATTGGAGCGGGTTGGCCCAGTGGCCTATAAAGTGCCCCCAAACTTAGAAGGAATTCATGATGTATTTCATGTGTCACAGCTTCGCCAGTATGTCCATGATCCGACGCACATAATCAACTACCCACCGCTTGATCTACGGGAGGATATGAGCTATGATGAGTTTCCGTATAAGATTGTAGATCGGCGTGATAGGAGGCTAAGGAACCGCTCCATCCCCTATGTAAAAGTGCTTTGGACAAGGCATAGCGAAGAAGAGGCCACGTGGGAGCCTGAGGCCGTAATGCGGGAGCACTACCCTCGCTTGTTTGAGGAATAAATCCCAAGGTGCGAGAGTTTTAGTTTCGCGGACGAAACTCCTAAAGGAGGGGAGAATGTAGTGCACCGATTTCTGCGAAATAGCAAAACTCGGTAAAAGTACTTGTAACACATTTCTAATGTGATTACAAGTGGGTTGGAAGCGTTTCGAATCAACGCAAAAACCGTTGAGTCGAAAAGTGAGTTGTAGTTGAAAATCGAAGCTTCAAGCTTGCAAAATTTAGACCTGCGTTCGCCGAATTCGCAAAATGGCGAACTGCGGCGAAAAGACCTGTAACATACTTTAAATATGATTACAGTCGAGTTCGGTGCGTTTCGGGCCGACGCGAAGGGCATCGGGTCGAAAAGTGACTTGAACCCCGAGGACTTAGCGAAAATTCAGAGATTCTGAATTCTGTGATCGCGAAGCTTTTTCGGAGCCCTGTTTCGAAGGCGTAGAGTAATTAAAAAATTCAAAAGAAATCGTGGGGGTCTCAGAAAAGTTTCCTGATTAAAAGGGGTGAAATTCCTTGGTGAGCAGTTGGAGGAAAATAGGAGAACTAAGCGAAGAAAAATGCTTCGTGAATTCTGAAACTGCAGTTTTTGACAGTGCAGTTGGTCGCGAAGCTTTTTCGGAGCCCTGTTTCGAAGGTGTAGATTAATCAAAAAATTCAAAAGAAATCGTAGCGTATCTCAGAAAAGTTTCCTGATTAAGAGGGGTGAAATGCCGAGGTGAGCAGTTGGAGGAAAATAGGAGAACGAAGCGAAGAAAAATGCTTCGTGAATTCTGAAACTGCAGTTTTTGACAGTGCAGTTGGTCGCGAAGCTTTTTCGGGGCCCTCTTTCGTGGGCTTAGAGCAGCCCAAAAATTAAAAATAAACCGTCGGAAGTTTAAGAAAAATTTGTAGAATAATGGAGAGAAAAAAAATTGTAATTTAGATTTCCCAATTAGCGGAAAAATGTGGAGGAAATGGGGTCCAGGATTTGCTCTCAGCTGGGAGCAAAACTGTAGGAAATACACAGGGGTACCGGTACCAGGAATTTGGTACTGGTACCCAATGCAATTTCCGCAGGAAAATGGCTGTGGTACCGGTACCCAAAGCCTGGTACCGGTACCCAACCTCCTAGGGGCTGGGACAAAGGCGGAATTAAGTCTTTAGTGAAGGGGGCTTTTGGTAATTTCACTTGGAAAGATCCCTCACCCACTCCCTTGACTACATGACAGGGACCTCTCCCTCTCTCTCCTTTCATTCGAAACTCCCCTAAACTCTCAGCTCTCTTTCTCTTTCTCTCTCTCTCTCTCTCTCTTTCTCCCTGCTGCACTAGAGAACGCAAGAAGGGAAGAAAGAAAGAAAGAAGGAAAGAAAGAAAGAAGTAGAAGAAGCTAAAGCTGCAGCAGTTTGGTGGCTGTGGCTTCTCCAACATCAAGGAAGCTTGGAACTTTGAAGGACGCATCAAGGGAGCTCTCTTGTGAAGTTCTAACTCCTCCTTACCCTCTCTTGTGGTCAAGAAAACATCAAGTAGGTGAGTCCAAAAGCCCTAGAAATTTAATTTATGGTTTCTTTTGGATTCAACAAGGGGCTAAAATTTCTTTAAATTAGGTTTCCTCCACTAATAGGTTTGCTTTAAGAACCAATTGAAGAATATTTTGGGGTCTCCTAAGAGAAGCTCCAACCCTATTTCCTTTTCCTCTTTTGGTCCAAAATCCCTCAAAAAAAAAAAGGGTAAGTAAAGAAATTTAAAGTCAATCTTTTTAGGTTTTTTTTTATTTAAAGAGAGTAAGCAATAATTTGATATGAATGATCTCTATATGTAGGTTTTCTTGTAAACCTAATTGATGGTATTTTGGAGCATGTTAAAGTGAAACATTAGTTTTCATTGCTTCTCTTTTGGTCAAGAGAATACCCAAAGAAGTAAGGTTAAAATTCTATGGTTCTAGTCTTTGAACTCTTGTGGAATTAAAATGACAATGAGATAATTTCCTTCATGGTTATATCATGTTTAAGATTTTTCCTTTTAAAGATAAAAATATTAAAGAGATCAAAAGATCCCTATGACAAGAGTATGCTAATAAGGGATTTTTGCAACTTTCTTTCTTTATTGGTCAAAATGAACCCATAGAAAGAAATAAAGAGTAAACATAGGATTCTCTTTTATAGTTGTGTGGAATTAAAAAGAGTATAGAAGTGATTCCTAATCGGTTTCATTATGAATTTAGGGATTTCTTGGAGAATAGAAGGTCAACCCATCTTATCCTTACAAGAGCGACTAAAGGTGGGGGATTCTATCGAGCGAGGGTGACCTCTCCCCTTATCTTTTGCTTTTCTTTAGAAGCATGTTAATAGAGTGGCTAGGATTGTATCTTCATGCTAGTGTAAAAGTGATTTGTCGCATATGGAAATCTCGAATTAGGAGAAAACTTAGATTAGGCTCTAATGTGTGGCATTCACTATAGAACTTCACGAGTGGCATTTTTGCTTGAGTCAATTATGTGTGTACATGGAATTAGGGCTTAATTTAAAGTTATGTCTCTAAGGGAATCATAGTATAGTTGAGGTTAAAATCAAAAGTGAATGAAATCCCTAGAGTTGTCATAGGGAGTTGGGTTAATACACCTACACTTTAACTTCAACTTGAGTATAATGAATGTAAAGAATTAAGTCCAAGGGACTTATGTTACCTTGAGGAATGGACCTAGGGTAAAGGTATTGAGTACATGAAAAGATAAGCTAAAAGCTTAATTGAAAAGAGAGAAAATGGCCAAGAGGCAATGTGAGCTACAAGCTCGAATGAAAAGGAAGCTGAGTGCTAAAGAGCAAAGAGAAAGGCAAAGGCTTAAAGTGCAAAGAGGCTAAGTGCAAAAGCAATAAAAGAGATAATAAAACGGGCGTACCTACGGGGTGAAACGCGGCCCATGTTGGAGTAGCAGGCAGTGTCCCTCTCCCGGGCAGAGACCCGTTCGGGACGTTTCTCCCGTAGGACGGGGTAACACTTGCGAGTGTTATCGGCAACCTTAGAGGACTTGTCTTATGGCAGCATGTCTGCCGGGCTAGGGCCCGTTGGGCAAGATTTTCCGAGGGTTAGCGACTTTAATTAAAACACAAAGAAAAGTAAAGAAAGTGGTTGGTCAAGTAAGTGGTTGGTTAGAATGGCACCTTACAACGGCATCAAGTCAGGTTATGGCAAAGGTAAAAGTGTTAAGCATCCTAGCTAGGATTTACAGCTTTTATTACTGTATTTCATTCTCTATTATATTGCTTCCATTAGACTAAGCGGTGCAGGGCATTTTCTCTCGGTGGTTGAACCCACTGGGAACTTCGTTGTAGTTCTCACACCCTTTGGGTGACTTCCCCACAGGTCCAGGTACATCGAGCGAGGCACGCGACAGGGGCAAGGGCCCAGCAGAGTAGCGACCTAGCAGTCTAGAGTCGCCCGCATTATTTTGGAGTATTTATTATTTTGAGCGAAATTGTATGTGAGGAACATTGTAAACCTTAAATGTTTAAGTTTATTTTGAAAAAAAAAAAGAAAGATGTAATTTTTACGTTGTAGTTGCATGTTAAAGAGGATTGTAAAGCAAGTAAAGTTTATATTTCGCTCAAGTATTGTACTTTCATTTTCTTCTAACTATTCGTTTGAATGAATGGAAGTTTTTAAATTCATAGTTTAGTTCTCTGATTGTTTTCTCTTCCGCTACACTAAACTGTGATTGTTGGAATAAACCGTTCCTTTCGGGTCTCGAAAAGTCATGCCCGATTGGCGGGTTTGTTAGCGCGCCCGAACTGTCCAAATTGGCGGGTTCGGGGCGTGACAGATAAGAGTGGTATCAGAGCCTAGGAATAGTCCTAGGTAGTTAGCGAACCTTAGGAAGACACTAGGGTTTAGGCACGAGAGAGTGTGGATCTTTTGGCGAAAGTATATGATTGGATTTTACGATTCCCAAGAAGGACATTGGGAATGGATGGGTGGTAATGAGCTTTCATTCTTCGGACTATTACGTTGGCGGCCGACAAAGTAATGTCGGGGGTGAAAGGGAGTACCCTTATGTACTTTCACATGATTGGGTCGACGAGCCCTTTTGTTTGGTATTTAGCTTATGCATTGTCCAAATTATCAAATTTGGGCTAATCGTTTCGTTGTGGTGTTGTTGCTTCAGGAATGGCAATGGCATCGCGTGATTGACGAAGGACAGGATCCGTGTCAACGCGAGTTAAGCCCTCGGAGCGCTCAGGCTCGAGTGAAGCGAGTGAAATTTGATGCTTCAGTTTGTACTTTGGCCCAATTGGGCAAAGTGCGACCGATGACGTCCGACGATGACTCGGTGAAAGACCGACACTCGAGACGTTGGCGATCGTTAGATTGCGAGAGCCAAGTTGCAATGTCCTGAGGTTTAGGGCAAGAAGGACTTGTGGACTTGGTGGCGAAAGATCACTCTTGGTGATAGTAGCGATCATGTGACGTGTCAATTGTGGCAGAATCGCCGCACAGTTGTGTTGGTGAGGCCCTTGGGTAGGCTTCGAGATGTGAAAACCTCTCGATAGAGCGGGAGTCTTGTGGCGCCGGTCAGACGGATCGGTATAACGACAAGGGTTGCCACTGTAGGGTTCGCATGTTAGTCGCTGAAATTAGAGAACTATTATTGTGGTGCCTCCACCCAGTTGGGAAGTGCACAAGTACCATGGGTGTGATTAAGCAAATCGCTTAACACCGTGGATTCTACGAGTTGACATAGAGGCGTAAGACGCTCAATCTCGTGGGTGCTCGTGGAGCACAAGTACCCTTTAGCCAGAAAGAGCCGGTTAAGTGGCACCTTAGCGTTTGCTAAGTGTGACAGGAGTCAATAGAGAGTTTGGGTCATAGATTGACGACTAGCGAGTGGGTTTTGCTCGGTGGAGAGTAGTAGTCACGTGGCGTGTCACGCCCAGGGGTCGAAACTGCGACCCGGGCTCGCTAACAGATCCGCCATCTGTACGGAAACTGCCGTACAGACGAAGCGTCTACCCTGCAAATAAATCTATAGCTAACAGATATCAGAGCAAAAGTAAGTACATGCTATAGAAAGGAAACAGAACAACTGTACTAGAGTAAATAAAATCCAAGATACAAGCTGTCCTCAAGATACAAAAATAACATCTCTCAAAATCTCACTCTACAAAAGTGGAAACTCAAAAGGGTACTGCTACCTCTCCACTAAACTGACTCGGGTAAGCGACTAGTCGGCCACGCCCTTACCTCGATCTGAAGACTCCGCACGGGAAGGAGTCGGAGCAGCTGCCTCAGGAAAACCTGCACCGCAGCGGGTGTGAGAACTACTACAAAGGTAGTTCCCAGTGGGTACCGTCCTCAAAGCACACGGTATGCCCACTAAGTCCACCGGAGGCACAAAAAGGTAAACAAATAGATAGATAGATAGATATGAAAACTGGAAATCTATCTCTATATGCCTCTACATATGCTCAAAGGAAAAACACTCATCTATGAACATGCAGTGCAACTCACTCACACATCTCACCCAAATCTCAATGACTGTCCTCTTTGGACCAGTCAAGATAAAGTCAAGCCTGCGCTCATCTACTGCCGCACATCCCGGAGGAACGGACTTACGTAGGGTGTCCCTCAAGGACTCTCAGTAACTCATCGCAGCCTCGTCAGGCTCGGTATCATCATCGCACCCGGGGCGTAGCTCGAGGGGAGCGACCCCACCGAACTCAAGTATCTAAAGTATCTCATAACTGGCAAACATGCCAGGCTCAGCAGGCTATAATCCACGATCAAATAGATCGGAACACAGTGGATACACGACACACACTCACGTCAAGGTCGGAGTGAACTCCACGACTGAATCTGAAGTGCTCAAATAGAACCCCCAATGACACTAGTAAAACTCAAAAGCCACAGAAAGGCTATAATAATCAACAAATATCTCCTCGGCCCCCCGACACGAGAGAACATGCTCCCCGAACCCATGCAGCATCACTAGAACCCTCAGACATTTTAAAACCATTTTTAAAAGTCGGTTTTCCAATAAAACAAGCCTTTAGATTTTTAAAACGGTTCGGGAGCTTAAATGAGGCCAACCGAGTACACAGTCTAGTGTCATATAATGTCAAGAGTCCACTAAAAATACTCTGGGGTTCAGATAATATTTCTATGATTTTCTAGGCAACTATCAGATCATTTAACAGCTAAAAATATACAGTTTTGACATGATCAAAGTGCGTTCTGAAGCATTAGAGGGCATTCCACGATTTTTAGAAGAAAATCCAACCCACCTCAAATGCTTTCCGAAGGCCGCGGCGAAATCGGTGAAGAAACGGGCGCAATCTGACGAAAAACTGAACTGCGCCTCTCGCGCGCGCGCGCACCGTCGCGCGTCTCGGAAAAATCCACGGAGCTCCAAACAACCTCCACAGCACCCAGCTAGGCCACCATAAAAATCTCAGCTCAAACCGATCACTCCAGTCCACGAATCAAGCATGCGTAGAGTTGCGGATTTGCACAGTAATCCCTCTGCATGCATGCAGCCCGAGAGCACAGGGAGAGAGCAAGGATAGAAATTAACTCAAATTACCATTCAAAACCAACAATAAAACCCAAGAGGAGAATCAAAGAGTCCAAATCCACAATCTCCAACAATCAATTTACCTCAATTTGCTCCTCGCGTGCGCAGGTTGACCCGGTCAACACCCTCAAGCAGCACGAACCAGGACTCCCTGCTTCTTCTCCTCTACTTCCTCCTCTTCTTCTTCTTCTCAGGCAGCAAGGAATGGAGGAGGATGGATAAGGGATGAGATAAGGGTGAGGGAGCTGTGTTGAGGGGTATAAAAATCAACGCGGGAGTAGTTGGAACAGAAGAAGCCCATACCTCGGTTTACTGTGCAAGTCCGGGCCATATCGGGCTCCCCCTGTGCCTGTGTACCGGTACCACCCACTTGGTACCGGTACACAGCCCCTGGTTCCGGAACCAAGCACCTGGTTCCGGAACCAGCCACCCAAAACTCCCAGAAACAGCTCGAAAATCTCCAGAATCGCCCCGTCAACTCACTTTCTCGCCTCGGGACTTCCGCATCACCCCGAAACCAACCGAACACCCCTGTAAAACATATTACACATGTCCCAAGGGTTCAACTCACATCAAAACCATCCAAGAAGCCAAAGCTCGACCCGCAAGCTCTCAAGCCGACGCCAACTCACTTTCCTTCAAAAAGACTTCCGCGTCGCTCCGGGACCACCCGAACCTCTCTGTAAATACAAACAGAAACTGCTGAAGGTATTTCCACAATACCAGGCTGCCCCGTGGAGTCGGCACACTGCCCGAAGCTCCGGAACTCTACACTCTCCCCTCCTTCAGAAGGTTTCGTCCTCGAAACCACAAAAATCAAAACTCAGGAGGGCGACTCAAATAAGTGGGGATATGAAACTCTCAGCTCATCCTCAGGCTCCCATGTGGCCTCTCGCTCCTCATGATGACTCCATAAAACCTTAACAAAAGGTATGATCCGGTTGCGTAATTCTCTCGTCTCTCGAGCAAGAATTCGCACCGGTCGCTCCTGATAGCTCAAGTCCTCGTCTAGCTCCAAGGATGTGAAGTCCAGGATATGTGAGGGATCAAACACATATTTCCTCAAGGTGGATACATGAAATACGTCGTGGGTGCCTGCCAACCGCGGCGGTAGCGCAACTCGATATGCAACTGGGCCAATGCGCTCTAGCACCTCAAATGGCCCGATAAACCGCGGACTAAGCTTTCCGCGTACTCCAAATCGGCGAACTCCTCGAGATGGCGAGACTTTCAGAAAAACATGGTCTCCCACCTGAAACTCCAAGTCTCGCCGCCTCCTGTCTGCATAACTCCTCTGACGGCTCTGAGCGGTCTCTATGTGTCGCCGAATGATCCTGACCTTTTCCTCAGCTTCCACAAGCAGATCTGGCCCCAAGGTCTTCCTTTCGCCCACGTCACTCCAAAATAGAGGCGATCGACACTTCCGACCATACAATGCTTCGTAGGGCGCCATCTGAATGCTCGCCTGGAAGCTATTGTTATACGCGAACTCGGCTAACCTCAAGTGTCGATCCCAACTGCCACCGAAGCTCAGGACACATGCTCTCAACATGTCCTCCAGAGTCTGAATGGTCCTCTCCGACTGTCCATCAGTCTGTGGGTGAAAGGCGGTGCTAAACTGAAGCTGGGTCCCCAAGGCTGTCTGCAAGCTCCCCCAAAACTGTGAAGTAAACCTCGGGTCCCTGTCAGACACAATCGATACTGGCACCCCGTGCAGTCTCACAATCTCATCCATATATAACTGTGCTAACCTCTCCAAGGACCAACTCAACTGCATCGGCAGAAAGTGGGCTGATTTGGTCAAACGATCAACAATCACCCATATGGCATCAGAACCACTCTGAGTCCTCGGCAATCCCACAATAAAATCCATAGTGACACGGTCCCATTTCCATTCAGGTATTGGAAGGCTCTGCAACTTGCCAGCTGGAACCTGATGCTCAGCTTTAACTTGCTGACAAGTTAAACAACGAGCCACAAACCTTCCAATATCTCTCTTCATGCCGCGCCACCAAAACTGTGCCCTCAAGTCCCTATACATCTTAGTTCCCCCAGGATGGAGGGTGTAAGGTGTATAGTGAGCTTCCCTCAAAATCAGCTCTCGAACCTCTGAGTCCACGGGCACACAAAAGCGGTCCCTGTACCGGAGTACTCCCGCTGTATCCACGGAAAAGTCCCCACCCTGATCCTGCCGAAGCTGATCTCGAATCCTCACAAGCTCGGGGTCCTCACTCTGTTTCTCTCTAATCCTGTCCAACAGAGTAGGCTGCAAGACCATGGACATAAGTCTTGCAGAAACCCCAGGGGACACCACCTCTATATCCAAGCGCCTCAACTGCTCTCTCAAGGGCATCTGCTGGGTAATCAACAAACTCAAGGACTGCCCTGATCGCCTGCTCAAGGCGTCTGCGACCACATTGGCTTTGCCGGGATGATACTGAATATTCAGATCATAATCCTTTAGCAGCTCTAGCCACCGGCGTTGCCTCAAGTTGAGTTCCTTCTGGGTGAACAAATACTTCAAACTCTGGTGGTCGGTGAAGATCTCACAATGCTCGCCATAAAGATAGTGCCGCCAAAGCTTCAAAGCAAAGACAACAGCGGCTAGCTCCAAGTCATGCGTAGGGTAATTTTTCTCATAGTCCTTTAGCTGGCGCGAAGCATAAGCGATTACCCTACCATGCTGCATCAACACACATCCTAGGCCGCTGTGGGAGGCATCACTGTAAATCACGAATCCCTCTCCCATAACTGGTAGTGAAAGGACTGGCGCTGTAATCAACCTCTGCTTCAACTCCTCGAAGCTCTGCTGACACTGCTCTGTCCACACAAACTTGATCCCCTTCCTAGTCAACCGAGTGAGGGGAGTAGAAAGCTTCGCAAAGCCTTCTACAAAACGACGGTAGTACCCTGCAAGGCCCAAGAAGCTGCGCACCTCTGTCACCGTCGTGGGTCTAGGCCAATCCCGAACTGAATCAATCTTCGCCGGGTCCACTGCCACTCCTGCGGCTGAAACTACGTGGCCTAGAAAAGAAACCTCCCGAAGCCAAAAAGCGCACTTCTTTAACTTGGCATACAACTTCTTCTCTCTCAGAAGCTGCAGCACTATCCTCAAGTGCTCCTCGTGCTCCGTGTCACTTCGGGAGTAAACCAGAATGTCATCAATAAACACAACTACAAAACGATCCAAGTAGGGCTGAAACACTCGGTTCATTAGATCCATAAATGCGGCTGGGGCATTAGTCAATCCAAACGGTAGCACTGTGAACTCATAATGCCCATACCGAGTCCTGAAAGCTGTCTTGGACACATCCTCGGCCCTCACCTTAAGCTGGTGGTAACCGGACTGAAGGTCGATCTTGGAGAAGACCGTAGCTCCCTGAAGCTGATCAAACAAATCATCAATCCTGGGGAGAGGATACTTGTTCCGAACGGTCACTTTATTCAACTCTCGATAATCCACACACAATCTAAGTGATCCGTCCTTCTTTTTCACAAAAAGAATCGGCGCTCCCCACGGAGAGACGCTAGGTCTGATGAACCCTCGATCCAAAAGATCCTGCAATTGAGCCTTTAGCTCTCTCAACTCTGCTGGGGCCATCCTGTAGGGCGCTTTAGAGACTGATGTAGTTCCAGGGACTACATCAATCACAAACTCTATCTCTCGATCCGGCGGCATGGATGATAACTCCGAGGGAAAAACATCCGGGTACTCGCAGACAACAGGGATGTCCTCGAGTCCGGGCATCGCCGTAGGCGCCTCTACAACAGTCGCAAGAAAAGCGACACAGCCTCTACTCAACATCTGTCGGGCTCTGGCGGAAGACACTGTCACTGCAAACAATGCACTCTGACATCCCCTATACACATACTCCTCCTGACCCGGCTCCCGAAGGGTCACAGTCCTCAATCTACAATCAATAGTAGCATAGAACCGGGATAACCAATCCATACCCAAAACCACATCAAAATCCTGAAGTCGGCGCAAGACCAACAGGTCAATGGGTAAAATCCACGGTCCTAACTGCACTGGGCAGGACCAACAGCACTCATCTACATGCAATACACAACCCGGAACCTGGACCTCTAATGCATGAGTCAATGGCCCAATCTCAAACCCATGCGAAGATGCAAATGTACTACTGATGAAAGAATGTGATGCTCCAGTATCAAAAAGTGCTCGAGCACGGGTAGAGGAGATAAGAACAATACCTGCTACTACCTGATCCGCTGCTGTGGAATCCTCGACCTGAGCGGCGTACACTCGCCCGCTCGCTGGAGGTCGTCTCTCAGACTGTCGTGAGGAGGTGGCACGATCCCCCCGGGTGATGTTTGGTGAACTGTATGAACGATCCGGATCAGGCACTTCGATCCGGATCTCGAACCTTCGTTTTTCTAGAAACTGTTTTTCTCGCTACTGCAATCCGGATCGCCGATCGCCGATCTCCGATCCGGATCGTCGTCATGTAAAATTCCAGAAAAGGATAGTTTTTTATCCTTATCTTTTTCCAAGGGTTTCTAACCTATAAATAGACCCTATGATTCTTTTTCTAGGGCTAATCCAATAATCCAAAAAGAAGCCGCTAAGCCTAAAAGCCGTCATCTTATATACGGCCTAAGATCCACATATAGAGAAGAAAGGAAATCATAGATTCTATCTTATGTTTCTTCATCTATATTGATTGATTTGATTCCAGGTTTTCATACTCACATTTTGAGTAGAATCAAATCAATGAATACTTAGATGGTATTTCCGATCTATTTCTAATCTAAGTATTCGGCGGATCATCATCACCCAAAAAACAACGATTTACCCCAAATCGGCGCGTGGACTCGCGTGGCCTTGTGGATTCAAGGTGCTACCGCTCTCGTGGATTCGGAGCGAGGTACGTTCGTGGATTCGAAGCGTGCTACTGGGTGAAGACCGTGGATTCGGTCGGACGTCGTGGACTCGACGTTGGACGCCGTGGATTCGGCGTTGGACGCAGATCGTGGAATCGAGAAGCGTCGTGGAGCGAGCGGAGAAGATCAACTAGGAGCATATGGAAAAGGTTGAATCGTCTGTGAGTACGGTATATCACCTTGTACGTGTTTAATTCTAGTGGATTTCACCGTGTTATCGGTCTCGTGGTTTTTTACTCCGGTTTGGAGTTTTCCACGTAAAAATTTCTGCGTGTTATTTATTTTTTCCGCATTGGGTTTTATATCACAAAGATTTTTGAGTGTTTATTGTTTACACCTATTCACCCCCCTCTAGATGTTTTTTCCCCTATTTAGATCCTATTATACATAACCCAACAAGTGGTATCAGAGCGGGAATAGGGTTGTAAACAATGGTTGAAGGTGGAAACATCAACAGACCTCCGTTCTTCGATGGAACAAATTATGCGTACTGGAAAGTACGGATGAAAGCCTTTTTAATTTCCATCGACGAACGGGTGTGGCAATCAATTGAATTAGGATGGACTAATCCAACTGAAATTATTGGTGATGTTCGCACCATCAAACCTAGGTCGAAATGGACCAAGGAAGAGATAGATTTTTCTTCTTACAATGGCAAAGGAATTAATGCTTTATTTAATGACTTATCTCAAACAGAGTTCTCTCGCGTCTCGGCATGTGAGACTGCGAAAGAAATCTGGGATGTTCTTCAAGTTACGCATGAGGGAACTAACCTTGTGAAGATTCAGAAACTGCAAATGCTTACGAGCAAGTTTGACTCTATTTTCATGGCAGAAAATGAATCTTTCACAGACTATTACACACGATTGCAAGACATCGTAAACTCATGTGCTAACTTGGGAGAGAAGATTCCAGAATTTAAAGTTGTAAGAAAAATATTAAGAACTCTTCCTGAAAGATTTCGTTCCAAGGTTACAGCCATTGAAACTATTAAACACCCGGACGAAATCCGTGTAGAAGAATTAGTTGGTTCTTTACAAACATATGAAATGACATTTCCTACTAACTATTCTTCGGGAAAGGCATCCTCTTCTAAGTCTTCAGGTTATGCGTTGAAAACAACAAAAAGAAGAAGACGCGGATTCATCCTCCTCAGGCGATGACGAGAACCTATCTATGGAGGACTTTGAGAAGCAGCTTGCTCTCTTGACAAGAAGATTTCGCCGAAACTTTCGAAGGGGTAACTCAAGAAAAACTCCATCCTTCGTAAAGTCGAAGAAAGGCAAAGGTTCTTCAAGTTACAAGTCAAGAAAGCAAGAGGGTTTTTCTAAGGATAAGAAAAGCACAGAAGGACAAGTCCAATGCTTCAAGTGCCGAGGATACGGCCATATCTCAACGGAATGTCCAAATAAGAATCCGTCCAAGAAGAAAGCGATGCAAGCCGTCACTTGGGATGACACCTCATCGTCAAATGAGTCATCGTCAAGTGATGAAGAAGATAACGCAACAGCGTTCCACGCGTCCACATCTTCACCCTTCATGTGCTTAATGGCTAGTACATCCGACTCATTGTCCTCCTCCCAAGTTGGAAAGAATGCAACGGACAATGAATCGGATGATTCGGAAGGTGAAGATTTTGCTCTAGCCTACCACAGACTTTTGAGGGATTCAAAGAAACTGGCTAAGAAAAACAAGGGTTTGAGAGGGAGATTGCAGGATCTCGAAGAAGAAGTAAAAAGGGTAACTTCTCTCTCGACCGATCTTGAAGTGGAAAGGGATAATCTGATAAAAGCAAATGTTTCCCTTCAAGAGTCCAATGAGCAACTCGAGAAGAATTATATAGATATGGTGAACAAAGCGAATTACTTCTTGAAGCTCAACGGCGAGGCTCGACAGGAAAAATTGGAAATGACAGAGACCATTCTCCAACTCAAGGATGACTTACAGTGATTTTCATCAGGAAGGAGTAAGCTGGATAAGCTTCTTGGTCTTGGTCAATCAAACAAGTTCGGCCTCAGATACAATCGAACTGAAGACAATTTTAGTTCGGTTGGGACAGTTTTTGTGCCTCAGTCGGTATCTCCTCCTCCGACACCGGAATTCACGACAAGCAACGACAACAAGCCTACTTCACCCTCCTCGGAATCGTCAAGCACTAAGGTATGTTTTCGTTGTAATTTTGCAGGGCACATAAGGAGAAATTGCAAGATGGGAGCCAAACGGTCAACTCAAACACTTCTTGCAACGACTACCAAAAGGGTAATTCCTCGAAAAGCAAATGCAAATTTTTTGAAAGGAAAAAGCCTCGGTAGTTCATCAAACGAGACGACGACGTCAAGGAAAAGCAATGGATCAAACAAGCCGCTTTCACCAAAGGTATCAACTTCACAATCATTTCCGACGTACACCAAAACTCGAAAGGTTTGGGTACGCAAAGGTGAATTCTTCTTTCATCCTTGAATCACGTCGGTACCAAACGGCCCTTGGAATTATTGCATATGGATCTTATGGGGCCGACACGTCAACCATCCTTGGGAGGTAAATGGTATATTTTCTTATTGGTTGATGATTTCTCTAGGTATTCTTGGGTAGCATTTTTGAAAGAGAAAGCTGATACTTTTGATTCTTTTCACAAGATTTGCCTTCGTATTATGATTGAAAAGAATGAAAAGATTATTCGTGTTAGAAGTGATAGAGGTGGAGAATTCATAAATTCTAAATTCATTGATTTTTGCACTTCCAACGGCATTAAGCATGAATTCTCAGCACCCTATACACCTCAACAGAATGGTGTTGTCGAGCGCAAAAACAGGGTTGTACAAGATATGGCACGTGTTACGCTTCACAGCTGGAATTTACCGCTACATTTTTGGGCTGAAGCTGTGAACACTGCAATCTATGTTATTAATCGAGTTTATTTGCGCCCGGGAACGTTAAATACACCATATGAACTATGGTGTTGTAGAAAACCCAACATCAAATATTTTCGTATCTTCGGGAGTCGGTGTTACATTTTGCGTGACCGCGAAAATCTTGGAAAGTTTGACTCTCGAAGTGACGAAGGGATTTTCTTGGGGTATTCTACAAATAGTAGAGCATATCGGGTATTTAACTTGGAATCTAAAACGATCGTAGAATCTATAAATGTTAATGTAGATGAAGCTTTCCACTTTGCATCTGATAAATCTACCCCTGATATCTCTCTTGATGATGATACTCCTGTAAGTGCATCTTCTCATGATAATACTTCCAATATTAATGATGCATCTAATGGTTCTTCAAGTTTATCTGATGTGCAGGAATCATCTCATGTACCTCCGAGTACTCCATTACAACAAACGTTACGCATCTCCAAGGATCATCCTGAATCAAACATCATTGGAGACCCACAAGAAGGAGTCAAAACTCAGAGACAGTTGGTTTGTGGATTTGCTTGTTAAGTTTCCATGATCGAACCAAAGAATATCGATGAAGCTCTTCAGGATGACTACTGGATTGAAGCAATGCAGGAAGAGCTCCATCAGTTTGAACGCAACAAAGTCTGGGAATTAACGACGCCTCCGAAGCAACACAATGTGATCGGTACTAAATGGATTTTCAAGAACAAGAAAATGAGGATGGTACCATCATCAGGAACAAAGCACGTTTAGTTGCTCAAGGCTACTCTCAAATAGAAGGTATAGACTTTGATGAAACGTTCGCCCCTGTAGCTAGACTCGAGCCCATTCGTATCTTATTCGCTATTGCTTGTCACTTTAAAATAAAACTCTTTCAAATGGACGTTAAGAGCGCGTTTTTAAATGGGTTTTTAAATGAGGAAGTTTATGTGGCTCAACCGAAAGGTTTTGTAGACTGTAAACTACCTAACCATGTTTTTCGTTTGAAAAAGGCTCTATACGGTTTAAAACAAGCACCACGAGCATGGTACGAAAGGTTGACAAAGCACCTTTTGGAGAAGGGCTATACTCGAGGGGGAGCAGATCGGACTCTCTTTGTGAAGCATTATCAAAGTAACTTCATTGTTGCACAAATCTATGTCGATGACATTGTGTTTGGAGCAACAAAGGATAATGATGCTTCTAAATTCGCAGAAACCATGGAAAGCGAATTTGAGATGTCTATGATGGGGGAACTGGCATACTTTCTTGGATTGCAAGTGAAACAAATGGTGAAGGCATCCATCTATGTCAATCCAAGTATGCGAAGGAGTTGGTAAAGAAATTCGGATTAGAAGATTCTAAAGATTTTCCTACTCCTATGGGAACTAGCAATAAGGGATTAGGAAGTGTTCTCTTAGTGAGAATGTAGACGAGAAACTTTATCGCAGCATGATTGGAAGTCTACTTTACCTCACAGCTAGTCGCCCGGATATATCCTTTAGTGTTGGGATTTGCGCGAGATATCAATCAGCACCAACGGAGGTTCACCTGAAAGCGGTGAAACGGATCATCCGGTACATCAAGGAACCATTAATTCGGAATTTGGTATCCTATGGGAACAAGTCTAGATATTATTGGATACTCAGATGCCGATTGGGCAGGATCTGTGGATGATCGGAAAAGTACGAGTGGTGCATGTTTTTATCTTGGCCATTGTCTTGTTGCATGGCATAGTAAAAAGCAAAACGCACTGCACTCTCGACTGCCGAAGCGGAATACATCTCAGCGGGTAGTTGTTCAACTCACTCATTTGGATGAAAAAGCGTGTTGAGCGACTTCCGGATTTCAGCAACTTCGGTAACTGTTTTATGTGACACACTAGTGCTATAAACATTTCAAAAAACCCTGTGTTGCACTCTAGAACAAAACACATTAAACTTAGATATCATTTTCTTAGAGAA
>CM055070.1:23440435-23485392 GCA_029204045.2 Tillandsia leiboldiana
ATGCCCATACCGAGTCCCGAAAGCTGCTTGGCCATCTCGGCCCTCACCTTAAGCTGTGTTAACCGGACTGAAGGTCGATCTTGGAGACAGACCGTAGCTTCCCCCCCCCCCTTGGAAGCTGATTCAAACAAATCATCAATCCGGGGAGAGGATACTTGTTCCGAAACGGTCACTTTATTCAACTCTCGATAATCCACACACAATCTAAGTGATCCGTCTTCTTTTTCCACAAAGAATCGGCGGCTCCCACACGGAGAGTACGCTAGGTCTTGAACCCTCGATCCAAAGTATCCTGCAATTGAGCCTTTAGACTCTCTCAACTCTGCTGGGCCATCCTGTAGGGCGCTTTAGAGAATGATGTAGTTCCAGGGACTACATCAATCACAAACTCTATCTCTCGATCCGGCGGCATGGATGATAACTCCTAGGGAAAAACATCCGGGTACTCGCAGACAACAGGGATGTCTCGAGGTCCGGGCATCGCCGTAGGCCCATCTACAACCAGTCGCAAGAAAAGCTGACACACGCCTCTACTCAACATCTGTCGGGCTCTGGCGGAAGACACTGTACTGCAAAACAATGCACTCTGACTCCCCTATACACATACTCCTCCTGACCCGGCTCCCGCAGGGTCACAGCCTCAATCTACAATTCAATGTAGCATAAACCGGGATAACCAATCCATACCCAACCCACATCAAAATCCTGAAGTCGGCGCAAGACCAACGGTCAATGGGTAAAATCCACGGTCCTAACTGCACTGGGCAGACCAACAGCACTCATCTACATGCAATACACAACCCGGAACCTGGACCTCTAATGCATGAGTCAATGGCCCAATCTCAACCCATGCGAAGATGCAAATGTACTATGATGAAAGAATGTGATGCTCCATATCAAAAATGCCGAGCACGGGTAAGGAGATCAGAACATACTGCTACTACCTGATCCGCTGCTGGGGAATCCTCGACCTGAGCGCGTACAACTCGCCCGCTCTCGCTGGAGGTCGTCTCTCAGACTGTCGTGAGGAGGTGGCACGATCCCCCCGGGTGATGTTTGGTGAACTGTATGAACGGATCCGGATCAGGCACTTCGATCCGGATCTCGAACCTTCGTTTTTCTAGAAACTGTTTTTCTCGCTACTGCAATCCGGATCGCCGATCGCCGATCTCCGATCCGGATCGTCGTCATGTAAAATTCCAGAAAAGGGATAGTTTTTTATCCTTATCTTTTTCCAAGGGTTTTCTAACCTATAAATAGACCCTATGATTCTTTTTCTAGGGCTAATCCAATAATCCAAAAAGAAGCCGCTAAGCCTAAAAGCCGTCATCTTATATACGGCCTAAGATCCACATATAGAGAAGAAAGGAATCATAGATTCTATCTTATGTTTCTTCATCTATATTGATTGATTTGATTCCAGGTTTCATACTCACATTTTGAGTAGAATCAAATCAATGAATACTTAGATGGTATTTCCGATCTATTTCTAATCTAAGTATTCGGCGGATCATCATCACCCAAAAAACAACGATTTACCCCAAATCGGCGCGTGGACTCGCGTGGCCTTGTGGATTCAAGGTGCTACCGCTCTCGTGGATTCGGAGCGAGGTACGTTCGTGGATTCGAAGCGTGCTACTGGGTGAAGACCGTGGATTCGGTCGGACGTCGTGGACTCGACGTTGGACGCCGTGGATTCGGCGTTGGACGCAGATCGTGGAATCGAGAAGCGTCGTGGAGCGAGCGGAAGAAGATCAACTAG
Organism: Tillandsia leiboldiana; assembly: GCA_029204045.2. Lineage (NCBI taxonomy): Eukaryota > Viridiplantae > Streptophyta > Magnoliopsida > Poales > Bromeliaceae > Tillandsia > Tillandsia leiboldiana. The sequence goes on from CM055070.1 coordinate 23,442,198, forward strand.
GAAGCATATGGAAAAGGTTGAATCGTCTGTGAGTACGGTATATCACCTTGTACGTGTTTAATTCTAGTGGATTTCACCGTGTTATCGGTCTCGTGGTTTTTTACTCCGGTTTGGAGTTTTCCACGTAAAAATTCTGCGTGTTATTTATTTTTTCCGCATTGGGTTTTATATCACAAAGATGTTTGAGTGTTTATTGTTTACACCTATTCACCCCCCTCTAGATGTTTTTTCCCCTATTTAGATCCTATTATACATAACCCAACAAGTGGTATCAGAGCGGGAATAGGGTTGTAAACAATGGTTGAAGGTGGAAACATCAACAGACCTCCGTTCTTCGATGGAACAAATTATGCGTACTGGAAAGTACGGATGAAAGCCTTTTTAATTTCCATCGACGAACGGGTGTGGCAATCAATTGAATTAGGATGGACTAATCCAACTGAAATTATTGGTGATGTTCGCACCATCAAACCTAGGTCGAAATGGACCAAGGAAGAGATAGATTTTTCTTCTTACAATGGCAAAGGAATTAATGCTTTATTTAATGACTTATCTCAAACAGAGTTCTCTCGCGTCTCGGCATGTGAGACTGCGAAAGAAATCTGGGATGTTCTTCAAGTTACGCATGAGGGAACTAACCTTGTGAAGATTCAGAAACTGCAAATGCTTACGAGCAAGTTTGACTCTATTTTCATGGCAGAAAATGAATCTTTCACAGACTATTACACACGATTGCAAGACATCGTAAACTCATGTGCTAACTTGGGAGAGAAGATTCCAGAATTTAAAGTTGTAAGAAAAATATTAAGAACTCTTCCTGAAAGATTTCGTTCCAAGGTTACAGCCATTGAAACTATTAAACACCCGGACGAAATCCGTGTAGAAGAATTAGTTGGTTCTTTACAAACATATGAAATGACATTTCCTACTAACTATTCTTCGGGAAAGGCATCCTCTTCTAAGTCTTCAGGTTATGCGTTGAAAACAACAAAAGAAGAAGACGCGGATTCATCCTCCTCAGGCGATGACGAGAACCTATCTATGGAGGACTTTGAGAAGCAGCTTGCTCTCTTGACAAGAAGATTTCGCCGAAACTTTCGAAGGGGTAACTCAAGAAAAACTCCATCCTTCGTAAAGTCGAAGAAAGGCAAAGGTTCTTCAAGTTACAAGTCAAGAAAGCAAGAGGGTTTTTCTAAGGATAAGAAAAGCACAGAAGGACAAGTCCAATGCTTCAAGTGCCGAGGATACGGCCATATCTCAACGGAATGTCCAAATAAGAATCCGTCCAAGAAGAAAGCGATGCAAGCCGTCACTTGGGATGACACCTCATCGTCAAATGAGTCATCGTCAAGTGATGAAGAAGATAACGCAACAGCGTTCCACGCGTCCACATCTTCACCCTTCATGTGCTTAATGGCTAGTACATCCGACTCATTGTCCTCCTCCCAAGTTGGAAAGAATGCAACGGACAATGAATCGGATGATTCGGAAGGTGAAGATTTTGCTCTAGCCTACCACAGACTTTTGAGGGATTCAAAGAAACTGGCTAAGAAAAACAAGGGTTTGAGAGGGAGATTGCAGGATCTCGAAGAAGAAGTAAAAAGGGTAACTTCTCTCTCGACCGATCTTGAAGTGGAAAGGGATAATCTGATAAAAGCAAATGTTTCCCTTCAAGAGTCCAATGAGCAACTCGAGAAGAATTATATAGATATGGTGAACAAAGCGAATTACTTCTTGAAGCTCAACGGCGAGGCTCGACAGGAAAAATTGGAAATGACAGAGACCATTCTCCAACTCAAGGATGACTTACAGTGATTTTCATCAGGAAGGAGTAAGCTGGATAAGCTTCTTGGTCTTGGTCAATCAAACAAGTTCGGCCTCAGATACAATCGAACTGAAGACAATTTTAGTTCGGTTGGGACAGTTTTTGTGCCTCAGTCGGTATCTCCTCCTCCGACACCGGAATTCACGACAAGCAACGACAACAAGCCTACTTCACCCTCCTCGGAATCGTCAAGCACTAAGGTATGTTTTCGTTGTAATTTTGCAGGGCACATAAGGAGAAATTGCAAGATGGGAGCCAAACGGTCAACTCAAACACTTCTTGCAACGACTACCAAAAGGGTAATTCCTCGAAAAGCAAATGCAAATTTTTTTGAAAGGAAAAAGCCTCGGTAGTTCATCAAACGAGACGACGACGTCAAGGAAAAGCAATGGATCAAACAAGCCGCTTTCACCAAAGGTATCAACTTCACAATCATTTCCGACGTACACCAAAACTCGAAAGGTTTGGGTACGCAAAGGTGAATTCTTCTTTCATCCTTGAATCACGTCGGTACCAAACGGCCCTTGGAATTATTGCATATGGATCTTATGGGGCCGACACGTCAACCATCCTTGGGAGGTAAATGGTATATTTTCTTATTGGTTGATGATTTCTCTAGGTATTCTTGGGTAGCATTTTTGAAAGAGAAAGCTGATACTTTTGATTCTTTTCACAAGATTTGCCTTCGTATTATGATTGAAAAGAATGAAAAGATTATTCGTGTTAGAAGTGATAGAGGTGGAGAATTCATAAATTCTAAATTCATTGATTTTTGCACTTCCAACGGCATTAAGCATGAATTCTCAGCACCCTATACACCTCAACAGAATGGTGTTGTCGAGCGCAAAAACAGGGTTGTACAAGATATGGCACGTGTTACGCTTCACAGCTGGAATTTACCGCTACATTTTTGGGCTGAAGCTGTGAACACTGCAATCTATGTTATTAATCGAGTTTATTTGCGCCCGGGAACGTTAAATACACCATATGAACTATGGTGTTGTAGAAAACCCAACATCAAATATTTTCGTATCTTCGGGAGTCGGTGTTACATTTTGCGTGACCGCGAAAATCTTGGAAAGTTTGACTCTCGAAGTGACGAAGGGATTTTCTTGGGGTATTCTACAAATAGTAGAGCATATCGGGTATTTAACTTGGAATCTAAAACGATCGTAGAATCTATAAATGTTAATGTAGATGAAGCTTTCCACTTTGCATCTGATAAATCTACCCCTGATATCTCTCTTGATGATGATACTCCTGTAAGTGCATCTTCTCATGATAATACTTCCAATATTAATGATGCATCTAATGGTTCTTCAAGTTTATCTGATGTGCAGGAATCATCTCATGTACCTCCGAGTACTCCATTACAACAAACGTTACGCATCTCCAAGGATCATCCTGAATCAAACATCATTGGAGACCCACAAGAAGGAGTCAAAACTCAGAGACAGTTGGTTTGTGGATTTGCTTGTTAAGTTTCCATGATCGAACCAAAGAATATCGATGAAGCTCTTCAGGATGACTACTGGATTGAAGCAATGCAGGAAGAGCTCCATCAGTTTGAACGCAACAAAGTCTGGGAATTAACGACGCCTCCGAAGCAACACAATGTGATCGGTACTAAATGGATTTTCAAGAACAAGAAAAATGAGGATGGTACCATCATCAGGAACAAAGCACGTTTAGTTGCTCAAGGCTACTCTCAAATAGAAGGTATAGACTTTGATGAAACGTTCGCCCCTGTAGCTAGACTCGAGCCCATTCGTATCTTATTCGCTATTGCTTGTCACTTTAAAATAAAACTCTTTCAAATGGACGTTAAGAGCGCGTTTTTAAATGGGTTTTTAAATGAGGAAGTTTATGTGGCTCAACCGAAAGGTTTTGTAGACTGTAAACTACCTAACCATGTTTTTCGTTTGAAAAAGGCTCTATACGGTTTAAAACAAGCACCACGAGCATGGTACGAAAGGTTGACAAAGCACCTTTTGGAGAAGGGCTATACTCGAGGGGGAGCAGATCGGACTCTCTTTGTGAAGCATTATCAAAGTAACTTCATTGTTGCACAAATCTATGTCGATGACATTGTGTTTGGAGCAACAAAGGATAATGATGCTTCTAAATTCGCAGAAACCATGGAAAGCGAATTTGAGATGTCTATGATGGGGGAACTGGCATACTTTCTTGGATTGCAAGTGAAACAAAATGGTGAAGGCATCCATCTATGTCAATCCAAGTATGCGAAGGAGTTGGTAAAGAAATTCGGATTAGAAGATTCTAAAGATTTTCCTACTCCTATGGGAACTAGCAATAAGGGATTAGGAAGTGTTCTCTTAGTGAGAATGTAGACGAGAAACTTTATCGCAGCATGATTGGAAGTCTACTTTACCTCACAGCTAGTCGCCCGGATATATCCTTTAGTGTTGGGATTTGCGCGAGATATCAATCAGCACCAAAGGAGGTTCACCTGAAAGCGGTGAAACGGATCATCCGGTACATCAAAGGAACCATTAATTTCGGAATTTGGTATCCTATGGGAACAAGTCTAGATATTATTGGATACTCAGATGCCGATTGGGCAGGATCTGTGGATGATCGGAAAAGTACGAGTGGTGCATGTTTTTATCTTGGCCATTGTCTTGTTGCATGGCATAGTAAAAAGCAAAACTGCACTGCACTCTCGACTGCCGAAGCGGAATACATCTCAGCGGGTAGTTGTTCAACTCAACTCATTTGGATGAAAAGCGTGTTGAGCGACTTCCGGATTTCAGCAACTTCGGTAACTGTTTTATGTGACAACACTAGTGCTATAAACATTTCAAAAAACCCTGTGTTGCACTCTAGAACAAAACACATTAAACTTAGATATCATTTTCTTAGAGAGCTAGTTGAATCAAATATTCTTCAAATTTCCTACATTTCAACTGAAGATCAATTAGCTGACTTTTTTAACAAAACCTTTGGATCAAAAACATTTTATTCATTTGGGTAAAGCAATTGGAATGCTTTCCTTGAAATAACCTCTTTTTGAAACTTTTGTTTAGGTTAGGTTTTGTTTTTGTGTTTTTGTTCATCATCTATGCTTAGACATAGAACATTAATTGAGCATTAGTTTTATTGACTTTAACTGCATCCTATTATATATTTAGAAATCTATTATGCTTTAGATATCATAATATTTCATTTGATGCAATGATCATTTATGTCAATTAAATCATCTTTGTTTTGATCAAAGTCAATTTCTCTCTCGATGATCTCTTGGTATAGTTTTTATCTTATTTGACTGTTTAGTCGAGTATGAAATCGAGATCAATATTTGGCTGAATACTTTATATCTTAAATAATTGATAGCCAATTGAGGGGGAGTCAAAGAAAAAGTATTATGCTCAAAAGATGTGGAAAGAGTTACATCCCAATGAGGAGTGTGAAAACTACCACCACTTGGAGGAAAGAGCTACCACCTCGGTCGTCCGAGTACTGTGTGCAGCTACCACATGTATACCAAGCAAGGTTTTTCAAGTTTGATTAAATAAAATGCATGTTGAAATACTTGACTTTGTCAAAATTTCAAGGTTGGTATAAGGTGGGAATTTTAATGAAAGATGCTCAAAGAGCCACTCTCTTTAATAAATTGACTAGATATATTATCTAACTTATCTGGGATTTCAGACATCTATTGATCTTTGTATTTCATTTTCTTTACCGAATTGATGATTTGATAAAGGCATTACACATAAGATCAAGTTAGATGTAATTGAAGTTGTTCAACTTTAAGGGATTTAACTTTTATAAATTTTCGTTTCATTTGTTGGATGTTATTGATAGATTTGGCATAATCTATTCCTTGTTGTATGAAATGATGATTTTCGTTTAAAGTTAATACACAAAAGTGCTTACAATCTTTTTCTGGTTTTTCTAGAATTTCTCTGAAATTTTCTAAAGAAAAAGTTGGAGCCGATCCGGATTGGACCTGCCGATCCGGATCCCGAACGCAGATATTCTTCTGCGGGCAGACGATCTGGATTGGACTTGCCGATCCGGATCCCGAACGCAGATTTTCTCTGCGGGTAGCCGATCCGGATCGTAATCACGAACTGATCCGGATCGCGGCTAGGGTTTTATATAGAACAAAAGGGTTTTGATTTCTTTTACTCCAATCTTTTGTTCCAAAGTTTCCAGAGCTTCTCTCTCTAGAATTCATCCATCTTGAAAACTTTCAAACTCAAGTTCTTCGACTCCAAGTAAGTTTTATTGATCAAAATCTCGGTTTTTCACAGTTTTTCATATTCTTCCTCAAAACGTGATGAAATTCTTGTATCTATTTCGTTTGTGGATGGTTTTTGATCAAATTTCTTTTGAAATAAGAACTCTGGGTAGATTAGTTTTGATTATATGCTAGGTATTCTCATGATAAACGGATTTTTGGCCTTCGATTTCAAAAATTTCGGTTTTAGGGCATATAATGGGAATTTTCGAAAATCATGCGATTGATCTATTTTTAAAATTCCTTTTGCAAAACTAATTTGATTCTTAGTCTCTCTACACGATAATGATTGTTTAGGTACAATTTTTCTACTTTTTGAAAATTAACAATTTTTTCGTGTTCTTGAGTTGTTGCTCACAGGATTTCTTTTCACAAGAAACCAATAGCAATGGTGATCACCTGGATCATTTTTCTTCTGGCTGCTATGGTACATACGAGAGACACTGTCAAGCCCAAGAGGGCTAAGAAAGCGAAGAAAGCAAAAGATGATTCCGATACGGAATCTGAGACGGAATCGATCGATTGGGATGAGTTGCAAGTTGAAGCAACAGCACCCACTGCTTCGAAAGGAAAAGCGCCTGCGGAAACATCAAAGGCTCCGCCTACTGCTGCTGAAAAGGGCAAAGCTCCAATGGAAGAAACTTCTGGGAAGACAAAAAGAAAAAGACTTGCTCGACGGCTTGGACGAGCTCGAGGTATTGAAATAAATGAACCATGTCAAGATGAAACAAAGAATATCCCTCAAACTGAAAATGAATCTGAAGACGAAGAAGATTGGGACACATTTCTTACTGAAGTACAACAAGGTATTGATGAAGAAAATAAGATTTACCTAAAGAACAAGAAGCTACTGAAGTCTTCCTCAATACTTAAGCAGCAAGCAAGGAAAAAGAATGTGCCAAGCAATGAACCTCTTGACAATACACATTCTCTGCCAAGAAGATCTCCTCGGAATGAAGGTCAGACTGCTCCGTCAGTCGTCACACAACGTTCTTCAACTTCCAAAAGAACTAACCAAAAGGCAAACTTAGAATCTTCCATCAACCAAGAACAAGATAAAATGGCTCTAGAACTCAGAAAGATGTCCAAGGACATACATCAGATGAAACAAGAGTGTTCTGCAATTTCGGGAATGCTTAAAGGAATTTTGAAAAAACTGGGCTGCACGAGCTCTGAAGACTCGCCTCAGATGATTGACTTGTGCTGATTTCTAATAATTTTCTTGTGCAGGTTTTAAGTTTTAGTTTTTAGTTTTTAGTTCTCAAACTTTTGGTACTTGAACTGTTAACTATTCTCTCCATTTTGGTAATTTTTGGCTAACTTTTGTGACAAAAAGGGGGAGAGAGAAGTATAAACAATGATACAATGTTTGTGAGAAACTTGAAACTATAGAGGTAAGTATAACCTCAACTTGAAAGGTAAGTAGAACTTCAACTTTTGGCTTTCATTTGTGTTTGAATGCATGCCTCGACTAACTATTCAACTAACTATTTGGGCATGTAATATAACTAACAAGTTGATGTTCACTAACATGACATTTGGATTTTGATTGCATAAAAGATATTTTAGTGTTTTAACTATGATCAATTTACATATCTGAATGTATAAATGTCATGGTAAGTATAAATGAGTATAAACTTCATCTCTGTATGTGGTTTTTGAATGATATAAAATTCTTGAGATATCTAACGATTTCTTTTGTCAAGAATGATTTCTTTTGCAGAGAGTACAGATGTCTAAGTCTAGAGTCTGTTTTAGGAGTTTAACTCATGTATTTTATTTTGGATCTCCATTGTAAATTTTTGTTGTATGGTGATAGCAACAAAAATATCTTTTTGAATTTTCTTGAGTGGATCTATGTTTTGTCACGAAACCGCCAAAGGGGGAGATTGTTACGGAATTTGAGTTGGCGTATTTCGTGAATTCGGTTAAGTCTTGAAGATTGAAGGTAAAGAAGGTAGGATCATATAACTCAATCGCAAGAAAGAAGAATTCAAAAGGATCAGGTATGTTTAACTTAATATCTTTGGTGATCCGAATACTTCTTATAGTGTAGAAACACTTGGATGAAATTGTAAGTGCATAAATATCAAAAACTGGACATGGGACATGTTCAGGATCCGGATCAGACTTTGCAATCCGGATCCCGAAGGTTGTTCGTTCATACACCAGTTCAATCCGGATCGTAGCTTCCTTTGATCCGGATCCCGAACACTGGTTTTACCATTTTATTTGAACGATCCGGATCAGGCTTTTCAATCCGGATCCCGAACGTTGATGTTTGGTGAACTGTATGAACGATCCGGATCAGGCACTTCGATCCGGATCCCGAACCTTCATTTTTCTGGAAACTGTTTTTCTCGCTACTGCAATCCGGATCGCCGATCTCCGATCCGGATCGTCGTCATGTAAAATTCCAGAAAATGATAGTTTTTTATCCTTATCTTTTTCCAAGGGTTTCTAACCTATAAATAGACCCTATGATTCTTTTTCTAGGGCTAATCCAATAATCCAAAAAGAAGCCGCTAAGCCTAAAAGCCGTCATCTTATATACGGCCTAAGATCCACATATAGAGAAGAAAGGAAATCATAGATTCTATCTTATGTTTCTTCATCTATATTGATTGATTTGATTCCAGGTTTTCATACTCACATTTTGAGTAGAATCAAATCAATGAATACTTAGATGGTATTTCCGATCTATTTCTAATCTAAGTATTCGGCGGATCATCACCACCCAAAAAACAACGATTTACCCCAAATCGGCGCGTGGACTCGCGTGGCCTTGTGGATTCAAGGTGCTACCGCTCTCGTGGATTCGGAGCGAGGTACGTTCGTGGATTCGAAGCGTGCTACTGGGTGAAGACTGTGGATTCGGTCGGACGTCGTGGACTCGACGTTGGACACCGTGGATTCGGCGTTGGACGCAGATCGTGGATTCGAGAAGCGCCGTGGAGCAAGCGGAGAAGATCAACTAGGAGCGTATGGAAAAGGTTAAGTCGTCTGTGAGTACGGTATATCACCTTGTACGTGTTTAATTCTATTGGATTTCACCGTGTTATCGGTCCCATGGTTTTTTACTCCGGTTTGGAGTTTTCCACGTAAAAATCTCTGCGTGTTATTTATTTTTTTCCGCATTGGGTTTTATATCGCAAAGATTTTTGAGTGTTTATTGTTTACACCTATTCACCCCCCTCTAGGTGTTTTTTCCCCTATTTAGATCCTATTATACATAACCCAACATGTTGTGTTTCATGTCTCAGCTCAGGAAGGTTATGTTTTTGGATCCCTCGCCCGTGATTGACTCACCCCATTTGAGATCTAGGAATGTTTGGAGTACGAGGGACGCCCTTTGCGAATTCTGGCTCGTGAGATTAGAGGTTGCGCAATCGGGCTATGCCGTACTGGTTGTCGCTGTTGTTGCTGTTGAGGAGTGATCACGGGGAGTGGGTAGCGACTTGGAGCTGGAGATGACGATGTTGAGTACCTACCCTTGGTGTTTGTGACTCCTGGTGGAATCGTGCTAGTTTCGAGGACGAAACTTTCTTTAGTGGGGGAGGATATGAGGACCTGGATCCCCATGATGTGATTACTGGTTGACCAGCAGCTTCTGGAGGCCTATATGGCGCGTCGGTGGTGTTTGTGCACCAATTGGACACTAGTGATGGACTTAGATGTTTAATGGATCATGAGAGTAGTCAGATGACTCCGTCGAATGCTTAGAAGTGGTTTTGCATGCAATGGATATTAAAATTGGGCTCAGCGCGAAGTTTGGACAAAAGAACATCTTTCCGGATGCCTTCGGCAATTTTTAGAGTTGGAATTTGGCAAAACGGACTTCGGATTTGGATTCAGCGCACGAAAACGATGAAAATAGATTATTCACTTGCATTTTTCGGAGCCCGGATGACCCGACACAGATTTCGAGGCAAGGGGTCACTGTTCCGGCGGCTGGGGCAGCGCCGGCGACGGCGGCGGACGGCGGCGCGGGCTCGGGCAGGCACAGGCGCGACGGCGGGCAGGCGCGAGCAGCGTCCAGTGCGCGGGCAGGCGCGCGGGCAGGCGCGCGGTCCACGGGCCGGCGTGCACCGGAGGGCGAACACGTGGCGGGTTTTCATGGGTCGGTGCCGTTGACCTGGTTTACGGAGCTGGCGAGGGACCGCCTCGGGAAGCGTGCCCGGCAGAGGGGCAGACCCGCGCGGGGAAGGCTCGCGGGCCCTGGCATGGCGTCAGCGGGGGGCAGGCCACGTGTCGGCCTCCCATATGCGGTTCAGCGGGCGACGCGACGCGTCGCTGCGGCTGGCGTCACCGCGGGCATGGGTGCGGTCCACGTGGCGGCCGCCGATTGGCCGTCGCTGTTCCGTGGTCGCGGTACACGGGTCCACTGACACGTGTCGCTCCCCGGTTGGCCGAGCGACGGTGACGTGGCACCTCACTGGCGCGGCGTGGGCGCGTGGACCGCGGCGGGGTGGTTACTGTAGCCGCCCGAATCCTTTTCGGGCGCCCGAAAGGTGCGCCCGAAAATCGGGTTTTGGCTTATTTGGGCCCGAATGGCCCCTTTTTTCCTCCTTTTCCCTTTTTTGGCTTTGCCCGAGCGTACCAGGAGAGGGAGAGGGCGATTCGGGGCGGGGTTTTCGAGGGCGCACGTGCGCGCCGTGGACCCCGTGGAGCGTACAAGGTGTTCCAAGGAGCCGGATACACGCGTTGGACGGCGCGACGGGTCGAGGTAGGTCCCATTTGTTGTTTTGCAGTATTTTTGGCACAGTTTTGAGTTTTCCTTTTGGATTTTGGATTTGACCCCACGCCCCCATGCGTGTTAGGGACCGTGTTTTACTGTGCCATTTTACTGCGCGGACTGTTGCTGGCGTTTTGGACGCGCCTCATTTTGCATGCAACCTTAAGAGAAGCATGCTCCGTTTTGCGTGAGATTCGAGGTATGTGCACCGTTTCACGTGCAGGTCGTGTTGGCGCGCACCGTTTTGCGTACGGGGTTTTATTGACGTGCACCGTTTTGCGCGCAGGTTTGGTGGTCGTGCATCGTTTTGCGCGCGGACTCGTAAAGTGTGCACCGTTTTCCGTGCAAACTTGTTGTATGGAACTCGGAGTGAGGCGTGCTTTTACACTTTTTGCATCTACGCATCGCAAGGATTACCGTCGTGTTTTCGGGGAATTTTCTGGGATTCGCCCGAAGGTATACTTCTTTCCCCTTTACTGTGCAGAGTATTACAGTTGTGTATGTTGTGGACTTTCGCGCTCACCGTGTTGTGGAATTTGTAACTCGGCCTCCAGGACTCGGATTTTGGCGTGCAGGTACTCGTTTCGAAGGTCTCGACGCGGCGATCGCGACAGTATTTTTGATGGACTTTTCAGAGTCTGTTCTGGAGGTGAAAATTGCACATCTTCGGGGCTGGTTTCAGCAGATGGTGTATACTTGGATATTTTAGCATAAAGTGTAATTTTGGACCTTTTGTTGTACCCAGGAGGGTTCGCGAGTGTTTTTGGAACACTGCTAGGAGCCGAGGTTTGCGCGACATGTACCGTGGATACGGGTTCAGCGGATTGTGCGTGCAAGTGGCCACGCTCTTCACCGACCCCAGGTTTGCCTTGGATTGAGCTCTTCAGGTGGGTAAACTTAATATCAGTAACTGTATAAGGTAATGATTATGTTATGGCGAATATAAGTGCACTTGTGGGAATGTCACCCCTCCATGTCTGATAGCATGCATGTTTAATGTACAACCCACATTTAGCATCGAGAGGAAAAGCTGGAAGAATGGCCTAGATCATACAGATTGATATGCTTTAGTAATGACCATTTAGCATGCCAGGTTGCACATAATCTTTTATGATATGATTACTCGATGGAGTAGGGGGCTATATCTATGTGCGGGTATTATTATGATCATTCTGTTGATGGACCTTGGATTGTGGACAGGTTTAGCTCTTTAGGGATTCCGGCATGTTGTTTATTCCTAGAGGATTTATTATATGCTTTACCCCCTTTCATTAACTTGAGGACTTTTGCATGCTTGTATGGTCATCTAGTTAGGTCATCTTTTACTGCTGCACTACATACTGGAACTTGACTTAGGAGAAACCATGCCTTTCATTTTCTCCTTCTTTGTGAGTCAGGCGGTGTATGTTGCTCGGGTGCGAGCAGGGGTCTGGGGTAGTGTAGCCAGGACATTGGTGTCAGGGACGGGTTGTGTTGGATCGCGGTTGGCAGGGTTTGTGGTGACCGCGGACTTTGGGCGGTTGACCGGAGGTCGGTTATAGGACTTGATTATAGACGGCAGGGTATTGCGGCAACCGCAGATATTGGGCGGTTGACCGGATATTTATTTATGCACCAGATTGGGTATCTGATTTCTCTAGTGGACGGAGATTCTCACTATTTGAGTACTTTTGCATCTGATTGAGGACCGAGGCATTCTTTAGTGGTTGGGCTTTCCCAGTTTGATCAGGGTCATGATCCAGTCCTGCTGACTTATTCTACTATGATACTTGTTACACAGACTTTGAGTCCTTGAGACTCCTATCCCCCATCGGTGTTATGCATTGGCCGGCATACCCGATTTGGCAAGCATAGAGTGTGCGATCGGACGGTTCGAGGCCGATTTGTTACTTACTTTGAGTCCTTGAGACTCCTATCTCTTATCGGTGTTATGCATTGCCCAGCATACCCGATTTGGCAGGCATAGCAGGCAGTACCAGTTTTACTGGTGGTACAAGATAGTGTTATTTCAGGGATTTACTTTATTGTTGCACTCGTGTCAGGGGGACCGAGTGGAGTCTAGTAGCTGTGTTTAGACCAGTGCTAGGGTTGTCGGGAACCGTTTGGGGATTGACGGTGGTCCCGAGGTCGTTGTGAGTTAGTCGACCGTTGTGCGAGAGGTTTGGTGATCTTGAGGCTTGGTAGCTGTTGGTGACATCAGCGTACTTGTTCAGTTCCCACTTCTTTGGTTATTTTATGTCTCTTGAGGACTTAGTGGGCAGACCGTCGGGACTGGCGGTGGTACCCACTGAGAACTCCTTTTTTAGTGTAGTTCTCACACCCTTTGGGGGTTCCCCCCCCCTTTTTCCTTCCTCTCCTTTGTTTTGTAGAGTCTTAGCGGGTGTTGCTGATTCTGCGGTTGTTGATCGAGGCGAGGGAGACACGAGCTAGATCCCTACCCGTCGTTGGAGATTAGCGGTACCCCCTTCAGAGGAGACCTGCAGTAGATTGGCTATTTTGTTTTCCTCTTTAGAGAGACTCATGTAGTGAGGATATGATATGTACATTGAGAGTCTGTACACTGATGTATTTATTGGAGATATCTCCCTGTTGAGTTTTGAGCTTTGTATATGAGGATATTGTATCATTATCATTTTTGGGAGATGGACATTGTTGTATTATTTCCAGTTGTGCAGTGGTTGATTTTAGTTATACAGCAGATTTTCATTTATAGCTCTGATATTTGTTAGCTGTAGTACTTTTCTTGCAGGTAGGACGCTTCGCCTATGTGGGATATGGCATAGGTGGGGGATCTGTTGGCGAGCCCGGGTCGCAGTTTCAACCCCGGGGCGTGACAATCACCTTAGAAGAGTCCTTCGAAGATTCCTTCAAAAATTTTGATAAAAATACGGGTGCGTTCCTCTCGAAGCGTAGATATCAATCGAGTCTTTAAACGCCTCATTCTGATGCTCGTAGACCGAGAAATTCCAACATTACTTCACCGCTGTCCCAAACCTCGCAGCAGTACAAATGGTCACAAAACACCTCGAGAACCATGACAAAAACTCAAAATGAGGTGAAATGATAAACACAAAAATCGAAGGTGTACCTCTCATGAACGCGCTGCCACAAAAATTGGCTCAAAAGTCTATCGGGGTGATCTAGGGGGTCTTCCGCACTAAAATGTGACGATAGAAGCCAAAAATCGAAGAAGCGTCGAAGTGCGCCGCGTCGCAGAAAACGCCGATGTCGTGCCCTCCAAAAAATCTAAAAACTTCTCGCAAGATGGAACACAGGGAGAGGAACAATGTTGCTTCAAGGCTCTGTCGAAGGAGAGCTCAGGAAAGGGCTCAAAAATGCATCCAAAGGGGGGTTTATATAGCCTCAACCAAACAAATCAAGAAATTCCCTCTGTGTCCCCACATTCGGGCGCCCGAATCTTTCGGGCGCTACAGTACCACCAAAACGTACCCAAAACTATCAGCGCCGAATCAACCACAGCGCGCCATGTGTCCCCCGAACAGCCAACAGCCACCGCGCCCAACCAGCTGCCGACACGTGGCCGCACCCTGCGCAGCTCCCGCCCGCGTTCGGCGCCTCGGTCCGCACACCCGCGCTGCCGCCGACCACGCCGCGCACGCAGCCTGAGATACCTGCTCCGCTCCTTCTGTAGACCGAGCGCACATGGACCGGCCAACCAGCGACCGCCACGTGGCCCTGCCCCGGTCTATGCACCCTCCGCGCGACCCCGTGGACCGCGCCTGCTGCGCCGGCCAACCGGAAGCGCCACGCATCCGACCCCGGTGCACGCCTCGCTCCGTGAACCGCGCGGTCCGCGCCTCTGCCCGCGTCACTGTTCGCCGCCGCGCTCCGCCGCTGCCCGCCACCGCCGGCGCTGCCCCGACGGCCGAAACAGTACCACACGCCTCGAAATCTGTGCACGGCCATCCGGGCTTTGAAAAATGCAAGTAAATAGTCCATTTTCACCGTTTTCGCGCACTGAGTCCAAATCCGATGTCCGTTTTGCCTAATTCCACTTGTAAAATTTTTCGAAGGCCTCCAAACAAGTGTTCATAACCCAAATTTTGCACCGAGTCCTTTTCTTGAGTCCGATACACGCACAAACACCTCCAACACATGCAAAGAGCCTCCAGAAGTTGCCAGACACACTACAAAAGCTCTGTGGAGATCCGGGTCATCACAACGTAAGTCCAGTCCTCCGTGGATGTAATGGCAGTAGGTGGGCGCAGGTTTGACTGGACCCTATGTGGCTGTCAATGTGATTGGGTTGATTGAGTATACTGGGTTAGAGTCGATGCATCATTTTCATCTGTATCACCCATTGAGCATAGTAAATAGAGGCATGGTAGCTGTAGAGTTATCTTCAGCTTTTTATTTTTAGTATTCTGTTATCTTATGACTCTAGTAGACTTAGTGGGCAGACCGTTGGTCTTGGAGACGGTACTCACTGAGAACTACTATAGGATGTAGTTCTCACACCCTCTGTCGGTGACAGGTTTGCCAAGACTTTTCCCTCCGTTCCCGCTCTAGCTGGCGTGACGGACCGAGGACAGGGAGTCACGAGATAGATCCTTACCAGTGTAGTTCATTTTAGTGAGATAGATGTAGCATCCCGAATTTTGGGATTTTATTGTACACTGATGTATTATTCTTTTAGTTCACCTCCCTTTTTTGGATTCTTAGATGTTGTATGGGCAGATTTTTATTTGTACTATTCCTGTGGATTAGACTTTGTATTATTTATGTTGGGAGATGGATATTGTACCTTTATTCCAGTTGTACAGTGGTTTGGATTTTTATATTTCAGCAGTTATTTTTAGCTCTGATATTTGTTTAGTTGTTAGATGATATCTTTTGCAGGTTGGACGCTTCGCCTATGCAGGAATTCCCGTATGAGTGGCAGATCTATTGGCGAGCCCGGGTCACAGTTTCGACCCCTGGGCGTGACAGCCCGATCCGTGTTGGGCGCTGCGGAAGCCCATACGCTGGACTTCCTTCGGCCTGTTGGCCGAAGGGTCTTCGGGGTATCCTTGGACCCGGCTTTCGTGATAACCACAGTGGGAACCCTGCTGCTGTTGTGGGGCTTTTAGCCCCTCTAGGCCGACTGGGGTCAGCCTTGGCCTCTCCTGGCCGTGGAACTCTTACAGGACCCTCTTGATGAGGGAGTCTTGCTCTTCTTTGTTGTCCTCTTCTCCGGAGGACCGCCTGCTCGACCCTCCGGCCGAGCTCGGTTTCGGCCTATGGTTATGGTGGTGTGTGCCCTCGCTGACAAAGGCCAACCATTTCCTTGCCTCCTCGGGCATGTTGGTGAGGAGGGCGTCCCAATCTGCCTTGGTCATTTTGGCCTTGCATCGGATGCAGAGCCGAGACCTGTAGTTAGCCGATTTCTTCTTCGCGGGGGACTCGGGTCCCCGCATCGGCTTCTTCCCCTTGTGGTCGATCATGTTAACCTGTGGAGGGAAGGGGTTGGTGTCGACCTCCATTTCTTTCTGCTCTTGGTTGGCAAAAGTAAGCCGACCCTCATCAAGCTCTTTCGGAATTTGCTTCTTAAACGTGAAGCATTCGCCTGTCCGGTGGCTCCAAGAGTCGTGCCATTTGTAGTATTTTCGCCTCCTGAGCTCCTCGTAAGGAGGGATTGTCTGACCCCCTTGGAGCTTAATTCGACCGTCCTTATACAACCGATCGAATATTTGATCGGTCTTGGACATGTCAATTGTAAAGGCGTTAGCCGATGCCCGAGTCTTAAGGTCTCGGGCCTTATTCAGATTGAGAATCTAGTAGGTGTAGGGTTCGCGGCCCGGTATCATTTCAGGTGAGCACACTTCGGCCCCGTCGACCGAAGACCCACCTTCGCTTTCACCGCCCGGCTCTTCATAAGCCAAGCTTCATTCTACGAAGGAGACGTTATGCTACTTCGGCTTCTTCCAATCCTGTCGGCGGCCCCATTTCGACCGTTCCTCTTTATTGATCATTTGAAATTGCTCGTATTGAGCAACCCGAACCCCCAAGTCAAATAGATTGGGGAAATATCGACCCTCGAAGTGGTCTCGGTCTCGTAGTGTAGGTCGTTGAACGCGATTTTCGTAAATTCGGCCTTTGGCATCGTAACGAAACATCGATGCCTGGCGGTTTTAAAATGACTGAGGAACTCCTCGACCATCTCATCGGCATTTTGCCGATATGATGCTAAATCGACAATTGACAATTCGAGCACTGCCCGATAAAACTATTCACGGAATTTGGCCTCGAGCTCGTCCTAATCCCGGACAGAATTGTGGGGCAGGCTCGTGTACCATGAGAACGCCGTTTTGGTCAACGACGTGCTGAACAGTCTCATCTTTAAGAATAGGCTGGCGGCTGCCTCTCGGCATTAGGCCGTGAACCAAGCAATATGCTCGATGGTATTTTCGTTCTCCTCGCTTGAGAACTTGTCAAACTTCGGCATTTTCCAATTGGCCGAGTACAGGTAGTCCGCATCAATATGAGTAGGGTATGGAGATCTGAACACTGGCCGAATTACCAGCCTAGCTTCTGTGCCGAAGGTATTCCGGAGGATATCCTCCACATGAGCGTGGATGTTGGTGAGCCCTACTGGAGGTACTGGGGCTGCCGGTTGTGCTGGTGGAGGTGGCGGCCTGTATTGGCCGGCTAGATTTTGGGGCGGTCCTTGTGGAGGAACCTGCCTATCGTTCCTGCCCCCAGCCATTTCGGCGAGCCCGGCTTGAGGTGCCTGGGCCGCCGGCTGTGCCGGAGGAGGTGGCGGCTTGTATAGGCTAGCCTGCGGTTGGGGCGGTCCATGCGGCGGGACCTGTTCACCGATCCTGCGCCCAGTCTGAAGCTAGATGAACGGCGGTGGGGTAGGCAGAGGAATACCCCAGTAACTCTCTGATTGATGGCCGATGTTCTGCCCCATTGGTCGAATCCCCGCCTGGTACGGGTTCATCTGCGGTTGTGCTGCCCCCAGCGGCTGCACTGCTTGATAAGTAGCCACCGGTGGTGCATGTTACGGCTTTTTGTATTGGCATATTTCGTGAGTTGAGTCGGAGTCTTGAAGTGATCAAATTGTCAATCAGCAATTGAAGACTCAGAGAAGATTCAACAAGATCTCAAGTTGACACTCAGTGTTTTGAGTCTTGAAGATTGAAGTTGAAGAATTGTGGATCATATACATCAATCTTAAGGAAAATGGATTCGGAATGATCAGGTACGTTTAACTAAATAATTTTGGTGATCCGAATACATTTGTGTAGTTTAGAAACACTTGGATAAGTTTTCATTGCTTAAAAATCAAAATCTGGACAAATTGGATGTTCAGAGTCCAGTTCAGAATTTCTGATCCTGAACCGATCCGGATCAGAATTCCGATCCGGATCAGAATTCCGATCCGGATCAGAATTCCGATCCGGATCCCGAACCTTGTTTTTTCAGGAATTGCTGAAAAAAAGACGACAGTCAGGATCGCCGTAAATCCGATCCGGATCGTCGTGCGGGAAAATTTCTGTTAAGTCAGTTTTTTATGCTTATCTCTTTCCAAAGGTTTCTAAACTATAAATAGACACTTAGGGTTTCTCAAGAACTACCGATTAATTTATAAAACACTTGAGAGCAACCCTAGAGGCTAGGTTTTTATCGTTCTTCTTTATAGCCTCTTTTAGATCAATTCGACGGTTCTTCCAAGATCTATCTTTTGTCGAATTGATCTAGTCTTTGCTTAGAGATTACTTCTACGGTTCCTCAATGATAATCTAAGCAAAGGATCACCATCGAAACTTTTATCAAGTTTGCGTCGTGGATTCGACGTAGCATCGTGGATTCGAAGTGTTGAAGGCGTTTCGTGGATTCGAAACGTGTGCTCGTGGATTCGAGTGGCGTTCGTGGATTCGAACGTGTGCAGTGGACGTGCAATCGGTGAGCGCAAGGTCCGAAGAAATTGAAGGAGGGGTTTGAGTCCGTGGAGTCGGTAATCACCTTGTTATTCTTCTTTTCTTAGTGGATTGTTATTGCGTGTTGGTCCCGTGGTTTTCTCCTGGATTGGAGTTTCCACGTATATCTCGGTGTGCTATTTTTATTTTCCGCATTAGTTTTTATTTTGCACTGAGATTGGTTTTATAAGTATTACACCTATTCACCCCCCCTCTAGTTGTTTGATAGTACCTATTTAGATCCGTGTGGATCCCTTTAATATATTAAAAACCTACAGTGCAACTCCCTAGGGTTGCATTGTATGTGGGTTATGAATAATATGGACATGAATAGGGGAAAAACCACCTAGAGGGGGGCTGAATAGGTGAAAACAATAAACACACCAAATCGTTGCGTAAAAAATAACCCAATGCGGAAAATAAATAAAATACGCAAGATTTACGTGGAAAACTCCGTCACAGGAGTAAAAAACCACGGGACCGATAACACGGCGAAATCCACTAAGATTAAATACGTACAAGGTGATTTACCGTAATCCTACGACTCAATCTTTTTCATACGCTCCGAGTTGATCTTCTCCGCTCGCTCCGAACGCTCCTCGAATCCACGATTTGCGTCCCAATGCCAAGTCCACGACGTTCAACGTCGAATCCTCGACGTCCAACCGAATCCATGGTCTTCACCAATGCGACACGTCTCGATCACACGAACGCGCCTCGCTCCGAATCCACGAGAGCGGTAGCACCTTGAATCCACAAGGCCACGCGAATCCTCGCGCCGATTCTTGGTAAACTCGTTGTTTTTGTTTGGTGATGATCCTCCGAATACTTAGATCAAAGATAGATACATAAATACTATCTAAGTATTCTTCAATTTGATTCTACAAGAAATAGGACTTTCAAAACCCTAGAATCAAATTGAACAATATAGATGAAGAAACATGAATTTAATCGTGTTTCCCTTTCTTCTCTATATTTGTGGATTTTTCTATAATTCTTCGATTATCTCGATTAATTCTCGATTACCCTAAAAGATGACAGTAGGGTTTATTTATAGGTTAGAAACCTTTGGAAAGAGATAAGCATCAAAAACTAACTTAACAAAATTTTTCCCGCACGGTGGTCCGACTGGATTTGGCTGATCCGGACTGTCGTCTTTTTTCAGCAATTTTTCTGAAAAAACAGTTCGGGGTCCGGACTGGAATTTCCTGATCCGGACTGTTCATGCGATTTCAGCAAACACATAGTTCGGGGTCCGGACTGAAACAGGGGAGGTCCGGACTGGAATTCCGCATGAACTAAACTATGTTCGGGGTCCGGACTGGAATGGTCTGATCCGGATCCTGAACATCTAACTTGTCCAGTTTTTTATTTTTATGCACTGAAAACTTATCCAAGTGTTTCTAAACTACACAAATGTATTCGGATCACCAAAATTATTTAGTTAAACGTACCTGATCATTCCGAATCCATTCTTCTTGAGATTGGTGTAATTGATCCACAATTCTTCATCTTGAATCTTCAAGACTTATACCACTTCACGAAATACGCCAATACAAAATCTTTAACATTGTAGACATTGCCGGCGCTATTGTAATCGATTGCGTCGGCAATTGCTGGGGTGCTGTGGAGACGTATCCTCCACTGTATGACTCTTTATAGGCTATCGTTTCCCGAGTCGAGCCGTACTTCCGCTCGGGGCCGCTATTGTGGCCAGCATAGAGTCGAAATGGGCATCCTGCGCCTGACTGCCTCTCTCGAGGGACGCTTGCATCTTCTCTATGCTATCCAACATTTGGGCCATTTTCCCGAATATCTGAGCTAAGGTCGGCTCCTGTGATGCCGACCTTCCGCTAGTCTCCGGAATCTCTAACAGCGTCGGTGGCGGGTCATCCGCGTGTTCGATGTCACTACCTTGGTCATTCCCTGAATGTTTGGGAACGACTCTATTTCTGAGATTCAGGTTGTTGTCCTCTGACATATTTACGATGGGAGAAGATAAGAGTTACCTGTGGGTCCCACCGGACGTGCCAAGAAGGTTGTTGGGGCTAAAAAGTGCCGGTCGTTGGTCGGCCCCGGGGGATGCTGAACCTCTGAGTGTGATGCGGCGCATGCCAATGGATCAAGCGATCGGGCCGAGAAGGGATCTGCTCGGCCGGGTTCTCCTCACTTAAACTCTCGCGACCGTCCGACTTAGATTAGCTGAATCGGGATATGGAGGTGGAGAAAGGTTGAATCCGGCTTAGAGTAGCTGAACTAGGTGGTAGAGACAGTGATTTGACACGGCTAAGGGGCCGATTAAGACTTTGTATTCCTCAGCTACTCGAAGCTACAGAAGGAAAGATCTTAAAAAGAATGAAGGCGAGATTCAGGCGCGAATCTCGTAATAGTCTCCGAAGCGGCAAGCGGCGTCTAGCATTGGGAAGCACCAGGGATCACGCTTCGGCACAACAATCAGGGAATGAACTTAGACGGGAAACAACCACTATCCCTTTAAAGATAATTAATTCAAAAGGAGATGGTTGAGGAATTCCCGGTGATTCCCCTTCGATTACGCCAATATTCCAACAACGGCGCTCAATAATCTTGGTTCGAGAACTATATAAATAAGCGAACCATAGAAGAGATGGGGGTCCGGCAACCTCGTAAGCCCGGTACCACCCCAGCACCTCTTCATTTTATCCATGAGTGTTGGGTTATATATAATATGGATCTAAATAGGGCAAAAAACACCTAGAGGGGGGTGAATAGGTGTAAACAATAAACACTCAAAAATCTTTGCGTAATAAAACCCAATGCGGAAATAATAAAATAACACGTAGAGATTTTACGTGGAAAACTCCATCACAGGAGTAAAAAATTACGGGACCGATAACACGGTGAAATCAACTAAGATTAAACACGTACAAAGGTGATATAACGTACTCACACACGACTCAACCTTTTTCCATATGCTCCGAGTTGATCTTCTCCGCTCGCTCCGCAACGCGCCTCGATTCCACGATTTGCGTCCAACGCCGAATCCACGGCATCCAACGTCGAATCCATGATGTCTGACCGAATCCACGGTCTCCACCAAGTAGTACATCTCGATCACACGAACGTACCTCACTCCGAATCCACGAGAGCGGTAGCACCTTGAATCCACAAGGCCACGCGAATCCACGCGCCGATTTTGGGGAAAATCGTTGTTTTGTTGGTGGTGATGATCCGCCGAATACTTAGATCAAAGATAGATCGGAAATACCATCTAAGTATTCATTAATTTGATTCTACTCAAAATCTGAGTATGAAAACCTAGAATCAAATTAATTAATATAGATGAAGAAACATAGAATTAAATCTAGTTATTTCCTTTCTTCTCTATATGTGGATTTATAAGTTTTTCTCCGTTGATTTCTCGTTCATTTACGGAAATAAAAACTTATTGTGGATTACCCTAAAAAAATAGAATTAGGGTTTATTTATAGGTTAGAAACCATTGGAAGAGGATAAGAATCAAAAACTAACCTTATCTGGAAGTTTTCAGGTCGACGGTCCGGACTGAAATAATGCAATCCGGACTGTCGACGGTCCGGACTGAAATAATGCAATCCGGACTGTCGTCATTAAACAGAATTTTTCCAGAAAACCACGTTCGGGGTCCGGACTGAAGTAACCACGGTCCGTACTGTTCATGCAGTTTCTGCAAAATCCACGTTCGGGGTCCGGACGGAAGCAGATGTGTTCCGGACTGGATTTGCGCATGAACTACCCTATGTTCGGGGTCCGGACTGTAGTACCCTGATCCGGATCCTGAACATATAACATGTCCAGTTTTTGATTTTTATGCGATTAAAAATCCATCCAAGTGTTTCTACACTATAAGAAGTATTCGGATCACCAAACTTATTTAGTTAAACGTACTGATCCTTTTGAATTCTTCTTTCTTGAGATTGAGGTATATGATCCAAACTTCTTCATCTTCAATCTTCAAGACTTAACCACTTACACGAAATACGCCAATACAAATTCCTTTACAATCTCCCCCTTTGGCGGTTTCGTGACAAAACATAAATCCACTTAAGAAAATTCAAAAAGATATTTTTGTTGCTATCACCATACAATAAAAATTTACATTTGAAAAAAAAATGAATACACGAGATAAACTCCTAAAACAGACTCTAAACTTAGACATCTGTACTCTCTACAAAAGAAATAATTCTTGACAAAAGAAATCGTTAGATACCTCAAGAATTTTTAGCATTCAAAAACCAAACAGAGAGATAGAGTTTATACTCACCATGACATTTATAAAATCAGATATGTATTAAAATACCAATCAGAAATAGACATATCTTCTAAGCATTAAAATTCAAATGTCATAAGTTTGTTAGTCAACAAACAACTTGTTAGTAATATTACATGCCCAAATAGTTAGTCAAATAGTTAGTCGAGACATGCAATTATTCACAATACAAAACCAAAGTTGTTGTATACTTACCTCCAAAGTTCAAAGTTCAAAGTTCTCACATCACACATCACAGTGTTAGTGTTTAACCAGTTCAAATCTCTCTCCCCCTTTTTGTCACTAAACTGAGCCAAATTTACAAAAATGAAAGAGAGTTAAAAAGTTCAAAATGAAACTGTAAGAACTAATACTAAAACCTGCAAAACAAAAGATTAAAAAGAATCAATTGTCCGACTCTGATTCCTCAGAGCTACTACAGCCCATCTTTGAAAACATCTTCTTCATCAACTTTTTCATCGAAGTGAACTTCTTTGTCAGAGTGATCTGGGCTGCGGTGATGAGTTCAAGCTCATCAAAAAGGCGCTTCTGCTCTTTAGTGATTTGTTCTTGTTCAAACGATAATCGTTGCTGCTCCTTATAAATTGACGTGACAGACACTTCATCATCTGACATGGGTACTTGCCGTGAAGGTGATGCAGACGTGCCGACGGAGGGTTCTTCCCGCGCTGAGGAGTTGGGGTGGCATGAGGCAGTTTATGAAAAGACTTAACAACTGTCGAATCATTAATCATACCTAAGCAGTGTTGATAACTTTTAGAGTTGATATCAACCTTGAATTTCTTCAAAATCCTCATTATGATTAATGGAAATGATAGTCTTTCCGTAGGATGAGGATGCTCAACGTACCTTGTCATCCTATTCCAAATAATGTATGGAATATTGATATTCAAACCCACTGCCTCTGATGAATGTCCTAAGAGATATAAGAATAACATTCGATCCCATCTTAGGACTTTCGTCTGCATGTTTGGAAGAATATTGTAACAAGTGATGAAGTTGAGGAACCGGTACTCAAGTCGAAGTTCTTTGGACTTAATCGAATTGCCAGTTGACTGAGTTTCCTCCAAGCATATTCCCTTCACAACAGTTTGCCACATCATGTTTGTTAAACTCCTTCCTTTCAAGTAATTGATCCCTGACATGCTAGATTGCATCCCTAAGACTTCGCCAATTAATTGTGGAGTTATTTTAAGTCTTGTCCCTTGGACGTTCGTATAAAACTCCATTGGACCTTATTCATGCTCTTGAAGGTGCCGTGCATTTGTGTAGAAGGTTCTTACCCGATGCAAATAGTATCCAAGCATTTCTGGAAATCTGCAAACCTGAAGGAGATTGGCCTGTTCAATCAAATTTCCAAACGCCGGGGAATGGTCTCGAAGAGCACCAATGTTAACGTGTCTTTCTCCAATACATTCTCGATTTTCAAAAGCCTTTAGTCGGTCTGTATTAATAGACACGTGTTCCTCAGGGGGTGGTGAATCATGAGCCATTGGTTCGTCAATTTCAATCCCTCGTGCTCGTCCTAACCGTCGAGCTACTCTCTTTCTTTTCATTGAGATAGACGATGATGGCATTGGAGCTTTGCCTTTTTCCACAGCAGTAGGTGCTGTCTTTCCCTTTGGTGAACCAAGGGACTTCCCTTTTGACTTAACAGGCGTTGTGTCGTCGTCCATTAATTCATCCCAGTTCACATCTTCCTTCTCAGATTCCGTCTCGGAGTCGTTTACGAGGACAAACTCACCTTTTCTTTGAGTTTTCTTCGCTCTCTTTATTTTGTTCGTTGCTCTTGTGTGAACCATAGCAACCAGAAGAACAATTATCCATGCAAACCCCATCGTTGCAAGTGCTTAAGTGATTAAAGAAACCTGCGAGCAAGAACTCAAGAACACGAAAAAATTGTTTATTTTCAAAATTTTGAAAAATTATACCTAAACAATCATTATCGTGTAGAGAGACTAGGAATCAAATTAGTTTTGCAAAAAGAATTTTAAAAATAGATCAATTCCATAATTTTCAAAAATTCTCATTATATGCCATAAAACCGAATTTTCAGAAATCGAAGCCTAAAAATCCGTTAATCAAGAGAATACCAAGCATATAAACAAAACTAATCTACTCAGAGTTCTTATTTCAAAAGAAATTTGACAAAAACTAATCAAAAATGAAAAAAATACAAGATTTTCATGCACGTTTTGAGAAACTTGAGAAAAACTGTGAAAAACCTATGTTTTGATCATAAAAACTTACTTGAATTCGAAGAACTTGAGAAAGAAAGGCTCCAAATTGGTTGATTTCTAGTGAGAGAAACTCAGGAGACTTGGAAACAAAAGTTTGTTGTAAAAAGAAATCAAAACCCTTTTGTTTCCTATAAAACACTAGCCGCGGTCCGGAACGAATCAAGAATCCAGTCCGGATCGGCTACCCGCAGAGAATTCTGCGTTCGGGATCCGGAACAGGAATTCCAGTCCGGATCAGCTCCAACTTTTTCTTCAAAAAAATTTAGAAAAATTCCAGAAAATCCAGAAAAAGTATGTAAGCACTTTTGCATGTCAACTTTAAACAAAAGTCATCGTTTCATATCAAGAGAAATAGATTATGCTAAATCTATCAATAATATTCAAGTAATGAAACGAAAATTTATAAAAATTAAATCTTTTAAAGTTGAATAAGTTCAATGACATCTATCATGATCTTATGAGTAATGCGTTTATCAAATCATCAATATAGTAAAAAAAATGAAGTACCAAGATCGATAGATGTTTGAAATCCCAAATAAGTTAGATAATATATCTAATCAATTTATTGTAAGGAGTGGCTCTTTGAGCATCTTTCAATAAAATCCCCACCTTATACCAACCTTGAAATTTGACAGAGTCAAGTATTCCAAAACGCATTTTATCTAATCAACTCGAAAAAAAATGCTTGGTATACATGTGGTAGCTGCACACAGTACTCAGACGACCGAGGTGGTAGCTCTTTCCTCCATGTGGTGGTAGTTTTCACACTCCTCATTGGGATGTAACTCTTTTCACATCTTTTGAGCATAAACATTTTGATAAACTCCCCCTCAATTGGCTATCAATTATCTAAGATATGAGGTATTCAACCAAAAATTGATCTCGAGTTTCATACTTAACTCAATTTTCAAATATGATAAAAACTATACCAAGAGATCACATGAGAGAGAAATTGACTTTGATCAATTAAAGATGACTTAATTGACATAAATGATCATTGCATCAAATGAATTATTATGATATCCAGAGCATAATAAATTTTTAAATATATGAAGGGATGCAAGTTGTAGGATACCGAACTTCTAAAAGTAGAAGTTAGACATTAAGTAGAATATGCCCAATTAATTCAAAGAAATCCTAATTAACCATAGGTAAAATGTGCAAGTTCAACTTTTAAATACCATATAGAAGTTACGGTAGGATATAGTAAGTCGGAAAAATTATTATATAAATAAAAATAAATAAAAATAGTGTAAGATACTATTTTTATTAGACTCATAGAAGCATAATATAGGTTGAAAATGACCTGCGCCGAAATCGGAGCGAAAACAGAAGATTTAATATTTTCTATGAGAGACGGGGCAGATAAATTAGCAGAAAATTCAGTGTCGGAAAATTCCGAAAAAAATCGGGGAACTCCGTAATATTATTTTAAGGCCACAGAAAAAGTTTCGCGTTGATCGGATGCCAGATAGTGAGAACGGGCTCCGCCAACAGTGTCGAAAAATTCTGAGAAAATTACGGGAGCTTCATAATTATGTTTTAAGGTTACAATAAAAGTTTCGCATCAATCGGATACCCGAGCAGTGAGAAAGGTACCTGACAGCGATTTTAAGTACAGCGAGACTTTTGGTGACCCAAAAATAGCCCAAACTGAAAATTTAAAATATCTCGTAATAAATTAAGTTGAGATGAGCCTGCCCGTCAAATTTGAGCACAAACGGACATCCAGAAGGGTTCCGCAGGCAAGTATCAGATAAAATTGGACTAAATAGTAAATTAACACTATTGTTGAGGGGTCCTGTATGCATAAAAGCTACTTTCCCCTTTTCTTCTTCTTCTCCACCCACGCACCCCACGCACGCACTCATACAGAGCACACCTCCATGGAAGGCTCTCTCGTTCCTTCTCACCTCACTTTCTCTCTCTAAAATTACTCACTCTAACGCGCACGAAATCGCGGAGCGATTTGCGAGGAGCCTAAGGCGAGCGAGGGCGAGCTTTTGAACCAAGAAAAGCTTGGAATCCTAGCTCTTTGAGGTGAGTTTTGTAAAAAAATAGATTTGGTTTTGCCGTAATGTTTTTAGATCTAAAATCTATATGATCTTAGAAGAATTCTTGTCGAAGAAATCGGCGAAAATCGTGGAAAAATCATAATGAATGTGTATATGAAACCTAGGGTTAAGAGAGGAGTTTTTGGATTTTCATGGGATTGATCTCATTTGAACCTATGGAAACCCAATTACTATGTAAAGAAACGTGTTGGCGAAGACGGATCGACATTCCGTCAAACGGTCGAAAAGTTAGAGCCGAAATACGCGCTCTAGGACTTTTGAGGCAAAAAGAGAAATAATTACATTAGTAATTTTGGTGGGGGATTTAAATGGAATCCTTCCATCATGGAGGGGTTTTGGGTAAACCCTTGACGATCCAGGCCACGAATCGTGGAAGTTCGTCGTCTTTCGTCGGCGCTTTTGCGCACACGTGAAAACACTAAGCATAGTACTTGGAGGTTATTAATAGGCCGTTTTGGACTTGTTTAGGACATCTGACTTGAGGCGACCCTTGTGATCGAGACCGGTGCTCCCGTAGATCTTTTTTGGAGAGCCGAGCCGAGCCAAGGACCCGAGGTGGGTGGTGCTCTTACCGAAGCCGTTGGGCTTCTCTCTATGTCTTAGCCACTTACACCATTGCATATCGCACCATTGCATTGTAGGATAGTATGTATTGCCATCTTTATACTTTCCGGTTGATATAGATATTTAGCAAATGTTATGCTATTATGTTGGATTGGGAAAGATTGGGTCGATACCGAGGAATCCTATAGTGCGGATTGGGTGTTGGACTTGTGAGTCGACAATAAATGAACGAGTGGCATATATGTAGAAATTGTGAACACCACACAATAAATGAACGAGTGGCATATGAAAAGTAGTGTAGGTAAACCTATCATGACACATGTGAGACATAGGTTGTGTATTATCTATAGGGATCTCAGTTGCTATCAACCTTATAGATAGGGTATCCTCGTGTGGAGAGGATTGGATCATGCTCATAGTCTGTTTTAGGCTGGTGGAGGTCGCTCCTCTACGGCCGCCTACTCCGGAGTTGGTCACGGGGCACGCCACCCCGAGGGACAGTCAGGTCCCGCAGACGCGTTCGATTGGTAGGTTGAGACATAGTCTCCCTCGTCGTGATAGTGAGCCGTGGGCAACATTCAGGTGTGCCGTGAGATTTGAGATGAAGTGTTAAAAACCACACTTCTTGAAAATGAGTTAGAGAACAAGTATGAAATAGTACTTCATGGACATAGTGATATATTTGGATATCTCTCCCCTGAGCATGCATACATGTCTTCCGTGTTGGGCATAGTAGAGTAGTTATTTACTGCATTTACAGTTTTCAGATATATCTATCTATCTATCTATCTGCTTGTGCCCTCTTGGACCTAGTGGGAAGACCGGTGGAGTCGGTGGCCGAACCCACTGGGAACTATGGACCATAGTTCTCACCCCACTATTATTACAGGACCGAGTACAGGTACTCCCGGCGAGGATCGCGGTAAGGGCTTGGCGCCCTAGAGACGTTGGTAGCAGCCTCCCTACATCTATAGCTTTTGTCACCTTGTCTTTACATTTTGAGAGTAGATGTTGTATAGGGTGAGGATGTTTTGGATGTGATTTATGTATTATTCATATGCTCGAATGGAATGGTTGTAATAGATAGAGTTTCTCTCTTTGTTACTTGTATGTTTACTTTTATATACTCGTACCTTGCTCTTGTGTTCTTGTTAGCACTGGTTGTGCTCTCGTTGTGATTGTGTATATCTAGAATTAATTCCTGGGTGATTCTTGTACATGATCTTGTCGCTTAGCCTTGGGCGGCCAGGGGAGGTTCTGTCCGTTCGGCGTCTGTTCAGCGCGCCCGAACCTTGCCAAATTGGTAGCGGTTTCGGGGCGTGACAGGTAAAGTGGTATCAGAGCAAGATAAGAGCAAGTAAAGAGAGAGAGTCTAGGATGACTTAGGAAACCCTAGGCTGGTAAACCCTAAGGTTGTAGGGACGTGAGTGAAACGTGAACCCTTGACGTTGGCGGAAGTGAAATCGATTGGGTCAAAGAAGATTATATGTCTCTAATTGAGAATAGAGACGGATTCAAGTGTGCTTGTTCGGTGACACGAAGTGTTATGTCGGCGGCCGACGGCATGATGCTAAGGGTCTAGGACTAGTATGCTTGTATGCTTCCGCCCGATTTATTATTGAGTTGTCTAGTTTCGTAAATGCTAAGGAGCTATCGGGTTAAACTAACTGACTAAGTTCTTGTTGTTACGGCATTTTGGTATTGGCATATTTCGTGAGTCAAGTCAGTGAGTTGAGTCGGAGTCTTAAAGGGATCAAATTGTCAATCAGCAATCAAAGACTTAGAAAAGATTCAACAAGAGCTCAAGTTGACACTCAGTATCTTGAGTCTTGAAGATTGAAGTTGAAGAATTGTGGATCAGTTACATCAATCTCAAGAAGAAAGTATTCAAGAGGATCAGGTATGTTTAACTAAATAATTGTGGTGATCCGTATACTTTCTTATAGTGTAGAAACACTTGGATGAACTTTTAGTGTCATAATAATCAAAAACTCGTGTTCGGACATGTTCAGGATCCGGATCAGAGCCAACGATCCGGATCCCGAAGGTTGTTGCTTCATACAAGACTTCGATCCGGATCCATGCAATTTCCGATCCGGATCCCGAATGTTAAGTTTTCTGATTTGTATGAACGATCCGGATCGGGCAATGCGATCCGGATCCCGAACCCTTGGTTTTCTGGAATCGTCATTCTCGTTACGACGATCCGGATCGCAGTAAATCCGATCCGGATCGCCGTCCTGAAAATTTCCAGATAAGGTATGTTTTTGATTCTTATCTCTTTCCAAAGGTTTCTAAACTATAAATAGACACTTAGGGTTTCTCAAGAACGGGGGTTCTCCACCGATTAATTTATAAAACACTTGAGAGCAACCCTAGAGGCTAGGTTTTTATCGTTCTTCTTTATAGCCTCTTTTAGGTCAATTCGACGGTTCTTTCAAGAACATATCTTTCGTCGAATTGATCTAATCTTTGCTTAGAGATTTCTTCTACGGTTCTTCATTGATAATCTAGGCAAAGGATCACCATCGAAGTCAATATTCTTATCGACTGAGTTTGCGTCGTGGATTCGACGTGGCATCGTGGATTCGGTGTGCTAAAGGCGTTTCGTGGATTCGAAGCGTGCGTTCGTGGATTCGAACGTGAGCAGTGGACGGGCAAAACGGTGGAGCGCGAGGTCCAAGAAATTGAAGGAGGGGTTAAATCCGTGGAGACGGTAATCACCTTGTTATTCTTCTTTTCTTAGGGATTGTTATTGCGTGGATATCCAACCGGTCAGCGCGAGGTCCGAAGAAGCTGAAGGAGGGGTTGAGTCCGTGGAGTCGGTAATCACCTTGTTATTCTTCTATTCTTAGTGGATTGTTATTGCGTGTTGGTCCCGTGGTTTTTCTCCTGGATTGGAGTTTCCACGTAAATCTCGGTGTGTTGTTTTTTATTTTCCGCATTGGTTTTTATTTTGCACTGAGATTGAGTTTTTAAGTATTACACCTATTCACCCCCCCTCTAGTTGTTTGATAGTACCTATTTAGATCCTTATTACATATAACTCAACAATTGGTATCAGAGAGGGTTTTAGGTTTATCTATCATGATGGGTGAAAGTGGTAATATTTATAGACCTCCTCTTTTTGATGGGACTAATTATGCTTATTGGAAAGTGCGGATGAGAGCTTTTCTCATCGCAATTGATGAGCGAGTATGGCAATCCGTGGAATACGGTTGGGTGCATCCTGTTGAGGAAGTAGGAAATTCTACTACCCCAAAACCTCGCTCTAGATGGTCCAAAGAGGAATTTGAAAGATCTTCTTACAATGGGAAAGGTATGAACGCTTTATTTAATTCTCTTTCCTCGACTGAGTTCACACGAATTTCCGCGTGTGAAACCGCGAAGGAAATTTGGGATATTCTCAAAATTACACATGAGGGTACTAATCTTGTAAAAATTCAAAAGCTCCAGATGCTTACAAGTCAATTTGACTCTATTCATATGGAAGAGCATGAATTGTTTACAGATTATTACACTAGACTTCAAGATGTAATAAATACATGTGCTAATTTAGGAGAAAAGATCCCGGAGTCGAAAATTGTAAGAAAGATACTTCGGACTCTTCCGGAACGGTTTAGGGCAAAGGTTACCGCCATTGAAACCGTTAGTCATCCGGATGAGATGAGTGTAGAGGAATTAGTAGGTGCTTTGCAAACTTATGAAATGACTTTTCCTACTAATCAAGTTTCTTCCAAGTCTTCTTCTAAGCTTACATGTATTGCATTCAAATCAACAAAGGAAGAAGATAGCGAATCAAGTTCCGACGATGAAATCTCTTTTGCCGATTTTGAAGAACAATTGGCGCGGATCGTAAAGAAATTTCGTCGGAAATTTTGGAAGAATCGAACCGATGGATCTTCATCCACGAAACCTTCTAAAGGATCATCGGGTTCTAAATCCTCTAACCTCAAAAGCTTTGCAAAACCTTCTAAAGAAAAAGAAAAAGATGATTTCGAAGGGGAAATCCAATGCTATCGATGCAAAGGCTACGGCCATTTTTCAACGGATTGTCCTTCTCCGAAATCATATAAAAAGAAGGCTTTGCAAGCGAAAACTTGGGACGATTCTACTTCTAATGAATCGACCTCAAGTAACGAGGAAAAAAATCGTTGCTTCTCATGCCTCTCATTTTCCCTCTTCTAATAATTGTTTATCATCATTAGTCACTAACTCTACTCCTTTGATTTTGTATGAAACATCAACAACCGGCGGAGAGTCATCAAGTGAGGGGGAGTCGGACGAGGAAGAACTCGTTGAGGCATATCAACAACTTCTTGCGGAATCTAAGAAGATGGCCAAACATATCAAGAAGTTGAGAAAGCAACGACTTGAAGATCAAGACGAGAATCATGCTTTAAAGATCAAACTTCATGATCTCGAGGAGGAACGAGAGCTTTTATTGGATAATAATAAAATCCTCCAAGAAAAGATAAATCAATCGGAAACGGTCGTTAATTCCCATATTAACAAGATTGATTTTCTTGAAAAACAGTTTGAGGAAATACATGTCACCAATCAAGCATTGACCAAGCAAGTTCATCAACTTAAATCCGACATACAAAGGATTTCAACCGGTTCCAAGAAACTTGAATGTATGTCCGGATTAGGTCAAACAAGCAAGGTTGGTTTGGGATTCAAAAAGAACCAAACTGTGAAGGCTTCAAGTTCCACAACTAAATTGAAAGGAAGAACTTGTCACCTATGTGGACTTGAAGGACATTTGGTGAAGGATTGCCCGAAAAAGAGAAAGAAAAATTCTTCGGCAACTTCATCTACGGAGAGAACTCAACGGAATCAAAAGACACATCAAGTCAAAGGAGTTCACTCAACCCACCAAAGGTCCGAGCCACATCATCAATCATACAAGTGGATCACTGCGAGGCAAAGACCTAAGGTGGATCAACAGTCAAAGCGGACAACCCCCGGCCACAACGAATCAAGACAACCCAAAATCCAGCGATTTTGGATTCGGAAAGGTGATATCTTTCCTTGTCTTAAGTTCTAATTAGCTTATGACTGTATGTAATGCTTTGATCGGTTTTTTCTTTCATATTGTTCTTGATCTTTGCATTACATGTTTTCAATGCTCTTCGTTTTTATGTTTTGTTTTTAAACAAAAGGTTTTTAACGAACAAGTGCATTGAATAAAAAAAAAAAAAAAAAAAAGGGGTTTTCACTTTCATTCACTCCAAATTAATTTTATATGGATTATCAACTTTACTTCATAATCATAATCTTGAAGATACTTCATTATAGGAGTTTTTGATATTATAAGCATCAAATTTTAGAAATCATGTGTGATCTTCAGATGCTTAATCTATCTCGGTTGTGTGAGTTCTTTGTGATAAACATGAGACAACCGATTGACTAAAATTTGGGATTTAATTCTTTCACGTAAGAGATTGCCTTCTTACAAGGGTAAATAATTGAATTATGAAAGATGTGGAAAGAGTTACATCCGAAAGGAGTGTGAAAACTACCACCACATGCTGGAAAGAGCTGCCACCCCGGTCGTCCGGTTTATGTGTGAAGCTACCACATGTTATGGATGCTTGATAGTATTTTATGAGAAAATCTTTAGTTGAAGCATTTGGAGATTTATATGCAAAACTCTTATATTTTGAACAATCTCCTGGTTGGTATAAGGTGGAATAGTTGAAAGATGCTCAAAGAGCCACCCTTAGGTATTTTAGTGCTTATCTCAAATTTGAAAGGGTAAGAAATCAAATTGATGTCATTTGGAAATCTCTGTAAGTCATCTTTGTACATCCGTTACATCTTGATAGACTTTGGATCTCAAGATTATTTTTGATGACTTGTGTTTGATGAATATAACATGAAAAACGGTTTATAATGTTTTACCTTTATTTCTCATTATTTCGGAGTAAATCTTTTTAATTTTTGTAAAATTAATTGGATTGAATGACATCTATGTGATCTCATATTAATTTCAAGCACTTAAATTGTTTTCTTGATGGAATACAAATCGGTATTTGAAAAGATGCTAAAATCTGGATTTGTTTCAAGAAATTATTTGACTTTTGCCTTCTGGTACCGGTACGCAATCTGCATTTATGTTATATACCAGAACTGAGCTTTTATCTCTCTTTCTCTATGAACTAATATTGTTAGTGATTTCCTTTTGTCTAGTATGTTCACTGTTTGACAATTTGTGACAAAAAGGGGGAGAAGAGAGAAATAGGGGAGAAGAGATCATCGAGATAGGGGGAGAACGGAAAATGATGATCGTATCACAAAGAGGGAGAACATGGAGAACATGTTAGAGATGCTCAAGATAGGGGGAGACAAAGAAAAAATTGAAAGAGCAGAAAAACAAAAGAACCAAAAGGAAGACGGACCAAATGTAGGATTTTAATTTCAAACAACTAACGTTTGATTTTGTTTGGAGTTTTGTTTTGCAGGAATTACATCACTTTAAGACTCCAAGTCCTAAGTCATAGAGTATGTTCTAGGACTGTTTGGTTCAAATGTAATTTTGTATTTATTGGATCTTTCACGCAAAGAAAATCAATGTTTTGGTGATGACATTGAGTTTCGATTTTTTGGTTTAAGATGAGTGACTTGAGCGCTTTTATGTATTTTTGGGTTTTGTCACGAAATTGCCAAAGGGGGAGATTGTTACGGCATTTTGGTATTGGCATATTTCGTGAGTCAAGTCAGTGAGTTGAGTCGGAGTCTTAAAGGGATCAAATTGTCAATCAGCAATCAAAGACTTAGAAAAGATTCAACAAGAGCTCAAGTTGACACTCAGTATCTTGAGTCTTGAAGATTGAAGTTGAAGAATTGTGGATCAGTTACATCAATCTCAAGAAGAAAGTATTCAAGAGGATCAGGTATGTTTAACTAAATAATTGTGGTGATCCGTATACTTTCTTATAGTGTAGAAACACTTGGATGAACTTTTAGTGTCATAATAATCAAAAACTCGTGTTCGGACATGTTCAGGATCCGGATCAGAGCCAACGATCCGGATCCCGAAGGTTGTTGCTTCATACAAGACTTCGATCCGGATCCATGCAATTTCCGATCCGGATCCCGAATGTTAAGTTTTCTGATTTGTATGAACGATCCGGATCGGGCAATGCGATCCGGATCCCGAACCCTTGGTTTTCTGGAATCGTCATTCTCGTTACGACGATCCGGATCGCAGTAAATCCGATCCGGATCGCCGTCCTGAAAATTTCCAGATAAGGTATGTTTTTGATTCTTATCTCTTTCCAAAGGTTTCTAAACTATAAATAGACACTTAGGGTTTCTCAAGAACGGGGGTTCTCCACCGATTAATTTATAAAACACTTGAGAGCAACCCTAGAGGCTAGGTTTTTATCGTTCTTCTTTATAGCCTCTTTTAGGTCAATTCGACGGTTCTTTCAAGAACATATCTTTCGCCGAATTGACCTAATCTTTGCTTAGAGATTTCTTCTACGGTTCTTCATTGATAATCTAAGCAAAGGATCACCATCGAAGTCAATATTCTTATCGACTGAGTTTGCGTCGTGGATTCGACGTGGCATCGTGGATTCGGTGTGCTAAAGGCGTTTCGTGGATTCGAAGCGTGCGTTCGTGGATTCGAACGTGAGCAGTGGACGGGCAAAACGGTGGAGCGCGAGGTCCAAGAAATTGAAGGAGGGGTTAAATCCGTGGAGACGGTAATCACCTTGTTATTCTTCTTTTCTTAGGGATTGTTATTGCGTGGATATCCAACTGGTCAGCGCGAGGTCCGAAGAAGCTGAAGGAGGGGTTGAGTCCGTGGAGTCGGTAATCACCTTGTTATTCTTCTATTCTTAGTGGATTGTTATTGCGTGTTGGTCCCGTGGTTTTTCTCCTGGATTGGAGTTTCCACGTAAATCTCGGTGTGCTGTTTTTTATTTTCCGCATTGGTTTTTATTTTGCACTGAGATTGAGTTTTTAAGTATTACACCTATTCACCCCCCCTCTAGTTGTTTGATAGTACCTATTTAGATCCTTATTACATATAACTCAACAATTGGTATCAGAGAGGGTTTTAGGTTTATCTATCATGATGGGTGAAAGTGGTAATATTTATAGACCTCCTCTTTTTGATGGGACTAATTATGCTTATTGGAAAGTGCGGATGAGAGCTTTTCTCATCGCAATTGATGAGCGAGTATGGCAATCCGTGGAATACGGTTGGGTGCATCCTGTTGAGGAAGTAGGAAATTCTACTACCCCAAAACCTCGCTCTAGATGGTCCAAAGAGGAATTTGAAAGATCTTCTTACAATGGGAAAGGTATGAACGCTTTATTTAATTCTCTTTCCTCGACTGAGTTCACACGAATTTCCGCATGTGAAACCGCGAAGGAAATTTGGGATATTCTCAAAATTACACATGAGGGTACTAATCTTGTAAAAATTCAAAAGCTCGAGATGCTTACAAGTCAATTTGACTCTATTCATATGGAAGAGAATGAATTGTTTACAGATTATTACACTAGACTTCAAGATGTAATAAATACATGTGCTAATTTAGGAGAAAAGATCCCGGAGTCGAAAATTGTAAGAAAGATACTTCGGACTCTTCCGGAACGGTTTAGGGCAAAGGTTACCGCCATTGAAACCGTTAGTCATCCGGATGAGATGAGTGTAGAGGAATTAGTAGGTGCTTTGCAAACTTATGAAATGACTTTTCCTACTAATCAAGTTTCTTCCAAGTCTTCTTCTAAGCTTACATGTATTGCATTCAAATCAACAAAGGAAGAAGATAGCGAATCAAGTTCCGACGATGAAATCTCTTTTGCCGATTTTGAAGAACAATTGGCGCGGATCGTAAAGAAATTTCGTCGGAAATTTTGGAAGAATCGAACCGATGGATCTTCATCCACGAAACCTTCTAAAGGATCATCGGGTTCTAAATCCTCTAACCTCAAAAGCTTTGCAAAACCTTCTAAAGAAAAAGAAAAAGATGATTTCGAAGGGGAAATCCAATGCTATCGATGCAAAGGCTACGGCCATTTTTCAACGGATTGTCCTTCTCCGAAATCATATAAAAAGAAGGCTTTGCAAGCGAAAACTTGGGACGATTCTACTTCTAATGAATCGACCTCAAGTAACGAGGAAAAAATCGTTGCTTCTCATGCCTCTCATTTTCCCTCTTCTAATAATTGTTTATCATCATTAGTCACTAACTCTACTCCTTTGATTTTGTATGAAACATCAACAACCGGCGGAGAGTCATCAAGTGAGGGGGAGTCGGACGAGGAAGAACTCGTTGAGGCATATCAACAACTTCTTGCGGAATCTAAGAAGATGGCCAAACATATCAAGAAGTTGAGAAAGCAACGACTTGAAGATCAAGACGAGAATCATGCTTTAAAGATCAAACTTCATGATCTCGAGGAGGAACGAGAGCTTTTATTGGATAATAATAAAATCCTCCAAGAAAAGATAAATCAATCGGAAACGGTCGTTAATTCCCATATTAACAAGATTGATTTTCTTGAAAAACAGTTTGAGGAAATACATGTCACCAATCAAGCATTGACCAAGCAAGTTCATCAACTTAAATCCGACATACAAAGGATTTCAACCGGTTCCAAGAAACTTGAATGTATGTCCGGATTAGGTCAAACAAGCAAGGTTGGTTTGGGATTCAAAAAGAACCAAACTGTGAAGGCTTCAAGTTCCACAACTAAATTGAAAGGAAGAACTTGTCACCTATGTGGACTTGAAGGACATTTGGTGAAGGATTGCCCGAAAAAGAGAAAGAAAAATTCTTCGGCAACTTCATCTACGGAGCGAACTCAACGGAATCAAAAGACACATCAAGTCAAGGAGTTCACTCAACCCACCAAAGGTCCGAGCCACATCATCAATCATACAAGTGGATCACTACGAGGCAAAGACCTAAGGTGGATCAACAGTCAAAGCGGACAACCCCCGGCCACAACGAATCAAGACAACCCAAAATCCAGCGATTTTGGATTCGGAAAGGTGATATCTTTCCTTGTCTTAAGTTCTAATTAGCTTATGACTGTATGTAATGCTTTGATCGGTTTTTCTTTCATATTGTTCTTGATCTTTACATTACATGTTTTCAATGCTCTTCGTTTTTATGTTTTGTTTTTAAACAAAAGGTTTTTAACGAACAAGTGCATTGAATAAAAAAAAAAAAAAAGGGGTTTTCACTTTCATTCACTCCAAATTAATTTTATATGGATTATCAACTTTACTTCATAATCATAATCTTGAAGATACTTCATTATAGGAGTTTTTGATATTATAAGCATCAAATTTTAGAAATCATGTGTGATCTTCAGATGCTTAATCTATCTCGGTTGTGTGAGTTCTTTGTGATAACATGAGACAACCGATTGACTAAAATTTGGGATTTAATTCTTTCACGTAAGAGATTGCCTTCTTACAAGGGTAAATAATTGAATTATGAAAGATGTGGAAAGAGTTACATCCGAAAGGAGTGTGAAAACTACCACCACATGCTGGAAAGAGCTGCCACCCCGGTCGTCCGGTTTATGTGTGAAGCTACCACATGTTATGGATGCTTGATAGTATTTTATGAGAAAATCTTTAGTTGAAGCATTTGGATATTTATATGCAAAACTCTTATATTTTGAACAATCTCCTGGTTGGTATAAGGTGGAATAGTTGAAAGATGCTCAAAGAGCCACCCTTAGGTATTTTAGTGCTTATCTCAAATTTGAAAGGGTAAGAAATCAAATTGATGTCATTTGGAAATCTCTGTAAGTCATCTTTGTACATCCGTTACATCTTGATAGACTTTGGATCTCAGATTATTTTTGATGACTTGTGTTTGATGAATATAACATGAAAAACGGTTTATAATGTTTTACCTTTATTTTTCATGATTTCGGAGTAAATCTTTTTAATTTTTGTAAAATTAATTAGATTGAATGACATCTATGTGATCTCATATTAATTTCAAGCACTTAAATTATTTTCTTGATGGAATACAAATCGGTATTTGAAAAGATGCTAAAATCTGGATTTGTTTCAAGAAATTATTTGATTTTTGCCTTCTGGTACCGGTACGCAATCTGCATTTTGTTATATACCAGAACTGAGCTTTTATCTCTCTTTCTCTATGAACTAATATTATTAGTGATTTCCTTTTGTCTAGTATGTTCATTGTTTGACAATTTGTGACAAAAAGGGGGAGAAGAGAGAAATAGGGGAGAAGAGATCATCGATATAGGGGGAGAACGGAAAATGATGATCGTATCACAAAGAGGGAGAACATGGAGAACATGTTAGAGATGCTCAAGATAGGGGAGACAAAGAAAAATTGAAAGAGCAGAAAAACAAAAGAACCAAAAGGAAGACGGATCAAATGTAGGATTTTAATTTCTAACAACTAACGTTGATTTTGTTTGGAGTTTTGTTTTGCAGGAATTACATCACTTTAAGACTCCAAGTCCTAAGTCATAGAGTATGTTCTAGGACTTGTTGGTTCAAATGTAATTTTGTATTTATTGGATCTTTCACGCAAAGAAAATCAATGTTTTGGTGATGACATTGAGTTTCGATTTTTTGGTTTAAGATGAGTGACTTGAGCGCTTTTATGTATTTTTGGGTTTTGTCACGAAATTGCCAAAGGGGGAGATTGTTAAGGCATTTTGGTATTGGCATATTTCGTGTGTCAAGTCAGTGAGTTGAGTCGGAGTCTTAAAAGGATCAAATTGTCAATTCAGCAATCAAAGACTTAGAAAAGATTCAACAAGAGCTCAAGTTGACACTCAGTATCTTGAGTCTTGAAGATTGAAGTTGAGAATTGTGGATCAGTTACATCAATCTCAAGACGAAAGTATTCAAGAGGATCAGGTATGTTTAACTAAATAATGTGGTGGTCCATATACTTTCTTATAGTGTAGAAACACTTGGATGAACTTTTAGTGTCATAATAATCAAAACATCGTGTTCGGACATGTTCAGGATCCGGATCAGAGCCAACGATCCGGATCCCGAAGGTTGTTGCTTCATACAAGACTTCGATCCGGATCCATGCAATTTCCGATCCGGATCCCGAATGTAAGTTTTCTGATTTGTATGAACGATCCGGATCGGGCAATGCGATCCGGATCCCGAACCCTTGGTTTTCTGGAATCGTCATTCTCGTTACGACGATCCGGATCGCAGTAAATCCGATCGGATCGCCGTCCTGAAAATTTCCATATAGGTATGTTTTTGATTCTTATCTCTTTCCAAAGGTTTCTAAACTATAAATAGACACTTAGGGTTTCTCAAGAACGGGGTTCTCTACCGATTAATTTATAAAACACTTGAGAGCAACCCTAGAGGCTAGGTTTTTATCGTTCTTCTTTAGCCTCTTTTAGGTCAATTCGACGGTTCTTTCAAGAACATATCTTTCGTCGAATTGATCTAATCTTTGCTTAGAGATTTCTTCTACGGTTCTTCATTGATAATCTAAGCAAAGGATCACCATCGAAGTCAATATTCTTATCGACTGAGTTTGCGTCGTGGATCGACGTGGCATCGTGGATTCGGTGTGCTAAAGGCGTTCGTGGATTCGAAGCGTGCGTTCGTGGATTCGAACGTGAGCAGTGGACGGGCAAAACGGTGGAGCGCGAGGTCCAAGAAATTGAAGGAGGGGTTAAATCCGTGGAGACGGTAATCACCTTGTTATTCTTCTTTTCTTAGGGATTGTTATTGCGTGGATATCCAACCGGTCAGCGCGAGGTCCGAAGAAGCTGAAGGAGGGGTTGAGTCCGTGGAGTCGGTAATCACCTTGTTATTCTTCTATTCTTAGTGATTGTTATTGCGTGTTGGTCCCGTGGTTTTTTCTCCTGGATTGGAGTTTCCACGTAAATCTCGGTGTGCTGTTTTTTATTTTCCGCATTGGTTTTATTTTGCACTGAGATTGAGTTTTTAAGTATTACACCTATTCACCCCCCTCTAGTTGTTTGATAGTACCTATTTAGATCCTTATTACTATAACTCAACACTTGTTTCCAGGAAAGAATGTCAGGGAGACGCCACACTCGTAGGTCCTCTCCGGTGCCGCCTCCAGCGGCGCCCGAGCAGTCGGGATCTGGCGTGGTGCAGGGGCTGCTGAGAGCAGGTCGCTGCTTTGGTAGGCGTGATGGAGCGCCAGGAGGCTCGATGGGAGCAGCTCCAGTCACTGTTGGAGCAGCAGGCAGCGTTGGCGGCCGCGACGGCGGCTGGGAGCCGTGATCCGCCTGCACCCCTCGACTCACGCGCCGGGGAGCGGTTGAGGGTGAGGGCGTGGGGGCCGTTCCACTGTCGGCGTGCCCCCTTCCGAGGAGTGCGCCTCTGGCGGTATCGGGTTCTACTACACCCGATATGACGGCGGAAAAGGCGGAGCGGGAGCGCGCATTGGCAGTTCTGATGCAGTTCCTAAAGTTCAAACCTCGACCTTCGAGGGAGGGAGAGATGGAGCCGGCGGTAGGTGGAGTTGTGGTTAGGCGCTATGGAGACTATCTTTGGAGATCTCCCTGTCCTGGAAAGGGACAAGGTGCCCCTGGCACGCATAGTTTTGGAGAGAACCGGCGTTAGTATGGTGGAAGCGGGTGCAGCGTGCCGACCCGCGCATCTTCCTCCGATGTTGTGGGGGAGTTCAAGAGGACGGTGTACGGGCACTACTTTCCCGACGCCGATAAGCGGGTTGATGAAGGAAAAGTTCCGCAAGCTGCAGCAGGGAAATCGCTCGGTGATGGAGTACGAGGAGGAGTTCACCCACATCATCGACTGTGTTCCCGATGTTGTTCGCGACGATGCGGACCGGGCCGATTGGTTTCTGCGGGGGGGGCTTAAGCCTGGATCTCCGGGCCGTGCAGCTGTTCAGCTCACGACCTACGCCGAGGTCTTGACGAGCGCTGTGGGCAGAGCAAGGGGATGCCCATGTGCGCGCGAGGAGCGCGAGATGGCGGCGGGGGGGTCCAAGGATAAGGGCAAGAAGCGCCAGGGTGGGCGGTGGTTCGGGCACATTCTAGCTCCAGGAGGCCCCGAAGCAACCGAGATCGCGCCGTGGAGGGCAGGGACCACGGCTTGCATTATGCGGTAGCAGGGACCACCGGGTGCAGCAGTGCAGGCAGCGTGTCTGAGGGCAGATGCTATAGCTGCGGGCGGAGGGCACACATGAGCCGAGAGTGCCCAGCGAGGGGTTCGCGTGCCCACTCAACTGCGTAGACTCCGGCAACCCCTGTTCATTATGGAGGCGCTCCTTATGTTTCCGTCTCTGCGGGGCGCGTGATGGCTCCTAGGACAGCAGGAGATGACGCGATCGGCGCCGAGCGGGGCGGGTATTCGCCGTTCAGGCCCAGGCCCAGGATCCTGTCGACATCGAGGAGCCCAGTGTGTGGCAGGTATGGTTCTATACATGGAGTTCGCTCCAGGGCCATTTTTGATACAGGGCTACGCATTCATTCATTAGCAGATCATTTGCACGCACTCAGGGTATTATCTGGAGGCCAACGGGCAAGTGGGAAGTCGAAGGCCCGGAGTCGTCATCTATTACTTACACGGGGAGGTATCCTGCCCGGTGCAAGTGGGCGACTGGTTTATTATGCCGTCCGGGCTCGAGCTCAAGAAGTG
Organism: Tillandsia leiboldiana; assembly: GCA_029204045.2. Classification (NCBI taxonomy): domain Eukaryota; kingdom Viridiplantae; phylum Streptophyta; class Magnoliopsida; order Poales; family Bromeliaceae; genus Tillandsia; species Tillandsia leiboldiana. The sequence continues at coordinate 23,484,749 of CM055070.1, forward strand.
GCGGCGTTCGATGTCATCTTGGCATGGAGGCTCTCGAAGTATCACGCTGTGATCGACGTGCAGGAGGCAGTTGGTCACTTTTCGGGAGCCGGGAAGGAGGAGTTATCTATCGAGCTCATCAAAGCTCTGCTTTGTTGCAACGGTGTCGGCGACGAGAGCGAGGAAGTTGGTCCATAGCGGTTGCCCGGCATTTTGGCGACCGTTGTGGAGGTGGGACCGTGCGACTCCGATCATGGAGGAGTTATTGGTGGTGCGAGGAGTTTCCTGATGTGTTTTCCCGCGGAGTTACCGGGGATGCCGCCGGATCGGGCGATCGAGTTCATCATAGACTTGATTCCCGGGACGCGACGATCTCGAAGGACTCGTATCGTATGGCGCCGGCAGAATTGAAGGAGTTAGGGATCAGTTGCAGGATCTTCTCCGACAAAGGGTTCATTCGGCAAGTGTATCGCCGTGGGGAGCCCCCGGTATTATTTTTGTGCGCAAAGAAGGAGATGGTTCTTTTCGACTTGTGTGGATTAGCGGGAGTTTGTGCTGTTTGAAACAAGGTACAATCAAAAACAAGTACCCGTTACCCAGAATCGACGACTGTTTGACCAATTGCATGAGGGCGCTAGTGTACCCAAAATTGGACCTCCAATCGG